>CM052803.1:1266829-1325841 GCA_028533885.1 Nasua narica
TTTTTTTTTTCTTTTTTAAGATTTTATTTATTAATTTGCCAGAGAGAAAGAGAGAGAGAGCACAAGTAGAGGGTGCAGCAGGCAGGAGAAGAAGCAGACTCCCTGCTGAGCACGGAGCCCGACGTGGGGCCTCATCCCAGGACCCTGGGATCATGACCTGAGCCAAATGCAGATGCTTACTTAACTGACTGAGCCACCCAGTTGTCCTGAGACTTGCACAATTCACTATTTAATGTATACTAATTCATTTATTTATGTCTATCCCCCCCCCCACACACGAAAGTAAGTTCCACAAGGGCACAGTCTTGCTATGCGGCCAGAATCTAAAAGACCATCTGGCATGTACAAGATCATAAAGTATTTGCTAAATAAATCACTTTAAAATAACCAGCAGGGCTTTAAAAAAAAAAATACTGCCCGATTCTAAAATTTGCTAGAAAAATAAACTTATAAGAACAGTCCAGAGAGTTCTGAAAAAGATGAGCAATGGAAAGAATATTAGCCCTCCCACATTATAAAACACCACAAGTGGGGCACCTGGGTGGCTCAGTGGGTTAAGCCTCTGCTTTTGGCTCAGGTCATGATCTCAGGGTCCTGGGATCGAGCCCCACTTCAGGCTCTCTGCTCAGCGGGGAGCCTGCTTCCCCCTCTCTCTCTGCCTGCCTCTCTGCCTACTTGTGATCTCTCTGTCAAATAAATAAATAAAATCTTTAAAAAATATATAGTGACACTTAAAAAAAAAAAAAAAAAACCACCACAAGTGCCCAAAGACAAGCCAAAAATTTCCCCAAATGTGCTTTTATACCATAAATTATTCGGAGGTCTCCAATGTCCGTCAGTGAGATTTTATTCAGAGTTCCCAAGCAGAAGTAGATAGATAAAATGCTCACAGGTGACAAGTTGAAGACTTTTGAGGAATGATGGATGAGGAGAGACAATGGTAATAAATGCTAATCTAGACTGTTCACAGATTATTATAATCTGCCAAAAATAGGTTCCGGTAAATAAATACCCCAGGCTTTTGGTTGAGAACTCAAAGGGCTACACCCCAGAACTGATGGTGAACCAGAAATAACCCAGCTTTCAGAAGGGCTGAGGCCCTGCCTCAAATCATTTCAGCTCCTGACTAGACTAAGATTGAGTAGTTGTTGGCATAGCTGTGTGCCTGAGGCAAAAAAAACCTGTCTCCACCATAGAGAAACGGCTCACTGCAGGACTGGCATATACAGAAAGTATACAGGATGAACCTAGATGTGCAGTACCCAAGTCGGTGTTCAACCAACAGAAAATATCCCAAAATGATGGGGTATGTCACAGGGACACATTAAAAGAGCTCTTAAGACCAAAGCTAGAACAACTGGAGCAACAAAATAATGTAGTATTGGATTATAACCTAAAGTATAAAATAAATATGCATGAGTCCATGCTCATACAAATAAACGACTGGATAAATAATGTTAGATTTAGGCAGAAAATGGGGAATTACACAAAACAATCAAACAGACATTCTAAAACTAAAAATGCAATAAATGGAAGAAGCTAAGATTCAATGATGGGTTTAATAGCAGATGAGAGAATTGAAGAGAATTAGAGCATAAGTAAAATATACAAAGTAAAAAAGATCTAGCCTTTATGTAATTGTAATTTCAGAAGGAGAGAAAGGGTCTGAGCTAATGTTTAACAAGATGGTGGTCGAAAATTTTCCAAAATTGGTGAAAGACACCAAGCTACCCTAAACAGACTAAAACTGAAACAGTAATAACATAATAGCAGAAGGTTCACAAAAAAGAAAAATATATGTGTTTGGGGTTGTTACCAAACAGAATCTTTATTATCTGTAGTAGTAGGCTAATAGGTAATATCTAAAACTAAAATAATTAAGGAATAGTGTTCCAAACATTTTATTCAGGAGAATGAAGTTAAAAATCACAATTAAGACATAAAGTGTAACATTACAGAGAGCCCCAACTTTTCTTACAGAGCACATGAAGTGCAAAAAAAAAAAATCTTCACAGTATGTAAATTCGTTCTTACAATAACATACAATTTCAGTAACATCATACACACAAAGTCTAAAAGTTCGGTATCTGGAAAACTGTCTTAGATGATTCATAAATTGTTCCTAATGCTGAGAAAGACACAGATGCCCATATTCTTTTTGAATATTTCATTACCTCTGATAATGGGAGATAGGGAGAGGGCAATGTTTTAAAATTAACTTAATGTGATTCTTAATATAAAATGTTATTAAATATTAAAAAGTGGACATTTAACTTCCACCCATATAATGAAAGCACGTTTTCCACTCGGAAAAAAAATCTGGAATACAGAATTTCTCATCTGGATAATTAAGATCTCCCTTTATATTCACAGTTCCTTTCGCAAAAGGTAGATTTTAAAATTATAAGATTAAAAACAAATACGAGGGGGTACCTGGGTGGCTCAGTCAATTCAGAACCTGACTCTTGATTTTGGCTCAGATCATGATCTCAGCATCCTGAGATTACGCCCTGCAACCAGCTCCCTGCTCCGCATGGAGTCTGCTTAAGATTCTCTCTCTCCCTCTGCACCTCTCTACCTGCTTGTGCACTCTCTCTCTCAAATAAATAAATATTTGAGGAAAACAAAAAGAAATACAAGTAAAACTGAATGTAGTCCAAGGCACCTGGGTGGCTCAGTTAGGTGGAGCCTCCAACACTTGATTTCAGCTTAGGTCTTGATCTTGGGGTCATGGGATCAAGCCCCTAGTCGGGCTCCACGCTCGGCAAGGAGTCTCCTTGTTCCTCTCCCTCTGCTCCTCTCCTGGCTTGCTCACACATGCATGTGCGCACACTCACTCTCTCCCCTTCTCTCTCAAATAAATGAATAAATATCTTAAAAAAAAAAAACAACTGAATGTAGTCCAGCAACAGAATCAAGTGTAAGACGCAGGGAGCATTCCAAATCCGTTAAGAAAGAGATGAGTTATCCAACACATGCCACAGGGTCAAATGGAGAGCCAAGTGGGAAAAAAATGAGCCCTTGACTCACCTGTGATAGATTAAACATTTAATGTAACAATTTAAAGTAAATTAAATTTAATATATAAATTTAATGTAACCTTGGACCTTCTCCTCACAGAAAAAAATGATAAAAATAAACTTCCCAGAAAAAATGAGGGATAAAACAAATCTTTTAGGAGAAAACTGGGGATCTACAGATCCTGGGGTAGACAAGGATTTCTTAAACAGGACCCCAAGGAACAAACTGTGAAGGGAAAAACCTATCTATGTATGAATAGAATACCCTGAATGATACAGTTGTCTCCTAAGAACTGGAAGGCAAAAGGGAGGTTTTATGTTAAGTATTATGTTAAATTAAATTTAACAAAAATTTAAATAAATTTTATGTTAAAAAATATATATATAACCTATTTAAATTTTTTTAATTTCCAAAAATTAACTAGAATAAGGTTTTTTAGGTAAACAAAGAAAAACATTTAAGAACTTAAGGATAAAAGCAGAGATCTGAACAAACTTCAGCCAGAAGCATGATTCCTAATGCATTCTAAAAATAGGAGAGGGCCAGCAAATGCACAATTTACTTGGAAGCCAACTCTCTGGTACCAAGACACCCCTATTCCACATCACAGAAACCAAATCTTTTCCCAGGCGTCAACACTGAATTAAAAATGAAGCGCAGGGGCGCCTGGGTGGCTCAGTGGGTTAAGGCCTCTACCTTTGGCTCAGGTCATGATCTCAGGGTCTTGGGATCGAGCCCCGCATTGGGCTCTCTGCTCAGCAGGAAGCCTGCTTCTCCCCTCACTCTCTGCCTGCCTGTCTGCCTACTTGTGATCTTTCTCTCTCTCTCTCTCTCTCTCTGTCAAAATAAAATAAATAAAATATTTTAAAAAATAATAAAAAAATAAAAATAAAAATGAAGCGCAAAGAGGGGACTCAGAGGAGGCTCTATGCCTCACCACGCTCAGTTTTCCTTACCCATCAGCGAGTTTGAGATAGTGCGCTCTGGGAAAAGTGGGAACCAGGCCAATCAAAACCACTGTTAATCAGGGAATTTTCAAAAGAAAAGAGGCATTACTAAGTCCTAAAGAGTAAGAATGCCTTTACACGGCTGAGAATGGAAGTAACGAACCTGGGATACGGCTTTAACTAGTTCAAGAGTCATTTCTGCACTTCTTTCCGGGCTTCTCTCCTGGAGAACAGCAGTGTCCTAGAGGACAGGCGTGGGGAGAGAGAAAGGACAGTGAGATGATGATGCCTGCTCTCCACTCCCGGAAGCGTGAACCTAAAACTTCTGTCCTCCCCTTCTTCCTCCCAGCTTTCCTTGATAGCACTGCCCAAATAACCAGAAGAGTCTAGGCATTCTAAACCCAATGAGGAATGTAACTCAGAATTCTGTTTCCCTTATGTTTGAGTTCCTAAATTTAATCTTTTCCTAAAAGTTGCTGTCCCATTCTCAGTCTTATTTTTATAGGTAAACTTGGCTCTTTCCTTCCTGCATCTCTGTTTCATGCTTTGCCACAGTCTACAATTTGAAAATCTGACTCCTGGGGCGCCAGGGTGGCTCAGTCGTTGAGCTGCTGCCTTCAGCTGGGGTCATGATCCCAGGGTCCTGGGATGGAGTCCCGCATCGGGCTCCCAGCTCTGCCTGAAGCCTGCTTCTCCCTCCCACTCCCCCTGCTTGTGTTCCCTCTCTGACTGTGTCTCTGCATCAGACACCAGGGTTATCATTCTCCACCCAAATCCCCACAGGCCTCGCCTGCCTCTCACGCTGGGACAATGGACAATGGGACAATTTAGCATCTGATTCTGCCACCTTCACTCTCACCTCTGTCTTCAGTCCCTTGGTTTCCCCTCCTTTTTGTCACCCAGAACTGAAGGTGTCTCCTGCTCTAGTCAGGGGCTCTAGTCAGTCACCCCACCTGTTGCTTTTTACTGGAACCCTTGAACTGGGAGCGGGAGTTCTACTCTAGGGTTCTTACGTTCTTACAACACCCAAAACCCCCACACACCAAGAAGCTAGCGCTATCAGTCTTCCACGCAGGCTCCCCAGACACGGCCGTCACTCCGGGCCCGCCACAAGCACACAGTGTGACACGCAAACACTGACACAAGATCTCATCGACTTCCTGACCACAGAGGACAGAATCCCAAGCACCCAAAGGGAGCCACATCACACTCAGTCACATTCGCCAAGGTCTCTGAGGCCCGTATACAAACACACAGGGTGATACGCAAACATCACACGGACCCCCCAAACGTACTCTCTCACACGACACGGCTCACTGCGCCCGCATCCGCATCTCTGCCTTGCTCACGAGAGCACATTCCACAACCTGCAAGCCTTCAGGGGCCAATCTGCAGATCACATGGTCTCCGTCCTGCTCACTCTCGTCTCACACACGACGTCCCTAGCCTTCCTCTGATGGCCTCTCCCACCTCGCACTCACGCACACTCTCAGCGGACACTTTCAAAGACACCTGGATTTCTGTCACACAAAGATACCGTTCGAGAACCAAATTCAACCGAGAAAAACTCAGAGATCTAACTGGTTCTATTCACCCATTCGAGAACAGGGCGGCGTCCCACGGCGTCCCACCCTGCGGGCAGAGGCAGCTCCGTCAGAAACCCTGACAAGTTTCGAGGAAGGCAGGCGGGGCCAGAAGCCATTAGCAGAAGAAAGGAAAGGATTGTTTCAGGCCCAGTAACTTCCCCTCGGGAATGTGAGGGGTCTGAGGCCCATTACCTCAGCTTCCCTTGGGGGTGGAGGAGGCCCACGTGACTGTTCGCTCACCCGTGCCATCCAGAAAGTTCTTGACTGGCCACTTCAAACTCCTTTTCTGGGGCAAGTTGCAACTGCCATCAGGATGGGAATTAACTGCCGGCCTGAGCGCCTGGCCGAAAGGGTGCCAAACTGGGCCTGTGGTTCGCTGTCTACCGCGACACAAACACAGCCTGGTGTCTCACATCGTAGCCGCGCCCCCGGCCCCCTCGTCTCACACTCGCCAGAGTGCCCTGTCACACTCACACCTCAGAGGGCACACATACTGCAGCCTCACACGCTCACACCAACGCGCTCCTGACACCTTTCTCTCACACACACCTGCCACCATCCCCGGCATCTCACACTCACACACACACACACCTGCCACCATCTCCGGCATCTCACACTCACACCTGCCACCATCTCTAGCATCTCGCATTCACATGCACACACACCTGCCACCATCTCTGCCTTCTCACACTCACACACACACGCCTGCCACCATCTCTGGCATCTCATATTCACACACACATCTCCCACATGTCTGGCATCTCACACCTGCTCTCACACTCACCTCCCACCTTGATAGCAACTCACACTCTCATACACACATCTCACCATCTCTGGCCTCTCACTTTCACACACACACACCTCCCATACATATGGCATCTCACACTTTCTCATACACACACACCTCTGACCATCTCTGTCATTTCACACTCACACCTCCAATATGTGGCGTTTCACATTTTCTGTCACAGACACACCTCTCCCACATCTCTGGCATCTTATAATCTCTCAAACACTCCCCTTCCATCATCTCTGGCAACTCACACTCTCACACATACCTCCTACATTTCTGGCAGCTCACACTCTCTCACACACCTGCCACCATCTCCGGCATCTCTCACACACCTGCCACCATCTCTGGCAGCTCACACTTTCTCACATACACGCCTTCCACATGTCTAGTGTCTCACACTCTCACACACACATCCCCTCTGTTCAGTCTCTCGCGGAGCCTCGCACACCCGAGCTCACCCTCCAAGCACAGGCACACGCCTCCTCTCACACTCTCCCTCTCACACTCCCGCCCGCGTACCCCGGTCTCTCGCCAGCCTCTCGGGTCCAGCCAGCCGCACACGCCCACTCCCCTCACTCGCCCCGCCCCAGCCACCACCCAGCCTCGCCCGCGGCGGCGGCGGCCTCCGCGCGCCCACCCCCCGGACGGCAGGACCGCGCCACGCGGGCCTCTGGGAAATGTAGTCGGCGCAGGGAAGGCGCGGCGGCGGCGTCCGGGCTGAGACTACACCGCCGGGGTCAGGGCGGCCCGCCTCGCCTGCCCAGCCCGGTCACCGGTCCCCGGGCTCCGACAGCGGACCCGCGGGAACAGCCCCCTGGCCTCCGCCCAGAAACCACCGCTCTCACCCGAAGGGCCGCGAGGGCCAAAGTCCAGGCTCCGAGCACGCAGGCGGCGAATCTCCTAAGGCGAGCGGTGTAAGGGGGAGGAGCCCTAGGGGGGAGGGGCGTGACGGGGCGTGACTTACTCGAGGGGGCGTGTCCTTGAGCTGTAGCAAACGAGAGGAGGAACCCGAGCGCCGGAGCGTGCAAGCCTGCGATTGAATACCGCGGTACTTGGGGGCGTGGCCCAGGGGTCAGGGGCGTGGCGGAGCCGGGCGGGAGTGTGCGCACGCGCATAGAAAGCGCACTCCGCCTCCCCTCGCCTGGAGACCGCAAGCGTTCGTAGTTACCTGGGGGTAGGTGCTGCGAGAAGACAGCGCTGCGACTGGCTCCCTGGGCGCGCTCAGGTGGAGCTTTTCGAGGCGACGCTATGTCCGTGTGAGCGTGGAGTGGCTCCGCGTGCGCCCCTCGAGCCTGTCCGTGGGAGCGTGGTTTTCCTCCTGTGCTAAGTTTTGCGACAGGAAGAGCAGCGGTCGGGAACCCCGACCCTATCTTATCCCCAAAGTGACAACAAATTAGTAAATGTCTCTCCTGCCAAACAGGAGCGTCCTCAGTATCCTTACTGTTGAGAGGCAGTGAATGAGACGACGCCCCTGAAGCCAGACTGCTGGGCTCGAGCACTGTCCTGCCCCCGGACGGTGGGAACGGTCCCCGCTACAGGGGACTGAGAAAACTGTAGGATTAGGCCTGCACTGGAAGGAAAAGTCATGCAGGGGGATACAGCAGGGGGAAAAAACAGACGAAATTCCCTAGCCTCTTGAGATCTGATTTTTAAGTGGACGGAGAACACGAATGAGTAAAACAAATAGTTTATCAAATGGTGGGAAAGGCTTTGGAGAAGCAGCATGGCAGAGGAATAGAGAGGAGAGGAAATTAGGTTTGCTTTGGAGAAATGAATAGAAGAGTGAAAATGGAGAAAAGATACCATCCATAACCCCACAACTCACAAAACTGCTAACAATATTAACATTTGTAGTGTGTCCCTTAAAATTTATTTTCCTGGGGCCCCTGAGGGGCTCAGGCAGTTAAGCGTCTGCCTTCAGCTCAGGTCCTGATCCCAGGGTTGCTGGGATCAAGACGGAATTGGGCTTCCTACACAGTGAGGAGCCTGCTTCTCCCTCCGCCTCTGCCCCTGCCCCTGCTTGTTCTCTCTCTGCCTCTCTCTCTCACACAAATAAATTAAATCCTAAAAAAAAAAAAAAAAAAAAAAAAACAACCACCTATTTTCCTCTCACACCCTTATTGAGATTTCCATACCTAAATAATTTAGAAAAGTGGGAGTATATGGTACATAATCTCCGTAACATTTTTCTCCATTATATGGTGAACATCTTTCCGTATCAGAAAGCATTCCTTAGTGCGTTTTTCAATAATTGCAATGTCAAAATTATTGCCACAAGCAATTTGAACAAAAGTCCTGTTGCTGGGCTCAAAATCCTGAATACTGAGCAAATTCTTACTATACTTCTATCTCAAATCTTGGCCAACTGACCCTCCTGTTGGTGCAGTGTGGATGCCTGGTAAGTGTACTCATTTCTGGGGCCAGAGATGCTCAGATTTGTGAGGATATATGAACCACAGAGGATTGTGTACTGTTATTTGTTATTGGAGAACTACAGAAAGCATTTGGGTAGGAATTCCTTACATTCTCCTACCCCAGCCTCTTGGTCTACCCTCCAGAGCTTCTGACATCTTTCGCTAGAGATATCTGGGCCAATTCTACAGATAGAAATATAAACTCTGCACAAAATATGAAAATATGAAAAAGTTACCTGAAAGCACCAGAGTTACTAAAGAAAAAATTGAAGAAACAATGACCAAAATTTTCTCAAATTGATGGAAGTATAAAATTACAGATTCAAAAAGTTGAGTGTCTGGGGAATCTTAGGCAGAGGAGGAACCCAAACTTTTACAGTTAGGGTGGATTCAGAAGCCCTCCTATGTGGCCCCATGGCAGGAGGCAGTGCTGGGTGCTGGAAATGGAGAAAAAAAAAAATGCCTCCTCATTTCTTCCACCATCCAGACTACCCTCTCTCACGCGTACTCCTTGCCCTTTTTCAAGCTCCCATCAAAGAACAGCTAATCTCCTGGCAGCTCCTGCAAACCCCAGCATGCTTGTGTTAAACTTCTCGGGTCTCCATTTCTGTAGGACAAATAAAGAGCCCAGATTCAGCTGATAGGATGTAAGCAATGTTTGGAATGGGGATTGAGAACTACAGTGATCTTGCTTTAGTACGTAATGAGAAAATAGCACTATCTAGCGTAATGTCCTGTCGTCATGCTTTGTGATTGCCTTTTACTTGTTGGGTTATATATTTACTCATTTATCTGTTTATGGTCTATCACTCTTGCTGAAGTGTATGTTCCATGTTTGTTTTACTTCCGTTTAGAACACTTCCTGGGACAAACTGGATACTCAATAAATAGATGTTGAATGGACTAATTTTAAAAATTGGTGGGTTCTAACCCAGCAAACGACAGATGTTGGTGAAGATGCGGAGAAAGGGGAATCCTCTTACACTATTGGTGGGAGAGCAAACTGGTGCCGCTGATGAGGGACCAGAAGGCAAGTTGAGGACAAAGCAGAAACTGACACCCCGGAACCCCCTACCCTGGGATACATGTGACATTCCTCAGGCTGCCCTAAAGAAAAAACATATAGTTAACTCACAGAGATCACAATCTTGCAAGACCTAAATCTCCCACAGTTTACAAATGTCTTAGCAATCTACAAGAACAAAGCATTTCTATCAATGGTCTAGCTTCCCGAAGGAAATGTAGATAAAATTAAAGGTCCTTATAGTCTCCAGCCCATTGACAGATACTTGAAGCCGGCAGAGTGTAATGTTCATCCAGAAGGCACCCAACTATCCTCATGTTAATGAAGATCATTACATATAAATACACCACATCTTCTTTATCCATTCTTCAGTTGATGGACATTTGGGCTCTTTCCGTAATCTATTGTTGATAATGCTGTTATAAACATCAAGGTGCTTGTCCCCCTGCCTGCCTATAATGGAATATTAACTCAGCCATCAAAAAGAAAGAAATCTTCCCATTTGCAACGACGTGGATGGCGACGTGGATGGCGCTAGAGAGTATTATGCTAAGTGAAATGATTCAGAGAAAGATAAATACCAAATGATTTCACTCATGTGGAATTTAAGAAACAAATCAGACGAACATTGGGGAAAATAAAAAGAGAGAGAGAGCTAAACCGTAAAGCCAATTCAACTATAGGGAGGGGAGGTGGGTGGGGGATGGGCTAAAGGGGTGATGGGTGGTATTAAGGAGGGCAAGTGTTGTGATGAGCACTGGGTATTATACATAAGTGATGAATCACTAATTTCTACTCCTGAAACCAATATCACACTATATGTTAACTAACTAGGATTTAAATAAAAACTCAAAACAAAAACAAATAATAAAAAATAATAAAAATCCATGTGTTCTATGTGTATTTTCTAAGTACCCAAGAAGGACCAACAAGAGCTTGTCCCATGCTGAAATCACCCCATGAGGAGATGATTTTTGTCCTCTCCAGGGTGATTTAAAGAAAATAAAATGAAACACCACCTCCACCCCCTAGCACCCCCTTCCCGCCCCCGCGCGGAATGAAAGGGAAAAAATGAAAGCATTAGCAGAGAGGAAGTGGTCAGTGGCTGTTTCGCAGTACAACAGCGCCACCTGCCGGACACAGGCCCCACGTACAACAGCTCCGTCTGGAAGCTGAGGTCTCTTGCAAGCAGGCGGGCGGGTTCTCTCCCTGACATCCCCATTCCAAGTCAGTTCAGACTGAACGATTAGCCACCAAGGGATGCAACAGGCTTTGCTGGCCGAACGAAAATAGTGTATTCAGGGGTGTAGCCAACCTCGTCCTAGCGTCCTCTCCGGAGTGGCAGCCACTCTTTCAGGGAAGTCTTATCATTCTCTCTAAAGAGACCCTGGCTCAGTGGGGATTTTGAATGACAGGGGTTCCCTTGAAGTGCCTGGGTGCAATCTGTTGACGTTTCAGCCGAGTGAAAGTGGACGGTATCTGTCCATGGTGGCAGCGACCCACACCGACGCAGTAAGGTCAGCTGGCAGAGGAGCCGAACAGAAACGTCACTGGCCTTGCCTTACACAATACACCACAGACCAGACCTTACAAAACACTAAGAATCTGCAGGAGCAGTAGCCTACTTACTACCCAGACAGGAGATAAAAAAGGGCAACTCGTCATTTAAAAGTCACAGGGTGCCCAGGTGCCTCAGTCGGTTAAGCATCTGCCTTTGGCTCAGGTCGTGATGCCAAAGTCCCGGAGCCCCGGGATCCAGATCGAACCCTGTGTCAGGCTCCCTGCTTAGTGGGGAGTCTGCTGCTCCCTCTGCCCCTCCCTACTCTCTCAAATACATAAATAAATTTTTAAAAAGATTTTATTTATTTATTTGACAGAGAGAGACACAGCAAGAGAGGGAATACAGCAGGGAGAGTGGGAGAGGGAGAAGCAGGCTTCCCGCCCAGGAGGGAAGCAGGGGCCCAATCCCAGGACCCCAGGATCATGACCTGAGCTGAAGGCAGTCGCTTAATGGCTGAGCCACCCAGGAACCCCTTAAAAAAATCCTTTTTAAAAAAAGAAAAGTATGGGGCGCCTGGGTGGGTCAGTGGGTTAAAGCCTCTGCCTTCAGCTCAGGTCATGATCTCAGGGTCCTGGGATCAAGCCCCGCATGAGCCCCGCATCGGGCTCTCTGCTCAGCAGGGAGCCTGCTTCCCCTTCTCTGCCTGCCTCTCTGCCTACTTGTGATCTGTCTCTCTCTGTCAAATGAATAAATAAAACCTTAAAAAAAAAAAGAAAAAAGGTGACATCATTCTTAAGGGAATGCTCAAAACTAAGCAACCTGGTGTAAGGCGCACACTCATTGCTCACCTGGCTCTCTCATAACCTGATGGAATATGTGTTCTTTTCCCCGTTAACAGCTGGGTCTGCAGATTTTCCCTCAAGGAAAGTGACTGTTCGGCTTGCCCAGGGAGCCGAAGGCAGGTGTGATTTTTCTTCTTTTCTGTGGGGGGAGGGCGGTTTGGTTTTTTAAAATTCTGGTAAAATATACATAAAATTTACCATCTTAGCCATTTGTAGGTGTACAATTCAGTAACATTAAGTACGAACACATACAGCACAAGGTTTCTCCAAGGAATGCAAGGTTGTTGTTTTAATATCTGAAAACCAAGCAATATAATTTACCACCTTAAAAAAACTCAAAAAATTAAAAACTGTATCATTTGAGTAGATCCAGAAAAGCTTTTCACAGAATGTAACATCCAATCCAGGTAAAGACTCTGAGCAGATTAAGAAAGAAGGGAACTTACTCAACTTGGTAAAAACCATTTTCAAAACCAGCTAATTTGATACAGAATGATTTAAAAAAAAAAAAACTGGATGCTGCTCCCCTAAAATCAGGAGCAAAAGCAAAGATATCTGCCCTCACTTGTACTTACTACTGTACGAGAGGTTTCAGCCAGTGCAGTAAGGCTAGGAAACATAAACGAGACGCCCAGATGGGAAAGAAAACGTAAAATTGCCTTTATTTGTAGAAGACAGAATCACATTAGGTTAAACAATCTACCTAATGTACGAAAAACAAGACAAACTAGATCAACAGGGTTTAGTACGCTTGGAAGATACAGATGGAATGTACAAACATCCATTGCATGTCTACAATAGCAGCGAACGCCGGCATTTGACATTTTAAAAAGACAAATAGAATTATTGATCTATGTGTCTGTTTTGGTGCCAGTTCCATACTGTCTTGATTACAGCTTTGTAATCGAGCTGAAAGTCCGGCATTGGGATGCCACCAGCTTTGGTTTTCTTTTTCGACTTTCCTCTGGCTAAAAATACAGCCCAGCAATTGCACTCTTGAGTATTTACCCCAAAGATACAAACGTAATGATCCGAAGGGGCACCTGCACCCCAATGTTTATGGCAGCAATGTCCACAATAGCCAAACTGTAGAAAGAGCCCAGACGTCCATCGACAGATGAGTGGACAAAGATGAGGTATATACACATATTACTCAGCGATCGAAAAGGATGAATACCCACCATTTACAACGATGTGGATGGAACTGGAGGGCATTATGCTGAGCGAAGTAAGTCATCAGAGAAAGATAATTATCATATGGTTTCACTTATATGGAATATAAGAAACAGGACAGAAGTTCATAGGGGAAGGGAGGGAAAATAGAACGGGAAATCGTCGGAGAGGGAGAAAAATCATGGGAGACTCTTAATTTTAGGAAACAAACTGAGGGTTGCTGGAGGGGAAGTGGGTGGGGGATGGGGTATTTTGGTGACAGGCATTAAGGAGGGCACGTGATGGGATGAGCACTGGGTGTTATATGCACCCAGTGTTACATGTTATATGTTACATGACTTATTAAACTCTCCATCTGAAACTAATGATATACTATATGTTGGCTAACTGAATTTAAATTTTAAAAAATTAATGAGCCTCATGTATAGTAGAAATATACTTAAAAAGTCTGTTGCCCTGTTTTCTGAGTGAAAATAAAAAGACAAATAGAATTTTAAAAATATGAACTATCTAGGGAATAATGTGATAAAGGTTATGCAAGATTAGCTGAAAACCACAAAACACTGTTGAGAGAAATTAAAGGTCTGGCAAGTTGTATTTTGTACCCTTGGGAGTTCCGATCTATCCTGTAAGGAATCTAGCTATTCTGTCCCGACCCCATGAGGAGGCCAGTGAGGGGTAGGGGCTCTGGAACTTCCTGGAGAGGACTGAAGCAGCAGCTGATGGCTGAAACAGAGGCCCGATAGTTACAATCTCGGCCGCTCGGGCTTGGTGTCAGACGTGTGAATGGAGAAGTCATTTTCCTGGCAGGAACCACATAGACCAAAGATGAGATGCCCATCCCCCCAAGGACAATATGAAGGCTTCACACACAGAATCATGAGAAAATTCTTTAAAAAAATGGTTCCTCCTCCGGCTGCTGTGGTTTGGGGTAGTCTGGTAAGCAGTGATAAATAATCAAGACGACGTGATTCTGAAAACCACAGAAGGAGTGGTATTTCACCTCATCTGCCTCCATCGCGAAAGCTTAGCCAACTCCAACACAGAGAACACCCGCTGTGCCAACCCAGTGAGCATCAAGGTGCCCCACGGTTGCAGAAATAAGTATTTTCACGTTTCTCGAGGTGTTATTTTTAAAATCACCCTTTATTACTATTTTTAAAAATCGGGTTAAATGAGTGTATATACACAAATCACCGGTTCTCCAAATTCCATGCTCGCACATACTATGCAAAAGAGATGACGGTAAAAATAGATCTGTTTTAAATCAAAGTGTGAAAAGGGGGCTCTTTGAGTTATGAGATTACTGAAAACCTTTGCTTTCGTCCGTAACGGACTTGTCTTGTTGGAAGTTCTTGCCAGTATATGGCGCTATATAAATAGAAGTGAAATTGGGACGTGAAAGCTCCTTTTTTTTTTTTTCCTCTCCCAGGGCAAAAACAGTAGAGAGTTCCCATTTCATGCACTTGCTCATGCAGCTGAATCTCATATATTTAAGAACCCGTTAGCATGAAGGAGTGCATTACCTTGAAACTTTTTAAAATTTTTATACACACACAAAGGGCAGAAATCCTAAGTACTCAGCTTGACAAATTCTCACAAGGCGATCTACCCATGTAGGCAGCACCCTGAATAACAAAAAGAACATCACCAGTACCCATCGGTCCTCCCTGAAGTCCTAAACACCATCACCTCCCCCTGTAACCACGCTCCTCTGGTTTTCAATCACAGTGATTTTGCACACACACCCCCAGGGGACATCTGGCCACCTCTGGAGACATTTTCAGTTGTCACACTGGAAGAAGAGGGGCACCCACGGCATCTAGCAATTAGAACCCAGGGTGCTGCTGAATATCCTACAATGCACAGTGTGGCCCCCGCCCCCCCACCCCTAGGGCCAGTAAAGTGTTATGTGTATTATTTGTCCAAAATTACAATGTGTCAAGGCTGAGAAACCTCAATCTGCAGTATCATCATTTTGAGTCCACAAAAGATCATATACAAGAGTGCTCAGGGCGCCTGGGTGGCCCGGTTGGTTAAGTGTCTGACTTCGGCTCAGGTCAAGATCTCGGTGTTCCAAGATCAGGCACCACATTGGCCTTCCTGCTTCTCTCTTACCTTCTCCCTCTGTCCTTCCCCCTCACTTGGAGCTCTCTCTCTCTTAAATAAATAAAATCTTTTTAAAAGATTTTATTTTATTTTAAAAAGTTTAAAAAGACAGAGAGAGAGAGATCACAAGTAGGCAGAGAGGCAGGCAGAAAGGGGCGGGGGGGGGGGGGAAGCAGGCTCCCCGCTGAGCAGAGAGCCTGACGCAGGGCTTGATCCCAGGACCCTGAGATCATGACCTGAGCAGAAGGCAGAGGCTTTAACCCACTGAGCCACCCAGGCGCTTCTCAAATAAATAAAATCTTAAAGAAATTGTTCACAAGAACTTTATAATTAAAACACCCAGAAACAATCCAAATGTCTACCAACAGGAGGATGGGGAAACAAATTATAGTATATTAGCAGAATACTACTCAGCAAAGGATAAACACTGAAAGACACATCAGTGTCTCTCAAAATATTGAGGAAAGCCAGACAAACAAAATAAAACAAAACAAAACCCACAGTGCTTGCTCCTCCCATGTAGCAGAAAAAGCAAGTGGTCTTCTCTGAGGCTGGAGGTGTGAGAGTGAAGGGATTATATTTGTTACTTGGGTGAAATTGATGGCCAGCATACATCAAACCCTTGTAGTGAAGCTACCCTACCCAAGGAGTTCTAGCGATCAGAGAGCTCTCAAGAACAGTGCCATTCACTATGAAAATGATTTTTTTTTAAGATTTTATTTATTGGACACAGAGAGAGAGATCACAAGTAGGCAGAGAGGCAGGCAGAGGGAGAGGGGGAAGCAGGTTCCCTGCTGAGCAGACAGCCCGATGCGGGGCTCGATCCCAGGACCCTGAGATCATGACCTGAGCCGAGGGCAGAGGCTTTAACCCACTGAGCCACCCAGGCGCCCACCGGTTCATTTTTAAAAGTCTAGCCCACGTAACATTTCTCTGAGAACCTTTCTAGATTTCAAAAACCATTCAATACTGATCTCATTCCTTTTTTTTTTTTAAGATTTTTATTTTTTTATTTGACACATGGAGAGACTACAAGTAGGCAGGGAGGCAGGCAAGCAGAGAGAGAGGGGAAAGCAGGCTCCCTGCTGAGCAGAGAGCCCGATGCGGGGCTTGATCCCAAGACCCTGAGATCATGACCTGAGCTGAAGGCAGAGGCTTTAACCCACTGAGCCACTCAGGCGCCCCTCATTCCCTTCTTGATGGTAACACTAATCAATGTTCGTTTTCTTGTACCACTTGGCACACTATACTGTAGAACCGTATACACAATTTGAACTCTGTAAAATCTAATTCTCTGTCCTTTGCACAAAATTTA
This sequence comes from Nasua narica, assembly GCA_028533885.1. Lineage (NCBI taxonomy): Eukaryota > Metazoa > Chordata > Mammalia > Carnivora > Procyonidae > Nasua > Nasua narica. The sequence goes on from CM052803.1 coordinate 1,283,555, forward strand.
AATTAGATTACCACTTGACAGGGTTTTTTTTTTAAGATTTTATTTATTTATTTGACAGAGAGAGAGAGATCACAAGCAGGCAGAGAGGCAGGCAGAAGGAGAGGGAGAAGCAGGCTCCTCACTGAGCAGAGAGCCGATGCGGGGCTCGATCCCAGGACCCTGAGATCATGACGTGAGCCGAAGGCAGAGGCTTTAACCCACTGAGCCACCCAGGTGCCCCAATAGGTTTTTCTGAGGTATTATTTATTGGAGAGAGCAAGCGCAAGTGCCTAGAGGGGAGGGGCAGAGGGGGAGAGAGAGAGAAACCCAAGCAGACTCCTCGCTGACCATGGAGCCCAATGCGGGATTGGATCTCAAGACCTGACATCAGACCTGAGACAAAACCAAGAGTCAGATGCTCAATGGACTGTACCATCCAGGTGTCCCCACACTTGGTATTTCGAGTCCTGTCATTAAGAAAAAGTAAGGTGGTGTCATGATACTGAACTCATGAGGCTGCGGGTGTTGGGTGGCAACCTGCTTCTCTCTCTTCGTGGCCCCTGAGGCAATGTCTGAGGAAAACCTGAGGGGGAAAGTCAGCACAAGAACACAAAACGTGTTGGGTTTCACCTAGGCCTCACTTGCGGTCATCTGTGCGACGGCTGGTGTGTTTGTAGAGGGCGGCTATGCCATGGAAAAGGAGAAGCTCGCGGGTTGCAGACGAAAATCTCAGAATCGGGTTTGAGAGGAGAGTCGTCAAGAATGCAGAGGGTGATTCGCTTTCAGGTTCAAAACCAGAACATTTCACTTAGGATTCCATCAACAGGTGATAAAGCAATGAAAAGCCAGGGAACGATGACCTAACTCTGTAAATTAGTTACCTGAGGTACTGAGGATAAAAGAAGACGTGGCTTTTCAAGGAGCCTCGGTGGATTCTGAGGTACTGGCGATATTCTCCTTGTTAGCTTGGTTGGTGAGTTCATGAGTATTTACTCTTCCCTAAGCCGGTACATGTAATTCACAAAGGTTGTTATATATGCAGTTAAGAGAAATTGAAGAGGAAAAAAAAAACCCATGTGTGTTCAGTTTAGAAGTATTCATTTAAAAAAAAGAAAAAAGGAATATTTATCCCTAACACCTACCTGTGACACCTCTTAGAGCTAGCCCTAGGGACGCTCCTGTGTCAGTCTTCGCCTCTCTATTCTTGTTCATGGGCAATAAAAACAGTGACGAGATCTCTAAAATGCAGCAATTGTAGGAACTGTGGGAGGGACCGCTGGGTGGCTCAGTTGGTTAAGTGGCTGCCTTCGGCTTAGGTCATGATCTTAGGGTCCTGGGATCCAGTGCCGCACTGGGCTCCTCGCTCGGCAGGGAGCCTGCTTCTCCCTCTGCCTACTCTCCCAGCTGTTCCCCCTGCTTGTGCTCTCTCTCTCTGATAAATAAATAAAATCTTAAAAAAAAAAGGAGGGGGGAAAGCGTGGGAGAAAATTCAGGTGACATCATGGTCGTGTAATTTGGAACCACGTTTGGGCGCCATTTTTAGGATGCAAAGCATTAAGCAGTAGCTGCTTATTCTTTCATGTTGCGTGACGTCTTTGAGGGAGCCTCTCCAATGCATCTGAACGTAGTAGGATACAGTGTCTTTCTCATTAGGATAGAAGCAAAATCCAAGAGATGGTCTCCCTGCCTATTCTTTGGCAACTAGGACACAAGCACTGCGATCTTGGTTTCGGAATACTTAACGAGACATGCCAGACTGAGGACCAGTGATGCTGCGTTTGTAGAGCACCTCATTACTGATGGCGCAGCGTGGGCCTCGTGTGGGAGGAGGAGGCCAGAGCTGCCCAGGTCATGGGGTAGGGGTTTCACTTCCTACTCCCAAACAAAGGAAGGTTTCACTTCCTACTCCTACTCCTAAACAAAGATGGCCTTTGTCCTCTCCACGTTCACAAGCGGGGTCATTGCTATTCCATCCATACAATGAGAATCTGAGCCATCGTGCAGACTGCCTTTCAAGAGAATCGGCATCATTTGTGCTACTTGTTACCAAGATCTTGTTTTAAATAACCAGAATTTTCACATTTCCAAATCCACTTAGCTTTCGCTAATATTTCTCGACACGAATTCGCTGACGGCGAGTAAGCTGTGACCTGCATCTAAGGGACTTCCCACATTCAGGGCAATCAAAGGGCTTTTCTCCGATATGAATCCTCTTATGGTGGCAAAGTGGTGAGGAGGTATTAAAGGCCTTCCCACATGCGTGGCATCCAAAGGGCTTCACTCCACTGTGTGTCCTATCGTGCGTGACAAGTGAAGAGTGGTTCCCAAAAGTTTTCCCACACACGTGACATTCGTAAGGTCTCTCCCCTGTATGAGTTCTCCTATGAATGACGAAATGGGACCTATCGGGAAAGGCTTTTCCACACTTGTTACACTCGTACGGTCTCTCACCTGTGTGAGTTCTCTCGTGCTGGTTAAGGTGTGCCCTCTGAAAGTTTTACTACATTCATTACATGTATAGGGTCTCCCTCCTGTGTGGATTCTCTGATGCTGAATGAGAGTTGATTAACGGCGAAAGGATTTCCCACACTCCGCACTGACAGCACTCCTCCTTAAGAATTTTCTGATGCACAAAGAGTTGCATATTGGTCCAGGAAGTTTCTGTGTATTCTTTACATGTGCTGCTCATTCTTTTCACCACTATTTCATGTTGGAATGTTTCTCCTCTTTTATACTCTTCCTTAGAGATAACTCCTTGCTCTCCTGCATTGATTCACTCTCTGAAAATGAACACATAAATATATTAACACAAATAAACATACATACTCCCACTGTTGACAATCTCGGCTTAAAGACTCTAGTATTTAAAATTATACAAGTACAAGGATATTGACTGTCGTACTATTTGGCAAAAAGCTGGAAACAACCATTAAAAGTGTCTATTTGAGGGGCGCCTGGGTGGTTCAGTGGGTTAGCGCCTGCCTTCAGCTCAGGTCATGATCTCGGGGTCCTGGGATCGAGCCCCCCATCGGGCTCTCTGCTCAGCGGGGAGCCTGCTTCCCCCTCTCTCTCTGCCTGCCTCTCTGCCTACTTGGGATCTCTCTCTGTCAAATAAATAAATAAAATCTTTAAAAAAATAATAATGAGTTTCGGCTATATTGACTGGAAGAGATAAAGCTGACTGAAAAGACCTAGGGGCAGAGGAACAACTGTAGAAAGGTATCTGTTCTCTAAGAACAAGAGATCAGATGCTCCCTGGGCGTGGGTGTGTGTGTGTGTGTGTGTGTTGTGTATTAGCATCAATAAAAAGTGTGAATGTGCACCTACTGTATTATTACCATCGATCCTCTAGGGTAGTGAGAATGAATTATCTCCTTCAAAGGAGATAATGAATGTTTTTCTTTTAACAGCATGTCAATCCATACCTAATAAAGTAAACCCGTTTTCATAAGTTTAGAAGATTTTTATTATCACATGCTCTGACTAGCCATCGCTGACCCAATCCAATCATTTCAGCAACGAAACACTGATGACACAAGAAAGTACATATCCAATCGGTTTGGATAACGAGTGATACAAAATTTCAGAGATAGGTAGATATTTGGAGGTAGGACTTTTTTTTTCAATATTTATTTATTTATTTAATTGAGAGAGAGAGCACCCAGGAGCAGGGGGAAGGGGAGAGGGAGAGGGAGAAGCAGACTCCCTACTGAGCAGGGAGCCCAATTCAGGACTCGATCTAGGGACCCCGGGATCATGACTTGAACCAACTGAGCCACTCAGGCGCCTGAGAAGACCTTTAAAAGAGATAAAATCAGTAAAGTCAGTAGGATAAAGTCAGTAGGATGGGCCTAATCCAGTATGACTGGTATTCTTAGAAGAAGAGATCACGGCACTGACACACGTAGAGGAAAGACCACGAGAAGTCATAGGAAGGGCAAGGCCAACTACAACCAAGGAGAGAGGCCTCAGGGGAACCCAGCCCTGCTGACACCCTGACCTCAGACTTCTAGCCCGAGGAAATAAATTTCTGTATTTCCACCATCCAGTCTAGGGAGCTTTTTGACGGCAGCCCAAGCAGACTGATGCAAGGGTCTCGGCCCACCAAAGAAGTCAATTCTCCTGCTCTCTATCACAGCGTAATTGGGAGACTCTGGACCGTCTTGTAGAACACTGCATTGTTGATGTTGAGGACATCACATTCGTAGGAAATGAACAACACAAAATGGCAAGTAACCCAGATGACCCGGTAAGTCACATGCACTCTAGAAGGTGGGAGGCAAACTCTGCGAAGATTCAGGGATCTTGCACAAAGAGAAGATGTGAGGGGTCCTGTGCAGAGAGAGACACAGACACCCTGCTGAGCAGGGACCCTGACTTGGGCCTTGATCTCAGGATCCAGGATCAGGACCTGAGCCAAAGGCAGATGCTTAACCGACGGAGCCACCCAGGCGCCCCTCCCTCACAAACTCTGATGCTGAAACCCTAACTCGCAATGGGACAGTATTTGGAGGTGGGTCTTGGGGAGGTGATCAGGTCATCAGGGCGCATCCCTCATATGAGACCAGTACCCTTGTAACAGACCTCAGAGAGTTCCCTCTCCCTTTCCTTCCCAGGAGGACACGGTCAGAAGAGGGAGGTCTGTGAACCAGGAGGCAGACCTTCACCAGTCAATCTCCCAGCGCCTAGATCTTGCGCCTCCCGGCCTCCGGAACCACGAAGGGTAAATGCTCGTTGGGGCACTTGGGCGGCAGTCAGTTAAGCATCAGACTCTTGGTTTCGGCTCAGGTCGTGATCCCAGGGTCACGAAATCGAGCCCCGCACTGGGCTCTGCGCTTAGAGGGGCATCTGCTTAAGACTCTCTCTCCCTCTCCCACTGCCCCTCCCCACATGCACTGGGGCACGCTCTCTCTCGTTCCCTCTCTCAAATAAATAAATAAGTCTTTTAAAAAAGAGAGAGAAGCAAATGCTTGCTCGAGCCACCTAATTGGCAGTATTTCTGTTACAGCAGCTCAGACAGACGAAGGCTAAGGAAGACATCAAATGCGTATGTTGATGTCGGCCAAAGCCGCCAACGTGAACTGGGTAGTGTCCACACCACCAGCTCTCAGGTGGGTAGACCAGCAGCATCTTCCATGCGATGTAAGAGGTGCGTCCAGGATTGGGCGGGAACAGGTCTAGACGGTACAGGGAAGCAGCACAGGTCACACGGCCAGAACCCCAGCCCATCCACACGGGTGTGCAAACCCTTGGCTACTCCAAAGCCTGTACAGTCATCACCCCGTTTAACATTCTCTAACCTCGGGGTGCCTGGCTGGCTCAGTCGTTAGGCGTCTGCCTTCGGCTCAGGTCATGATTCCAGGGGATCGAGCCCCACATCGGGCTCCCTGCTCGGCAGGAAGCCTGCTTCTCCCTCTCCCACTCCCCCTGCTTGCGTTCCCTCTCTCACTGTCGGTGTCAAATAAATAAAATCTTCAAAAAAAAAAAAAATTCTAACCTTGGCTCCTACTTTGCCAAGGTGTTTAAGAACACTTCGTAATTCCCTTTATTAAACAGTAAATTCCTTGGTGGGGCTATATATACTCTTAGAAAACCCCCACTCTTGGCCAGAATTAAAGACCGAATACGTTGGTTCACGGAATAGCTCTTAGATGGATACATTCATCCAATTACTCAGGGGACAGAATGAGTATTTTCTGCATAAAGAAAACAGAAGCATTGAGGAATGTTTTCAAAAGAACAGCCACATGAATGAATGAAAAAAAGAAGGAAGATGAGCTGGTGAGACACCACCTGGACAGTAAAGGTAGGAAGCTGATCATAAATTGAAAGAGAGAGGGGGGAGACACGCTTCCATCTGGAGGCTGGAAGGAATTATTTTAAAAGACAGAGGAGCAGAGGGTGATCAGTGAGGACGAAAGCCAGACCCACTATGGAGGCGAACTAAAGGGCCCTCTGAAGAGAGGTGTCCAAACACCTCAAAGCTGTTGTCAGAGCACCTGGCCTTATGTACGCGTAGCCTCCCCTCTGCCTAGCTCCCGACTCATCCGTCCATGGAGACCTTGCCTCCTTGCTCCCCATCCCCCAGAGCTGCTTCCCTTGCTCCAGCAGGAAAGCTACATCAGCCTTAGCGACAGAAATGCCTGAGCAAAGAAAGAGACACCAACTGGCCATGCCCTCGTTCCCCAAGAACTGAGCCCCGTTACCACAGCCGTCAGGGACAAGAGCCCTTATGAAAACGACCAGGCAACGTTTAAAGGTTTCCCGAAGGATGAGAATGAGAGAGATGCCCCACTTCTCACTGCTCTTTATGGCACATGGAACAAAAAAAATAAAGCAAAGGCCACAATAGTTCCCCAGAGAATTCCACCAGAAGGAGGAAGATACACCAGAGACCAGACGCTGAATTCAAGGCTCGATGCACTCACCTAGCCAGACCAGGTCCTGGTCTTTCTCCGACGTCACCGCTGTGTACAGTTCTTTCTGAGCAGCGTTCAGGAAGCCCCATTCTTCTTGTGAGAAGTCGATGGCCACATCTGGGAACGTTACTGATCGCTGAAATGGTAAACTCTTACTCACAAGGCTTTGGGGAAAAGGGCGGAAGTCTTGGTGGAAAGACAGCACACATAGTACGGGTGTTGTGTGTGCGGCAGGATCCAGACCTTTCTGGGACAAGTTTATGTACATACGTTACGATGGTGAAGACCAGCTCTCTGGATAGAAAGAAATATACTGTGAGAGTGCCTGGGTGCCTCAGTTGGTTGAGCGACTGCCTTCGGCTCGGGTCATAATCCTGGAGACCCCGGATCGAGTCCCACATTGGGCTCCCGGCTCCTCGGGGAGTCTGCTTCTCCCTCTGACCTTCTCCCCTCTCATGCTGTCTCTCGCGCTCGCTCTCTCTCTCTCTCAAAAAAAAAAAAAAAAAAAAAAAAGAAAGAAATATACTGTGTATTTTCCACCAAAATGTTAAAACTGGTTATGGGAGCACAGATTTCTCCTTTCCTTAGTTTATTTCACAATTTTCTAGAATACCGGGTATACAGACTTACCTAAATCTGTATGTGTGAAATGGAAAAGTTGTTCTCCAACTACTAAGGAAAAAATGGGAAAAAAATCTCACTTCTTTATTAAATTTGCCGTTGGACGTGGAGTTAAAAGTGTGGGGCACCTAAAAATCTGCACTATTCACGAGGCTCTTCATTTCCCTGGTGACTTTATTCTTCTCGTCTCCCAGCACCTCTGCCAGCTCTACCTCTTCCGTGGCGCGTAGAGCTGTGTTTTAGTCCCGTCAATAATGAGACTTTCTGGGGCGCCTGGGTGGCTCAGTGGGTTAAAGCCTCTGCCTTCGGCTCGGGTCATGATCTCAGGGTCCTGGGATCGAGCCCCGCATCGGGCTCTCTGCTCAGTGGGGAGCCTGTTTCCCCCCTCTCTCTGCCTGCCTCTCTGCCTACTTGTGATCTCTCTCTCTGTGTGTCAAATAAATAAATAAAATCTTTAAAAAAAATGATGAGACTTTCTAAGAGTAACAAATAAATAAGACTAGATATCAAATCTCCAAAAAAAAAAAAGATATGCATATGAATATATACATTAAGATAAACATTAGGATAGGATATCCCATCTGTCCCCTAATCGGAGCTAGAAACAGTAACATCCAAGCACTCATAAGCACACTCAGCTCCTACTCCGCCCCACCCCTTGGTTTCTAAGTACCGGTCTCTAGGAAAGAAGGAACTGAGAGGGGAAGGGAATCAGGGAGGGGGAAGGGGAAGGGAAGAAAACAAACCCCAGGATGCCATGGAGAAATAGAGACTCCAGAGCTAGATCAGGGAAAGTACAAAATGTGTCTGTATCATCTCGTGGTGCTAGAAAGTAAGGAAGTGCTCATAAAATAATGGGGCACGTCTAAAACAAACAGGAAACAAACAGAGGGTGCTCCTAATAGCAAAACCAGGGACAACTTGAGCAAAACAAGCGATTATGAGAACTTCCTCTCAAGATACATATTAATTACAGGGACTAAAGTAGTAACTTCACGACATCACCTGAATCATGTTATCAAAGTAGGCATCCCCAGTTGATATCACATACTGCCTGACAGATATGGTTACTTAGGAGGGCATATGACTTCCGTGGTGAATAACCTCAATCTAATCATAAGAAAACATCAGACCTACTGAAGTTGAAGGTCCTCCTATAAAATAACTGGCCTAGACTCCAGAAAGTGTCAAAGTCATAAAAGACAAAGAAGATTTAAGGCACTGTCATCAACTGGAGCCTTGGGAGACATGCCAACTAAATGTAACGTGGATTGGATCCTAGAACAAAAAAAAAAGTATAGGAGTGGGGAAACTGGCCAAATTAGAATAAAGTCAACAGATGAATGAATAGTTTTTTGTCAACATTAATTTCACGCGTTCGTGGGGCACCTGGGTGGCTCGGTGGGTTAAGCCTCTGTCTTCCGCTCAGGTCATGATCTCAGGGTCCTGGGATAGAGCCCCGCATCGGGCTCTCTGCCCAGCGGGGAGCCTGCTTCCCCCAGCCCCCGCCTGCCTCTCTGCCTACTTGTGATCTCCCTCTCTCTCTGTCAAATAAATAAATAAAATCTTTTTTTAAAAAAATTCATGCGTTCGTGATGGTTATGTAAGATGTTAACTTCAGGTGCGGCTGGATAAAGGGATTGTGGGAGTTTTGTACCATTTTTGCAGCTTTTCTCTAAGTTCAAAATTATTTCATAATAACATTATTTAGTTGGGGGGGAGGAGAAGCAGAGAGAGAGGATGAAGCAGGCTCCATGCTTAGTAGAGCCTGATGTAGGGCTGATTCCACAACCCCAAGATCATGACTGGGGCCAAAATTAAGAGTTGGACGCCCATGGGGCGCCTGGGTGGCTCAGTTGGTTAAGCGACTGCCTTCAGCTCAGGTCATGATCCTTGAGTTCTGGGATCGAGTCCCACATCAGGCTCCCGGCTCCATGGGGAGTCTGCTTCTTCCTCTAACCTTCTCTCCTCTCACGCTCTCTCTCACTTTCTCTGTCTCTCAAATGAATAAATAAAAATCTTTAAAAAAAAAAAAAAAAAAGAGTTGGATGCCCAACCGACTGAGCCATCCAGTGCCCCATCATAATAACATTTTTAAAAGAGGGATGTCATGAAACACAAAGACTGAGGAAATGTCAGTCAGATTAAAGGAGACTAAAGAGACATGATGCTTTAATGCAACAAATGACACTCAATTTTCTTTTGTTATAAAAGACATTGCAAGGATAACCAATCTAGGATTAAATGACAGAATTAAATCACTGTGATTTTTTTTAAAGATTTTATTTATTCATTCATTTATTTATTTGAGAGAGAGCGTGCATGCACAAAGAGGGGAGGGGCAGAGGGAGAAGCAGGCTCCCCAACAAGCAGGGAGCCTGATGCAGGGCTCGATCCCAGGACGCTGGGATCACGACCTGAGCTGAAGGCAGACACTTTACCAAATGAGCCACCCAGGTACCCCTACATCAGTGTGAATTAACTGATTTTGATAACTTCACTCTAGTTATGTAAGAAATTCACATCGAAGTATTTAGGTTAAGGAGCATCACGTCAGCAACTTCCTGTCAAATAGTTTAAAAAATAACATATATAGAGAGAAATATATGGATAAAGGGAAGGCAGTAAAAGGTTAGCATTTGAAGAATTGGAATTAGAGGACGGGAATTCTTTGTACTTTTCTTGTACCGTTGTTTAAAATTTGAAGATATGTCAAAACGCAAAGAAATCATCATCATAATAAACCATGTAATAACCTTATTGGGAAGCTTATTCAATTTTCTAATTGCCATTTGTTAAAAGTACTTTAGTCAGCTATGAAAAGTACAGCATAGGGAAAAGAGTTAGTATTATTGTAATCACTTTGCATGATGAACAGATGGTAACTATACTTATTGTAGTGAATGTTACAGACATACGGAACTGTTTAATCAAAAAATAACACTGTAGGGACGCCCGGGTGGCTCAGTTGGTTGGGCAGCTGCCTTCAGCTCGGGTCGTGATCCCGGCGTCCTGGGATCGAGTCCCGCATCGGACTCCTTGCTCGGCAGGGAGCCTGCTCCTCTCTCTGTCTCTGCCTGCCTCTCTGCCTGCTTGTGTTCTCTCTCTGTTAAATGAATAAATAAAATCTTTAAAAAAAAAATAACACTGTATGTCAACTATACTTTGATTTTAAAATCTTAATCTTAAAAAGCATTTTTTAAAGATTTTATTTATTTGAGAGTTCAAGAGAGCACAAGAGAGCATAAGCATGAGCAGGGGAAGGGGCAGAGGGAGAAACTAACTCCCCGCTTAGCAGGGAGCCTGACTCGGGGCTCCATCCCAGGACCCTGAGATCATGACCTGAGCTGAAGGCAGACAATTAATTGACTGAGCGATCCAGACGTCCCTAAAAAAAGTATTTTAGTCAGAATTTGCTACTCTATTATTTCTACCTGGTTCTATTTCTAGAGCTCACAGAAGAAAACAGCAATTTAAATTCCTTTTTACCAGAAACATACCTCCACGTATCTCTGCAACTACCTCCTCTCCAGGAAACACACAGATTTTTCTACCCCTTCTCAGGAGACATAATTTCCAGACTCCCCACCAACCTGGCCTCCCACCTAAGTATAGGCCCAGTTCATCAAAATCCTTCATAAAATGCTGCTTCCAGTATCCAATTCAATCCTGTGGTGGTCTAGTCATTACAGGACACAGGAGGAATATGAACTTTCCATTAAACACCATGAGGTAATGGAAAAGGTAGAATCTCTAGAGTCTGAAAGATGTGGTGGGAACCTCCACTGTGGTACCATTCCCACCTGGCCATCACTGAACTTACACTGCAAAGAAATAGCTTCAAGTTCACTGGGATAAAGTCATTTTCACTTGTCTTTTGTTTGACCATTTCAAACTTTCCCACCTCTTGTAGTCACATCTCCCTGTCCTTTGCTCCTATCCTCTATTTTTTAGACAAGTGGAACCATCGAAGTAAAAGGGATACAGATGAAAAAGTGATTCAGCCATATATAAAAAAGTTTCTCACAGCAACCCTCCTTATAGAAATTAAGTACACACCGTATTTCCAATTCGTAGGTAAGGTATCAACTTGATTTGTTGAGCAAACTTTTCTGAAGGTATAACGAACGCTCCAGAAGGGCACTGGGGGCACCTGGGTGGCTCAGTGGGTTAAAGCCTCTGCCTTCAGCTCAGGTCATGATCTCGGGGTCCTGGGATCGAGCCCCGCATCGGGCTCTCTGCTCAGCAGGGAGCCTGCTTCCCCCTCTTTTCTCTGCCTGCTTGTGATCTCTCTGTCAAATAAATAAATAAACCTTTAAAAAAAGAGAAGGGCACTGGACACTTTAGGCACAAATGCCAACAGGCCTGCCCACCCCCAGCCCTCCAGTAAAGCCGGACATCCCATAAGAGAATGAACCGCTGGAGAGTTTCTGGGCTAGGAAAAAAAGGAAAAAAAAAAAAAATCCTTGGGTGGGGCAAATAATATATCGAGAAGAGGACCTGTAGGGTAATGGTACTTTCCCCAAGGTCATCAATCTTCCGCAGGACTTTTTGAAACAAGTGTAAGGAACAGACATCTTCGGGCGCCTGGGTGGCTCAGTCGTTAAGCGCCTGCCTGCCTTCAGCTCAGGTCATGATCCCAGGTCAATGATCCTGGGATCAAGCCCCACATCGGGCTCCCTGCTCCATGGGAAGTCTGCTTCTCATTCTCCCTCTCCCTATGCTTGTATTCCCTCTCTTGCTGTGTGTTTCTCTCTCAGATAAATAAATAAAATCTTAAAAAAAAAAAAAAAAGGAACAGACATCTTACCACTTGACCTTGTGATATTGCTAAGGACAGAATTGGAGAGCACAGTAAAATAGTTTTCAGCTATTTTAGTGTGAAAATTAAGAAAAGGAAAGCTGGAGGGAAGCCAGCAGGAGTAGTTCTCAGGTCCCACCTCTCCGGGTCAATGGCAGACCTAACAGGTAAAGAGGGACCTTGCGCTTTAAGATATCTTTACTATCCCAGCAGGTGGAGGGAAGGTTTTCCCCACCCCAGTAACACCCCAGCCAATGAGAAGCCACCACACTCCTAACTCCAAGTTTATTCCCGGAAACATTTTCCCAACTCTCCCCTTTCCTGTATACAAGAGTGTTCTTCTCTTTCGCTTCCCTTCCTCACCTTTGTTCTCTGGACTGGCCTGTGTTTTTGCACTAGCTTGCACATCCCTAATTGCAAGTATTTGCTACTCTCGGAAAATGCACATCCCTAATTGCAAGTATTTGCTATTCCTGGAAAAAAACAAAAACCAACCAACCATTCCTTTCCAGCCAGGCCCCTGCTTATTTGGGGCCAGGCCCCACTGTAGACGTTTACCCGTCGCGACACTACAGGCTGTTGGAGAAGCAGCGTCCCGGAGCTCAGAGCAAGCCGGAGCTCGGAGGGACGAACGGGAAGCCAAAGTCACAGGGCCTATGCGGAGCTCCAAGGGCGGTCCGTGCAAAGCCCACGCTGGCGCCTCCAGGGCCACACGGACGCCGTCCACACGCCCGCAGCAAGCACCAGTACCCCCGTCCCCGGACGCTCCCCCAGAGAGCCAGCCCCACAACGCGCGGGAGCTGCAAAACACCTCAGCCGGCCCGGAGAGCGGTGGCGTGGGACTCCGTGCGCCTGCGCAGCAACACCCCACACTCTGCCTCCCCGCCTTACCGCGCAGGGCCGCACGCATGCGTGTTCCGACACTCGCAACCGCGTTTCCTCCCAAAGCGCACACCGGGGACACAAAGAGCTGAGGCCCCGCCTCCGCTGTCGCGAGTACGCATGCGCGTTCTCATGCGCGAAAACTTCCTCACACCCGTACCAGTCCCGAGACACAGGGAGAGGAGACTACGCTTTTTTGGATAAGGGTTTCTGGCTCGCTTACCAACCCAGGCATCCCCGGTTCATTCGCCCCTCGATACTGAAGCTCGGCCACTGGCTGGCGAGGCCCGCGCTGGGTTCAGAACGCCGAGACCACGCCGGCGGCGGCACGCATGCGCACAGCGCGGCTTAGAGGGCGCCCAGAAGCCACCGCGGCACGTGGGCGGGGCCGGGCTGTGGAGCGGCACTTCCGGTCGCCTGGGAACCTGGTTGACCTTGGCGACCTTGGTCAGGTGCTTGTCTTCCTCTCCTTCCTTGCTGGTGGTTTTCAGCGCGTCGCCAGGACGGGTCTGAAGCTGGGGCCGGGCGGCCGAGGCTCAAATCCGCTCATTCCACATCCAGTGCCGTAAAACTTCCCGAGTCGTTGACTTTCTGTGATGCAGGTACCAGTAGATGGTGCCGTGGAGGTGTATGTGGAGAGGATCGTGCAGGCAGGTACAGATGACCGAAAGCACCGGGAGTCCTGTGGGAGTCTTTAATGAAGCCTCAGACCGCTGGAAGGGAAGACCAGCGCTAGGCCTCCTCCTTCTCCATAAACGGCTGCCGATGGAACCCAACGCCTTGCTCCTTGCAGGCTCGGATGGAGCCAGAGGAGGGGACAATGTCTGCTCCAGTGTCGGAGGCACTGCTGAAGGACAAGACTCAGCTGAGTAAACTGAAGATCTAATTGACTTTATTAAGTGATGCATGAATCTGGCAGCAAACTGGCGAGTACAGGGAACCGCGAGGAGTGCGACAATATGGAAGGATTTTATAGGAAGCGGGGTGGGTTGAGAGAGTTATTAGCAAGAGAAAAGAAAGGGTTGTTCCAGGCAAGGTGATTTTCCCTTGGAGGATGGGCAAGGAGGTTTTATCTGGTGGATCATCTCTTCTTCCCCTGGGGGATAGAGGACCCATGTGACTGGTTACTTTTGTGGTGACCAAAAGTTCCTGCTTGACAGGGTAAGACTACATTTCTGGGAGAGGATGAACGTGAATTTCGGTTAGTTAAGACCCGACTTGGTGACTTAGCCTCAGTGACACCATTTTGGGGCCAGAGGTTTTCTTTTTAAATGTCTTTAACGTTTGTTGCTACATAACAAACTCTACCCAAAATGAGGTAGTAGCTGGAGCAATTTTATAATAATAAATATGGACTATTTTATTATTTACTATAATAATAAAATGGACCATTTTATTATTGCCTATGTTTCCGGGGGCGAGGTGTTCAACCTGGGCAAGATAGGAATGATTTACCTGTTACTTGATGCCTGCTGGCTTGGAATACCCAAGACGGCCTCTTCGTTCAAAGGGTGGTACCTAACTGGACGTCCTATATGTAGGTCCTGTATCTAGGCCTCTATCGTTGCTGCCAGTTGGGTTCCTCAGCTTTATTTCACATAGTCTCAGAACCTGTCCCTCTTCACTTGGTCTCTTAACGGTCTTTCCGGTGGGATGGCTGGACTCCTTCCTTCCCTGAGCTTCCAGGAGGGTAAAACAGCCTTCTTAGTTTCTGGTGTCACTTCTGTCACGTTCTCTTGATTAATGCAAGCTGCAGGCCCCGCCCAGATTCAAGGAAAAGGGAACTGCATTTTGTTTTGGCAAAAAGAGTGAATTAGCCTGATAGTCTTCCTAGAGATCCACTAAACGTAATCTACTTTAGGTTGCCTAAAGTAGAATTGATTACAAGTGACTTTCACCGGAGTCTGGGTATGTTCATATTTTTTTTAATTTTTAATTAATTTATTTGACAGAGATCACAGTAGGTAGAGAGGCAGGCAGAGAGAGAGGGAAGCAGACTCCCTGCTGAGCAGAGAACCGGATGCAGGGCTAGATCCCAGGACCCTGAAACCATGACCTGAGCTGAAGGCAGAGGCTTTAACCCACTGAGCCACCCAGGCGCCCTTGGGTATGTTCATATTATGCATATGTAGGACTCTAGAAAAAATTGTAATAGGTATTCAGTTGTTTTTAATCACCCTGTTTATCTTGAACTTTTCCCTTATTAAATATTTTTCTGCACCCAAGTTATAATGAACAAATAGTATGTCACAGTATTGCCCTTTAGTGATATAGCTAAGCTGCTCTTAAGAGACACAGATTTCGGGGCACCTGGGTGGCTCAGTGGGTTAAAGCCTCTGCCTTCGGCTCGGGTCGTGGTCTTGGGGTCCTGGGATCGAGCCCTGCATCGGGCTCTCTGCTCAGCGGGGAGCCTGCTTCCTCCTCTCTCTCTCTTCCTGCCTTTCTGCCTACTTGTGATCTCCCTCTCTGTATCAAATAAATAAATAAAAATCTTTAAAAAAAAAAAAAAGAGACACAGATTTCTGATCAGCTCCTTTTCATGCCTCCCAACTTCCTATTATTTAATTAGACTCTTCTAGGAGAGTGTTTGCCATTTAAGGGACCCGAGACATTCAAAGATGTGGTCATTGGCTTCTCCAAGGAAGAACAGGGATTGCTGAACCCTGCTCAAAGAGATTTGTACATAACTGTGATGTTGTAGAATTACCAGAATTTGGCTTGGGTGGGTAAGTGCATCCAACCCTTAATTCCGCATCTGATCTTGGATGTGTCTTCTTTTTTTACTGGCAATCTTTGGTGAGGCTCTGATTTTCCATGCAGTCTGTCTTAGCTTTCTTTATCCTACCTGACAGATATTCACCAAGACTCTTCTCATTTTAGAATGGCCTCTATCCTTATTAAAATATGGCGGTGTCCAAACATTTAAGTAACAACAGCATGGCCGATTCTTTCTCCCTATTTTCACAGGTCTTTCATTTCTAAGTTTGATGTAGTTTCACTATTAGAGCCTGGGAAACTGCCCTGAATGATAGGGAAAGAAGAGATGAGAGGCCCAACGCCAGGTGGGTAAAAGGAACCAGGTCAGGGTAAGCCATACATATCACCGGTCAGCTGATTCTAAAGGGCAGCATCTTTAGGATATGAAAGGTGCTCTCTTCAGATGTTTCAGGCATGGGCAGAAATTGAGGCTTCTTGAATTTGAGCTCCTACAGGAGTACTAGTCATCTTCTGAGATCACCCGGCACTTACATCAACTTTTATAAATGCCCACAGCCTCAGAAACTATAGGTGTGTCTTTCTTTCTTTTTTTTTTTTTAAAGGTTTTATCTATTTATTTGAAAGACAGAGAAAGCGAGAGAGAGCATGAGAGGAGAGAAGGTCAGAGGAAGAAGCAGACTCCCCGTGGAGCTGGGAGCCCGATGTGGGACTCAATCCCGGAACTCAAGGATCATGACCTAAGCCGAAGGCAGTCGCTCAACCAACTGAGCCACCCAGGCGCCCTAGGTGTGTCTTTCTTCATTAATCTTTAATAAGGTTCTTTTTAACTCCTGATCCTATTCCTCACCAGCATATCCTTATTTTTTCAGTCTTCTATAAGGCTCTATATTTTTATGAAACACAGTCTTTGCCCCTGTTGTTTATTATAAAACGACCTGTGCAGTTGTCTGATTGTCCAAATGGGTGTATTAACTGATCATTTATTCACTCGCAAACATGTATTCTTTTTTAAAAACTGGCCAAGATCACCAACAGGTTTGATGACTCACTAGACGTCGTCACAGGACTCAGCATAAGGTTGTACTCGTGGCTGCCAAATTGGGGAGAAGTCCCTAAGAGTATCCTCATTTCTGGTACAAATTGCCTATTCAGGTCCCCAAGATCGCCTTCAGGTCTGATAATTCGCTAGAAGGACTCAGAACTTAATAAAACCTTTTCTACTTAGGGTTTATGAAAGGATACACATCAAAATCAGCCAAGTGAAGAGAATGTTGGGGCAGAGTCCAGGAGGATTCTAGATACAAAGCTTCCATTTGTCCTACAACAGTGGAGTCCTGGGAAGCGTAAACTCCTCCCAGTAACAGCTTGTGATGATATGCAGAATATGGCCATCTAGGGAAGGCTACCTGACCTCAGGTGTTCTCTCCTTATTGGGGCTCCATCAGAGATAAGGTGGGTTGCTTATGTGGCTCGCCTCAATCTCTAGACCCTGTGGAGGTCTCGCGGATACTGTGATACAAAGATCCACCATAAATCACATTGTTTGACTCTCTGGTATGGTTCAAGTTTCCTACATAAACAGAAATACTTTACTTTTATCAAGCATGACATTTCAAGGAGTCAGATTACCTCCCAGGAGCCAAGGGCTAAGCCTAGATCTCTTTGGGAAAGGTTTAACTCTTTATTACGCAACAGCTAAGATTTATTTCAACAACGTATAAAAAGCAAAACAGGCAAAGAGAAGAGGCTTGTGGGGCAAAGTCTGGAGGAAACTAGGTACAAATAGAGTCACACAGGATGTGCTTAATTCTCAAAATTGAAAGTTGTGACATAGGATGAGACGTTGTCTGGACAACAATAGAGATTCGCTACCTAAGAGTTTTATCGGAGGCTGGTCACAAGGGTTCCCTCTGCCTATTTTAGCGTATGCCAAAATTCCAGAGTCTTAGAAGATAGATATTTTGCATAAACTACATTCACACAAACAATTCAGGCACAGGAAGCCACTTTTATTCTAGGAATGGCAGGAATTCTCCCCAAAACCAAGTTGTTAGAACACTGAGGGCCAACTTTGTAAACAGGACTTTCTAAGGAGAGCATTCTCAGGCGTGCTATGTTAATTCTTCCATGAATTTGTTTAAAAGTATAGAAACTTGGGACGCCTGGGTGGCTCAGGTGGTTGAGCAACTGCCTTCCGCTCAGGTCATGATCCTTGAGTTCGGGATCAGGGGATCGAGTCCCACATCAGGCTCTCAGCTCCACGGGGAGTCTGCTTCTCCTTCTAAACTTCTCTCATGCTCTCTCTCACTTTCTCTCTCTCAAATAAGTAAATAAAATCTTTAAAAAAAAAAGTATGGAAACTTTTGGGGCGCCTGGGTGGCTCAGTCATTAAGCCTCTGCCTTTGGCTCAGGTCATGATCCCAGGGCCCTGGGATCAAGCCCTTCATCGGGCTCCCTGCTCAGCGGGGACCCTGCTTCTGTGCTCTCTCTTGCTCTCTCTCTCTCTCTCTGTCAAATAAATAAAATATAAAAGTATAGGAACTTTCCATTTTACTTTTGAGTGGAGGAACTCAGACATGCTTCCATGGACTGGTGCAAACCAGAAACTATCATTAGAAGGACCTACATTGGTTGCTGTGAGATACAGGAGTGAATATAATTTTAGTTTTGAATCTTGCTGATACTTAGGTTGGTAGAAAGTGAGGAAATGAAGCACATTTGTGACGCATTTATTAAGGAATCATATAGACTCAAGCTATAGCTTGACCATAAGCTGGAAATGTGTAACTGGGTTTCAGTAGATGAAACTCGGGACCCAAGATGAATGTGTATTCCATACACATATATGCCACATACTCTGGTGATAGAGTCCTAGGAACGGAAGAAATGGACTGCCTATGGGTAGCAGATAATCCAGGATTGATTAGTCAATAGTAGGAGAAACAAGAAAGTCCTATGTTAAAATTCGAAGGCCTACTACAAGTGATGGATTTACACAGCAGAAGGGCGGAAGGACCTGACACCACATCTGCGGGCACCTTGATCTTAGATTCCCAAACTCCACAACTTTGAGAAATGTTCAAGACACCCAGCCAGGCATTTTGTTACAGTCAGCTCAAGCTAAGACAACCTGTAGCCATCATCATATTTATGGATGCTTATCTCCTAAGATTGAGAAAGACAAGGAAGTCTGCTCCCACTGCTTCTATTAAACATTGTTCTGGAGGTTTAGCCAGTGCAATAAGGCAAGGAAAAAATAGAAGGCAGATTGGAAAGGAAGCAGTAAAACTATGTGCAAATGGCACGATCATGTAGAAAGTCCTATGTATTGTACAGAAAGTTACTTTAGAGCTAAGTGAGTTTAGCAAGGTTGTACATTGTAAGATCAATATGTAAAAACCAGTCACATTTCTATGTACTAGCATTGAAAAATTAGAAATTGAAATTTAAATACCACTTATAATAGCACCAAAAATATGATATACTTAAATAACCTGTACACTAAGAACTACGAAACACAGTTGAGAGAAATATTGAAGAAATAACTATGTTACGTTCATGCATTGGAAATCTCAATATTATTAAGACATCACTTCTCACCAAAATTCATTTATGTGTTCGGCACCATCTCATTTGAAATCCCTGTAGGCTTTTAAATAGAATTCAACAAGCTGATTCCACAATTCACAGGGAAATGCAAAACCTACAGTAATCAAGACAAATATTGGCATAAAGGAAGAAAAAGAGGTTAATGAGAGAGACCAGAGTCCAGAAATAAACCGGTACATACACTGTCAACTGATTTGGGGGGAAAAAAGCTAAGTCAATTCAGTAGAGAAAGAAAAGTGTTTTTTTAATTGGTGTCAAAAGAACTGGATATATATATGAAAACAACAACTTTGATCCATCCAACTTTGCAGTGTATACAAAAATTAACTCCTAAAAAAAAAAAAAAAATTAACTCCGAAATAGAGCTAAATGTAAAACCTAAAACTAAAACTTTCAGGAAAAAGTATTTGTGATCTTAGGTTAGGCAAAGATTTCTTTGATGTTTCACCATAAAATATAAAAATGATAAATATAACCTCATCAGAATTAAGAATTTCTCGGGTGCCTAGATGTCTGACTTGTTGACCTCAGCTTTGGTCATGATCTCAGGGTCACGGGTTCAGTCCCCATGTTAGGCTTGAAAAAGTTAAGAATTACTACCCCTCAAAAAACACAACTAAGAGGGGCGCCTGAGTGGCTCAGTCGGTTAAAGCCTCTGCCTTCGGCTCAGGTCATGATCTCAGGGTCCTGGGATCGAGCCCCGCATCGGGCTCTCTCCTCAGTAGGGAGCCTGCTTCTCCCTCTCTCTCTGCCTGCCTCTCTGCCTGTGATATCTCTCTCTCTGTCAAATAAATAAATAAAATCTTTAAAAAAAAACACAACTAAGATAATGAAAAGACAACAGCCTAGAGAAAATGATTGACATATCACGTATGCAAATAGGTACTTGTGTCTGGAATATATATAGAAAACTCAAAAGAAGGCAGACAAACCAATTTATAAATGGGCAACAGATTTGGGGAGCAGATACTATGCTAAAGATTAAGTAATGGGAGATGAGTGCATAAAAACATGCTCAATAGCATTAGTCATTAAGGAAATGCAGATTAAAACCACGAGATACCATGATACACATTACCATCTGAAATTATAAGGAAGGACTATATACCAACATTACAATTTTTTTTTTTTTTTTAAGATTTTATTTATTTATTAGAGAGAGAGAGACTGAGAATGAGAGGGGAGAAGGTCAGACGGAGAAGCAGACTTCCCGCAGAGCCGGGAGTCCGATATGGGACTCGATCCCGGGACTCCGGGACCATGACCTGAGCCGAAGGCAGTCGCCCAACCAACTGAGCCACCCAGGCGCCCACCAACATTACAATATTGAATAAATGCTGAAAAATACTAAATTAGAATATTGTTTGTAAGCATGTCAAAGTATATGTTAATATAAAAATATGACACTTGGAAGGAATAATGTTAATGTATTAGAAATCTCTTTCACACATAATTATTCACAATTAGGGGCACCTGGGTGGCTCAGTTAAGTGTCTTACCTTCTGCTTGGGTCATGGTCCCCGAGGTCCTGGGATTGAGCCCTACAGTGGGCTCCCTGCTTGGCACCAGAGTCTGCTTCTCCCCCTCCCCCTGGCACTTCCACTGCTTGTGTTTTCTCTCTCTCTTTGTCAAGTAAATAGAACCTCCAAAAGTAAATTAATAAAAGAGACTTCTGCCTAAAGAAGTTCCCACATATATGGCATTTAAAGAGTTACTTTCTCATATGCATCCTTTTATGTAGCTTAAGGTAATGGGTTTCCAAAATTTCTCCACTTATATGGTTGCTTGCCAGCATGAATTTTCCAATGGATAATAATTGATAGGTGGTATTGAGAGACTTTTCTACATTACCATTTTAATATGGCCTTTAGTGATGAACGTGATGATGTGAATCCACTGATAAATGTAACATGAGTTGAACGTATAAGTATTTCCACATTGGACAAAGTTTATACATAATTATAAACTATTTGATGTTCCATAGGGGACAAAACCAGTAAGTCTTTCCGTCACTTATTTATAGGAATTTTCTGTAGCATGAATTCCTTACGGTCAAGGAAGATAGTATCTAAAGGACTTCCCACACTACATACATAAAGAATGATGTTGATTGAATAAGTTGTGAACACTGACTAAAAGCTTTGCCACGTTCCTTACATACATAGGGCTTTTTACCAGTAGGAATTTTCCGACATTGAATAACTAGTGTTAAGTGACTAAAAGCTTTTCCACATTCAGTACATTGACATGGGTTATCAACAGCATAGTTGCTAATATATTCATTAAATTGTGAAATCCAACTAGAAGTTCTCATTACATTTATATCATTTATATGGATTCTCACTAGTCTGAATTCTCTGGGGATGATAAAGTTGTGAGGCCTGCGTAAAGGCCTTCCTACAAACCTTACATTCATAAGGTGTCTCACCAGTATGGGTTCTCTGATCGGAGGGAGATACGAATGACGACTGAAGGCCTTTCCATATTCATTACATTTACATCACTTCTCACAGGATGGTGAGTTCAAGCCCTGCATCAGGCTCTGCACTCAGCGGGGAATCTACTTGGGATTGTCTTCCTTCCATCTCCCTCTGCCTCTCTCTCTCTCAAATAAAAATAAATAAATTAAAAAAAAATAGGTAGCAAGAATGAGGTATGGATACTTTGATGTTCATTAAGTTGTGTGATACCTCTAAAGGCCTTTCCATATTCCTTACAGTCAGGGTTTTTCTCCAGTATGAATTCTCTCAGGTTGAATAATTAGTGAGAAGTGATGAAAAGCATTTGCACATTCAGTATATTGATAGAATTGATAGAACTTCCCCCCAGTATGAGCTCTATACATTAAGTTTTGAGAGCCACAGTCTGTTAAGTGACTGCCTTCAGCTCAGGTCATGATCCCAGAGTCCTGGGATTGAGACCCACATCCGGCTCCTTCCTCATTGGAGAGGAGCTTCTCCCTCTGATTGCTTCTCCCTCTCCCTCTGCCTGCTGCTCTGCCTACTTCTGCTCTCGTTGCCTCTCTCTCTGTCAAATAAATAAATAAATCTTAAAAAAAAAAAAGTTCTGAGAGCCAAATAAAGCTTTTTTTTTTTAATCCTTATATCATAGGTTTTTCTCACCAGTATGAATTCTCTGATGTTGGATAAAGAGTAAAATAGGACTAAAGTCCTTTCCACATTCTTTACATTCATAGGGTCTTTCCCAGTGTGAATTCCCTGATGTCAAGGAAGATCAGAATAGGGATGGCAAGCCTTCCCGTATTGCTTGCTTCCATAAGGTTGGCCAGAATAATTTAACTCCTTAATAAAGAACCAACATGATGATAAAGCTGATTCAAAGGAGAAACCAATAAATGACTACACAAACACAAAGAAATGCTTAAATGAGCTTGCTAATACATCAAAAACTGGTTGATGCTATACAGAGTATGAAAATCATAGCATTTGGGGTTATTTTTTTCTGCTGGCCAGCCATGTCCAAGTTAACAAGCTAACTGTATGAGTCTCGGTCCTAATCAATAGTAAACAGTAAGTCAAACAAAGGTACAAATCCTCTAGAAAATGAAACAGCTCTTGGACATACTTGTTAGGCAATTTCCTAGTATGACAGTTAAAAAGGATGAGTCTTGCCTCCCAAAATCCCACATCTAGGAATCTACCCTGATGATATACTTCCAACAACATGAAAATACATATGCACAAGACTAATCATTACAGCATGCTCATAATTTTAAAATACCAAAAACAGTCTAAATACCCACAGAGAGGGGAGAGGTTCAATAAACTATGAGACATCTACACACAGTTTTATGCATCCGCATACAAGAAATAAAGAAAAAACTCCACAAAATTATAAGGAATTTCCAAGATATATTCTGGAGTGAAAAAAGCTAAGTGCGATAGAGTATATAGAATATGTGACACTTTCTCTAAGAAATACTATATAAGAAAATATACATGTATCTGCTCATTTGTACTCAAGAAATACTGGAGGAAAAAAGAAAGAAATACTGGAAGAAAAAGAATGAAAAATAATGAGATTGGTAAACTACAGAGGGAGTGGGGATGAGGTTGAAAAGAGGAGAGTGGGGGCATCTGGGTGCTCAGGCGGTTAAGCACCAGACTCTTAGTTTCAGCCCAGATCATGATCTCAGGGTGGTGAGTTCAAGCCCTGCATCAGGCCCTGCACTCAGCGGGGAATCTACTTGGGATTGTCTTCCTTCCATCTCCCTCTGCCTCTCTCTCTCTCAAATAAAAATAAATAAATAAAATAAATAAATAAATAAATATAAATAAATAAATAAATAAAAATAAAAAAATGGGTAGCAAGAATGAGGGGGGATGTCATACTTTTCCAAGTATGCTTTTTGGTACAGTTCTGACTCTTAAGAACAATGGTAATGTTTCGCACAGCCTCCAAATAACCAAAATAGAACGAAGTGATGAATGAACCTGCCTATACTACAAACGAACACAGCCCCAATGAAGTGAGTGGGGAGAAAAGAATTAATTTGAGTATATTTAGAAAACAGTATTTTGACTATGCACTGTAAGACTAAAAACAAAGAAACCTCACACAAATAATGTACTCTTACTCTAGTTAATGTATTTCTCACAGGGGTATGATAATTTTAAAAATTAATTATATAGAATTTTTTAAAAAATGCTTTTTTAAAAAATATTTTATTTATTTATTTGCCAGTGAGAAAGAGATCACAAGTAGGAAGGGAGGCAGGCAGAGAGAGAGGGAGAAGCAGGCTCCCCACTGAGCAGAGAGCTCGATGCGGGGCTCCATCCCAGGACCCTGAGATCATGGCCCGAGCCGAAGGCAGAGGCTTTAACCCACTGAGCCACCCAGGCGCCCCTAGAATTTTAAAAAATGCTTAAGAAACGTTTGACAGCAGATATTATAGTCTGGTGTAATCCTACATCTGCGGATGAATCAGAAGCAACTTTAGGGCCCAGGTTAATAACAGAGTCTTACTCAAAATGGAAAATGAGAAAATGTCTATTAAAAAAGAAAAGCAGGGCACCTGCGTGGCCCCGTTGGTTCAGCAATTGCATTGAGCTCAGGTCATGATCCTGGCGTCCCAGGATCGAGTCTCACATCAGGCTCCCTGCTCAGTAGGGAGTCTGCTTCTCCCTCTGACCCTCCCCCTGCTCGTGCTCTGTCTCTCATTCTCTCTCAAATAAATAAATAAAACCTTTTTTAAAAAGATAAGGTATATGATAATACCAACAGTAATTTAAAAGAGAGAGAGAGAGAGTTGTCTGGGTGGCTCGGTTGGTTAAGCATCCAACTCTTGATTTCAGCTCAGGTCATGATCTCAGGGTTGTGAGACTGAGTCCCTGTGTCAGGCACCACACTGTGTACGGAGCCTGCTGAAGATTCTCTCCCCCTCTGCCCCGTCCCCTCCCTCTCTAAAAAGGGACAGGGTGAAAGAAAGAATGTACAAAAGCCGAATCTGGAAAAACATGTCAAAGGAAAAAAAAATCATTGGGCAGTAACCAAAATAGGCTATTTTTTGAGACATAGTTTTAGATGCAAATAATGATCCAACGATTAAAAAAAAATAATAATGGGGGAGAAGCGGGGAAGAAATAAAATTCCCCGGGTGCGTAAAGTTGTACTTCAAAGAAAGCACCTTCCTCTTGGAATGGAGACGGGCTGGGGGAGTGGTGCGTGTGAGTATAAGAGAGGCCCCTCCAGGAGCTCACGCTGGGAAGAGTAATGCTCTGTTCTGAACACCAGGGATTCGGACGGGACCTTTCCAGGCATTGTCTCAAAGGGGCTCCATCCTGCTGACCTTCTGGGCCGTTGCCTACAGTGCCTTTCGTTGCCTACAGGCCATTGCCTACTGCCCTTCTTAATCATCCTTCACTTACCTGGCACGGGCTTCCTGTCCCATCCCTTTCTGCCAACCAGGATCCCTGCCCTTGTTCCAGTCAGATTGCGTTTGGCTTGGAAATGGAAAATCCTGCGTACCCAAGAAGAAACACAGCAGAGTCCCAAAGGGGGTGTCTCATAACTCGTTTCTGGTTCCTGGTTACCAGGAAATAAGGCCAGAGAAGAGGAGGAAGTCATTTGGGGAATGGAGAAGAAGCTTCTTTAGGTGTTATCCTACAGAACTATCCATCCCCATTCTGTACAATCTCGTTGAGAGCAGAGCAGAAACTCCACCGGAGTCTTGAAAGGCACCTCAGAAATTCGCTTCAAAGGCAGCAGATATTCCGGTGGTCAAATTACACCCTTCCCCGGGTACTAACATCTCACCTAGAGATGGAGCTGCTTAAGTTCTCCAGCATTCCATCTCTGCCCCAACCCTAGCAGGGTCCGGCCGGCCCCCTCGACCTGAGAAGACTATTATTGCCACACCCCGAAACATCACTGACCCTTGGAACGACAAACTGAGAATGTGTGCCATGGAAGTGAATATCTATGGCTAGAAAAACAGAAGGATGAAAAAGGACATTGCAGAGCTGAGGCCTGCGAGCACAGTAAGGAAACGGGAGGAACTCACGGGAAGGGTCTATACCTGATATTCCTACTGCGAGCACCACAACTTCCTTCATAAAAGGAGATACGTCCATCCAAAGACACTTCAAAGAACGAAAAGAACTCAAGCCCAGTGCTTTCCCAGTAAATTAAACTCTAGAAGTTCGATGCACGACTTCCTAACACGTCTGAATTGTCTTTATCCCTTCTGCCCAGAAATTAGGGCTAATTTCTGACTATGGAAACACTGATACATTTTTTAAGTGTTTGCATGGTTTCATTAACGTTTCAAGAAAGTTCAAATGAGGGCACCCGGGTGGCTCAGTTGGTTAAGCAGCTGCCTTCACCTCAGGTCATGATCCCAGCGTCCTGGGATCGAGTCCCACATCGGGCTCCTTGCTCGGCAGGGAGCCTGCTCTTTTCTCTGCCTCTGCCTGCCTCTCTGCCTGCTTGTGTTCTCTCTCTGTTAAATAAATAAATCTTTAAAAAAAAAAAAAAAAGAAAGTTCAAATGAGAGAAATGGTTTTCGGGGGGCAATTCCACATCTCCGGGAGACAGTTGGCAACACCCCAGACATTTGGGGTGGCACCACTGGGAGAGGGGAGGCTGCCAGCACCTAGTTGGTAGAGACTAGAGATGCTGCTGACCATTCACCAATGTGGAAGACAGACAGCACAGCTAAGAGTTTCAAGCCTTAAATACCATCAGTCCTGAGCTCGAGAAATCCTGAGCAAGACAGACATTTCTTTTTTCATGGAATCACTGCAAAATGGTTATAACTGAGTCTGTTAGGAATGATGAGGATTGTGTATTATTTTAAAATATATTGAGGAGTCAGCTTCGTCACTGTCTGATTGTTTCTCCTTTCCTTACGAGGTCAACTTTTTTTATTCGCTGCACACTCTCCCACGACATTGCACTGAGTGACTCAACCTTTCTTTTACTTGGGGGCCTTGGAGGTTGAACGCGGGATCTTCGGGGACATTGCTAGCTCTGCTGATTTAGGATTTTTCAACACCTCACGCACTCTGGCTAGTTTCACCCAGCCCATCCACAAGCGTGTTTCTTCCTTGTTCCCAAGCAACAGAATCCTCAAGGGGGGTAATCCGGGCCCACACAGATGTGGCCCGCTGCCCATGCGTGGGGCTCAACATCGAATCCCACCTTCGGTCGGGCATCCTTCTGGCGGGACTGCAGGGCAATGTCTCTAGAACCGAATTCCCAATGCCACCCCCAATCCAAAAGATCCGAAACCTCCTGAGGCTGAGACCTCTCTTAATCTGTCCGGGCTTCTCTAACAAAGTATCCCAGTTTTAGGGCGGCTTGTTGACCACAGAAGTTCGTTTTTCACAGTTCTGGAGGCTGGACGTCCAAGATCAAGGTGGAGGCAGGACTGGGCTCCAGTGAAAGCCACAGGCTGCAGATGGCTAACTTCACATTACATCCTCGCGTGGGGGAAGAGGGTAAGGGATCTCTCCAGAGACTCTTTTATAGGGACATTAATCCCCTTCATCCTGATCTAGTCGCTTAGTAAAGGTCCCACCTCCAAATACCATCACATATGAATTGGAAGAACATACTCAGACCACAGCAGAAACCAACCACCACCATCATCTTGTCTAACTGGGAAACTCTGGTCTGTAGGCTACCATTAAAGCATTATTATGTGTGGTTCCTTTAAACACTGATGAGTCCATTAAATCATATTTCACATAGGAGTCTTTCATGTTTCACTGAAGCAATGCATTTCTGGTCCACCGAGGCTCCTGCAAAACTGAGTCCACAGGAGATGTGAACACGTGAACCCAAGTCAGAGAGAGAGGGATTCTTAGTGAGAGCTTAGGGTTATCTGATCCTTTTGTGCATGGAGTGAAACTCAGGCAGGAAATCCCAAAAGATTTTCCTACATTCATATAAAATGAGCACAGTTTGAGGAAAGAGAAAGAAAGCATGACTTGGGGCGCCTGGGTGGTTCAGTGGGTTAAAGCCTCTGCCTTTGGCTCAGGTCATGTTCTCAGGGTCCTGGGATCGAGCCCCACATCGGGCTCTCTGCTCGGCAGGGAACCTGCTTCCCCCTCTCCCTCTGCCTGCCTCTCTGCCTACTTGTGATCTCTTTCCTCTCTGTCAAATAAATAAATAAAATCTTAAAAAAAATTTTTTTTTTTTAAAAGAAAGCATGACTCACCTGGACCATGGCTTTCAGAAAAGCAAGAACCACTGAGTCCTCCTCCAGGTTCCTCTCCTGGGGAAGGGTGAGTCCTGAAAAGTCAGAACCAAGGAGGGAAGAGAAAACATGAGCAGTCAGGCTTGCCTCCCAGAAGGACAGGTTGCAATTCTCTTCCCCTCTCATCTTGTGCCAGCCTTTCAATGTTCGTGAAAATACCAAGCATTTTGGACAGACTTCGAACATGCACCCCACTCCCAAATTCCGCTCGTCCCATGTTACTTGCACTGCACGATTATAATTTTAATTCTTGGGACATCTGGGAGGCTCGGTAGGTTAAATGTCTGCTGC
This sequence comes from Nasua narica, assembly GCA_028533885.1. Lineage (NCBI taxonomy): Eukaryota > Metazoa > Chordata > Mammalia > Carnivora > Procyonidae > Nasua > Nasua narica. Next base: position 1,311,597 of record CM052803.1, read on the forward strand.
CCACTCAGGTCATGATCTCAGGGTCCTGGGATTGAGCCCCACATCGGGCTCCCTGCTCGGCGGGGAGCCTGCTTCTCCCTCTTCCTCTGCTGTTCCCCCTGCTTGTGCTGTCAAGCAAAAATAAAAAATCTTTAAAAAAAAATAAAATAAGATTTTATTTATTTGAGAGAGAGAGAGAGCAAGTGAGCAAGCAGAGAGGCGGGGGGGGGGGGGGGAGAAGCAGGCTCCCTGGTGAGCAGAGAACCCAATGTGGGGCTCAATCCCAGGACCCTGAGATCATGACCCAAGCCAAGGGCAGACGCTTAACTGACTAAACCATCCAGGTGCCCCTACCTGAGTATATTTAAACGCAAACAGAAATCATGAGTGAGTCTGGCAGTAAATAATGTAAGCATCAAATAAATGACATTAGAGCAAAACTAAAAGCTTTGGATTGAGTTTACGTTAGAGAGATGGAGGAAATGTGAAACAAGCTATGAAGGAAAGGAAAAAGAAAGCAATAGTGGTCTCTTCTTGGAGGAGAGTGGCAAAGGAAATTAATGGTGAGCGAGGATGTATAATACTGCTCTCATTCTGCCCAAATAAAGATTAAGGCTGGGGAGGGGGGCACCTGGGTGGTTCAGTTGGTTAAGCGACTGCTTTCAGCTCAGGTCCTGATCCTGGAGTCTTGGGATCAAGTCCCCCATCGGGATCCCTGCTCAGTGGGGAGTCTGCTTCTCCCTCTGACCCACTCCCTTCTTATGCTCTCAAATAATTTTAAAAAGAAAGAAAGAAGGAAAGGAAAAGAAAGGAAAGGAAAGGAAAAAGGAAAGGAAGAAGGGAAGGAAACAGGGAAGGAAAAAGGAAAGGGAAGGGAAGGAAAGAGAAAAAGGATGGGAGATAACCACTACCTTAAGTACAGCGGGACATTCCAACTTAGCAAAAGGGGAAATAATCAGCTAACATAAGGAAAGGAAAAGACCAAAATAACACAAATAGGACATACAATGTAAAATGAAAGAGATGAAGTTCAATTATGCCAAAATGTGAATTTTATACCAAAAAAAAATCATACTTTGAATTTTTAAAAAATCAGCTGTTTTTTCAGTTTTAAGAAAGAACCGAAATGACAGGGGTTGAAAATAAAGGGATGAGCAAAAATATACCAGGTAAACAAAGACAAATCATTATTAGCAGTGTTACCCAGTATGGAAATAAACTGCCCAAAGGATCTCACTAGGCCATCGTTGGCAAACTTTATATCTGAAGGGCCAGTCAATATAGTCTTTGTGGTTATAGTCTTTGCTGCAACCACTCAGTTCTGCTCTTGTAGTGCAAAAGCAGTAGATGATGTGTAGGTAAATGAGCATGGCTGTATTACAATAAAGCTTTATTTATAAAACAGGCAGCAGGTCAGATTTGGTTTATCAACCCCTACACGTGGCAGAGAAGGATATTATATAATGATAAAAGGTACGATTCACCAGTAGGGGCTAAGTTGTAGGTCTTTAAAAATCAAGCAACATAAATTAAAAAGTAAAAATCTGGGACGCCTGGGTGGCTCAGTCGTTAAGCATCTGCTTTCAGCTCAGGTCACGATCCCAGGGTCCTGGGACCGAGCCCTGCATCCGGCTCCTTGCTCGGCAGGAAATCTGCTTCTCCCTCTCCCACTCCCCGTACTTGTGTTCCCTCTCTCACTGTGTATCTCTCTGTCAAATAAATCAAATCTTAAAAAAAATTAAAAATAAGTAAATTAAGTCAAATCAAAGTAAATAAAAATAAATAAATAAATAAAAAGTAAAAATCTCTGAAAACTCAAGATTTGGGTTTAAAAAAATCATTCTAGGACATTCTGATCCAGTGCACCAAATTATATAAGAACCTGGAGAATTTTATCACTATAATCCACTGACTTAAACAGAATCTTATACCCGAGAGAAGTAGAATATATATTCTTCTTCAGTGTTACAGTATACAAAAATCCATCATATGTTTAGCCCCCAAGAGAAATGTCAAATTCAAAAAAAGTATATATTTTCGGGCCACATTTACCAATCACAGTAAGATAAAATTTGAAGTTACACAATTTAGGATGGTTTTGGCTACAAGTTTACAAAATATCCAACTAAAAGTAATTTTGGCAGTAAAGATTATTTATTTATTTGTTTTTACATAACACGACTTCACAGAGACAGTTCCAGAATTGGCCTGATAGCTCGGGGTCCGCTTCTCTGAGGTCCTCGGTTTCCTCCTTTTGGTTCCAACACGGCAACAACAGCTCTGGGCATTACGTTCTCACAGGAGAATATTCAAAAGCGGATGAGAGGAGAGGGAGTCTTCCTAATAGATGTGTCTCTTCCGAGCGAGGAAAATCTTTCCCAGAAGCCCGTACAGATGCCTGGAACATACTGGCCTCACCCTGGAACATACACGCACCATCCTGAGCTACAGAAGAGCCTGAAAAGTTAGCATCTGCTATCTTCAGATTCTAAGGCAAGGCAGAGATGCTGCCAGTAGGAAGGGGAATGGGGTAGGGCCGCTTTGTAGGCAACCGGCCCCTTCTGTTTGTGACAGAAGTGATCAAAGATATTCTAAAACAACATGGAAACTGAGAAGTGTATCATCTTGAATTTTGTTTATTCTTGGGTCAGGAGAAGTAAAAACTGAGATTAATGTTAAGATAACCACTTTCTAATGACATTATTTTCTATTTTTATTCTGTACCAATTTGTTCTTTCATCGCCTCAGTGTTTGGTATTGTCTTTTCTGGCATCTTGAATCGTACATTTAATATACTTGAGGATATTTCAGGTTTTCATGCTTTGCGTGCATTTAAAAGCCATACAAATTCTTCTGAGTGACTTTGGCCACATCCTACAACTCCTGGAATGTAAATCTCTCAATTCTTTTTTCCATTACCATGCCCGATAATTTGCATGATTTATTTCTTTTAACCCAAGAGTAATGGGATATCTGGCTGGCTTACTCGGTAGAGCATGTGACTCTTGATCTCAGGGTCATGAGTTTGAGGCCCACATTGGGCATGGTGTGTACTTTAAAAAAAAAAAAAGTTGAACCCAAGAGTAATTTGGCTGGATTTTTTTAATTGCCAAGAAAATTAAAACTTTTGGCTGTTGCTGGGACGCCTCAGTGACTCAGTCTGTTAAGCATCTGCCTTTGGCTCAGGTCATGATCCCAGGGTCTTGAGATCCAGTCCTGCATCGGGTTCCTTGCTCAGCAAGGAGCATGCTTCTCCCTCTGCCTGCTGCTCCCCCTGCTTGTGCTCTTTCTCTCTGACAAATGAATAAATAAAATCTTAAACAAACAACTTTTGGTTGTTGTTAAAATTATTACGGTGTGGCGCCTGGGCGGCTCAGTTGGTTGAGCGACTGCCTTTGGCTCAGGTCATGATCCTGGAGTCCTGGAATCGAGTCCTGCATTGGGCTTCCTGCTCAGCGGGAGTCTGTTTCTCCCTCTAAGCTTCCCCCTCTCATGCTCTCATTCTCTCTCGCAAATAAATGAATGAAATCTTTAAAAAAAAAAATTATTACGGTGTGGTTAAAAAATGTGATCCTGTAATATGTTAGAGACAAAACTTTTTCCAACCTTTCCTTGTTTCTTTAATAATCATGGTCTACACAATTTATATCCATAAAATTTTTCATTACGAATCTTATGACTCAGGGTAACGGACAGCTTGAATGAAGGCATTCCCATTTGCATTACATTCTTCAAGTCTTTCTCCAAAATACAAGGAGTAAGTTGGGACTCGCCTAAGCTAATGGGCTCTCCCCATTACTTCCATTGATGTGGTTGCTTGCTAACATAAATTCTCTGATGATTAATAAAGGATAAGTGCTGATGGAAGGCTTTTCTACATTGATTATATTCACTTGGGTTTCTTTATTATGCATTCTCTGATGTTGAACAGTAGCAGGATCATGATGTAAAGTCCTCCCACGTTCCTTACATTTATATGGCTTCTCGCTCGTATGAATTCTATAATGTACAGTAAGATGGGAGACCCGTTTGAAAGCCCTACCGCATACCCGACATTGGTAGGGTTTCTCTCCAGTGTGAATTCTCTGATGTTGCTTAAGTTGTGAGCTCACCCTAAAGGCCTTCCCACATGCCTTGCATTCATAGGGTTTCTCGCCAGTATGGATTCTCTGATGTCTAATAAGAGTTGAGCCTTGATTAAAGGCCTTTCCACATTCCTTACATTCATAGAGTTTCTTGCCCGTATGAATAGTCTGATGTTGGATCAGCTGAGACCGATGACTAAAGGTCTTCCCGCATTCCTTGCATGCATAGGGTTTTTCGCCAGTATGAATTCTATAATGTACTTTAAGATGTGAGATCCTGTTGAAGGCCTTGCCACATTCCTTACATTGATAGGGTTTCTCACCGGTATGAATTCGTTGGTGTTCAATCAGCTGTGAGCTTCGGCTAAAGGCCTTTGCACAATCCTTACATTCATAAGGTTTCTCACCAGTATGAACTCTCTGATGTTGTATGAAATTTGAACCGGAATTGAAGGCCTTTCCACATTCGTTACATTCATACGGTTTCTTGCCGGAATGAATATTCTCGTGTTGAATTAGTCGTGAGCCGTATTTAAAGGCCTTGCCACATTCCTTGCATTTATAGGGTTTCTCATTAGCATGAATTCCTTGATGATTAATAAGGAAGTCCTCCTGCCAGAAGTCTCTTCTACATTCGTTATATTCATAGGGTTTTTCTCCAGGATGAATTTTCTGATAAAAAGGAAATGATGTTTGTTGGTTTAAAGCAGATATTTCTTCATGATTGGTTACCATTTGACTCAGATGCCCATCTGCATTTCCCTGTTCTCGGTCGAACTGGCTTCTGCATTCCCAATCACCTTGGAACCTCGTGCACTCAAGACTATAACCTGTAAGGCTTTCCATTATCTCCCACTGTGGCGACTCTATTTCATAAGCGCGCTTCTCTGAAGAGGATACCTGGGTATCACACCGGGACTCCGAGACTGGAAACAAACAAACAAACAAAAGCAAGTAGCTGTTTTTCTTCCCTTTCCAGAAAAAGGAACTTCTATAGTGAAAACCAGAAAACTTAAACCCATGATTATACCTATAAGCTCTTGAATGTGGCTGGGCAATCAGAAAATGGATAAACAGAAGAGAGACAGAGAAAATACCATAAATTGAGATGAAGTGGTCAGAGGGAGGTTATAAGAGTAGTTCCAAAATATTAGTGTGGATCAGAATCACCTCTGAACCATGTTTTTAAAAAATGAATGTTTCACGGCGCCTGGGGGGCTCATTTGTTAAGCATCTGCCTTCAGCTCAGGTCGTGATCCCAGGGTCCCGGGATCGAGCCCTGTGTGGGGTTCCCTGCTGGGTGGGGAGTCTGCTTCCCCCCTCCCACTCCCCCTGCTTGTGTTCACTCTCTCGCTGTGTCTCTGTCAAATAAATAAAACCTTAAAAAAAATTTTTTTTAAATGAATGTTTCTATGAACCCCTGGAAAACACCTACAATCTGGAGTGACAGACAAAATCACCGGTTGCCTGGGGCTGGGAAAACGAGCAACTGTGTGGGAAGGAGCACATGGGAACTTTTCAGGGTGATGAGAATGTCCTCTAGTCTGTGGTTACAGCTAGCAAGTGTACAGATGTGTCCAGGGCTCGTCAAAATGTTGTATTTAAAAAATGCATGCATTTTATTCACTATGAATTAATTATACCTCAATAAAGTGGGTTTTAAAAAACGATGGAGAGGAGGAAGGGTGGCTGGGTCTTTGCCCAGCCAGAGGTACATGGCGATGCATCTGCTTGCCAGGGGAAGGTGTAGGGCAGGGAGGCTGGCCTCATCCATCCACTGGACGTTACAATAACCCGGCTGTGGTTTTCTGCTGCAATGCTTTCTGTCTCTGAAGTTCGACTGAATACCATGGCTTAGAGCTAGTGGTCTACTAAGCTGGTCTCTCCGGGACCTTTCCATTGCCTAAATGTGACCTTGGATAGAGAGGGGCCCTGTTCCTTGTTTAGAGGATTAGGCCCAACCGAATGGGGTGGCTTCTTCAGGGCAGCATTCTTTGCTGCCTATTCAAACTGCAAGGAAAAGTCGAGTGGTGTCTTTGATCCTGATTTTACCTATTACATGATTTCAGCTGCAAAGTGGCCTGTTGTACTGTAATCACAACAACCAATCCCATTTGGCTACTGAAGAACTGGTTACAGCTTAATGCAAGGAACTATGGGGAAAGCAAATGGGTGCTTATAAAGTGTAGTAGCCAGAGGCGCCTGGGTGGCTCAGGCAGCTACGCGTCCACCTTTGGCTCAGGTCGTGATCCCAGGGTCCCAGGATCGAGCCCTGTGTCGGGCTCTCTGCTCAGTGGGGAGCCTACTTCTTCTGCCTGCCGCCCCCTCTGCTTGTGCTCTGGCAAATAAATAAATAAAATCTTTAAAAGAAAAAAGAAAAAAAAAAAGTCTAGTAAACAGATGACCAAAGAGGACGTTATAGGAGGTCTGCTTCCCATGGTGGCATATCACGGAACGTTATTCATTTGGTTATCTGTGAAAGCATTACGCGAGAATAAAACCCCTAGCATAAAAGATTAGCTTGACGACGAAACGTGATGAAGAGTCTATGAAAAAAATCTCAAGAGTTTGCAGGAATGACGCTGCTGTCCCTCAAAGCCTCGTACTGGAACCGCAGTGCGTCCCCGTGAAGTCATGAGAACAAGACTACCTGAAGAGGACACAACGTACAGGTATTTTTTCCAGACACCACATCCGGGTTTTCAGAAGGAAGGTTCTGGGTCCATTCACTGTGGTCGGACGATTCTAGTGAGACGGATTCCGAACGCGGCCACGACGATGGCAGCCGCGATTGGTGGTGACCTACTCAACCGTGAGCACCTGCCGTCCTGTAAAGGACAACCAAAAGACCACAGTGGGACACGGGACCGTAAAGCCAGCCTGGTAGAAAGAGAAGGCCAGTTTGGGAACTGTGTCCAAGTGGAAATTTGGTTTTAGGAATTAAAGTGAGGCACATTACTTGCTTTTTGGGCAACACGAAAAAAATCCTCGGCTGCCTCCAAGGATAGGCCACTAAAAACACTCCTCTCTCCAGACTACCGCTTTTTCTGCTTTTCTATCACACACACCTGACACAGGTAGCAGAGTATGGTGTTGTTTATTACATGAGCCCTTTTACACTCATCTCAATTAAGCCATCCCTAATTATATACTGTGTTGTAAGCATCCAAAGATAGTACTGACAGTTCATAATTTTCTGACTTCTGGCTTCTGGTAAGCTCCCTATTAAGTGCAAAGTAGCAACGGGAATACTGAGGTCTCTTCTGTATTACTGTTTTCCTGACAGGGATCGGCAGAGTACTTTAAAGTTCCTGGCTTAGCATTCAAAGTCACTGTTTCGGAGAACCGAAGAAATATGTCTACAAATCTTACATGTAATCTTAGCATCAAGATATTTTTTAGTTTCCTCGTATGAACCTGAAGGGACCCCCAACCACCAAAATCATCTTGAAAAAGAACAAAGTTGGAGGTCTCACACTTCCTGATTTCAAAACATACTACAAAGCCACAGAAATCAAAATGGTGTGGTCCCAGCATAGTCGCAGACATATAGACAGATGGAACAGAATAGAGACCCCAGAAATAAACCCCCATGCATATGGCCAACCGATCTTTGCTAGGGCGCCAAGACAACCCAATGAGGAAAGGACAGTCTCTTCCACAAATGGTTCTGAAGAAACTGGATATCCACATGCAAAAGAAGGAAGCAGGACCCTTACCTAACACCACACACAGAAATCAACTCAAAATGGATTAAAGACCTAAATGTAAGACCTAAAAACATTAAGTTCCTAGAAGAAAGTACAGGGGGAATGTCCAATGTCATGACATTGCGTTTGGCAATGATTTCTTGGATACGGCACTAAAGGCCCGGTAACAAAAGCAAAAATAGACAAATGAGACTACCTCAAGCTTAAAACCTTCCGTGCATCAAAGGAAACAGTCCAAAAAGTAAAAAAAAAAAAGAAAGTATACCTTCAGAAGAGGAGAAAATATTTCTGAATCATGTATCTGACAATGGGTTACTCTTCAGGATATATAAAAAAAACTTCTACAATTCAACAACAAGAAACTACCCTATTAAAAAATCGGCAAAGGACTTGAATAGACATTTCTCTAAAAAGGGTATACAAATGGCCAAGAAGCATATGAAAACATGCTCGGGGCGCCTGGGTGGCTCAGTGGGTTGAGCCTCTGCCTTCGGCTCAGGTCATGATTCCGGGGTCCTGGGATCGAGCCCCGCATCGGGCTCTCTGCTCAGCCGGGAGCCTGCTTCCCCCTCTCTCTGTGCCTGCCTCTCTGCCTACTTGTGATCTCTCTCCCTCTGTCCAATAAATAAATAAATCAAAATCTTAAAAAAAGAAAGAAAGAACTTAAAAAAAAACAGTATGGAGAGTTCTAAAAAATCTAAATATAGAATTACCATATGATACAGCAATTCTACTTCTGAGTACATATCCCAAAGAATTCAAAGAATCTGACAGAGACGCCCGAACACCTACGTTTACCGCAACGCTACTCACAGTAGCCAAGAGGTGGGAGCCACCTCAGTGTGCACTGACAGATGAATGGAGAAAAACAAAATGGTGTGCGCTAAAATGGAAGGGAATCCTGCCACATGCTACAACACGGATTAACCTTAAGGACATCGTGCGAAGGGAAAAGGCCACGTATTACAGGATCCCACTCAGGTGAAATGTCCGTGATAGGCAACTCCACAGAAAGCAGATTACCGGTTCTCCGGGGCTGGGGGGAGAGGGCAATGAGGGGTTCTCTCTGCCGGGTGTGCAGGAAAGACACACCTCTCAACACGACTCTATTGTCCGTACTTCCCTTCTGTTCCTTCTGGTGACAAAATGTGCATGGGTTTCTCCCTCAGGCCAAGCAATTCTCCAACTCCAGGGGATACCAACAGGGTGTCCTAGAGATTTACGTCAGTTTTCACACTGCCCTTCTGCGGGGAGCACCACATCCCACAGGGTAAGAGGTCAGGGCACGGACCACCTCTGCTCCCTTCACCCCCGACCCCAATAAACGAGATTCCTGCAACCCCTCCTGGGGTTCCGTCATTTGACGGAATGGCTTACAGAAAGGGGGAAAACAGTTTACTTACTAGATTACCAGGTTACTACACAGGTTGTAAGTCAGACTCAGTCGGACGAAAGAAAGGCAGAGGACAAGGTACAGGGGGAGGGGCGTGGAGATCCCACACCCTCTCCCGGAAAACCACGCTCCCAGCGCCGCCACGTGGTCGCCCACCCAGAAGCTCTCCAAACACTGTACTTTAGGCACTTTTTTTAAACGGAAGCTTCGTTACATAGGCAGGATTGATTTAAATCATTGCCCTTTGGTGATTCACTCAACCTCTGGTCCCTCCAGAGTTCGGGGAATGGGGCTGAGAGCTCCAACCCTCTAAGCACAAAATTGGTTTCGCTCTCAACCAGCCCCCAACCTGAAGCTATCCAGGTGCCCCCCAACCACAGTCCTCTCATTAGCATACAAGAAGACCCGCATTACTTCAGAGACTCCGAGGGTTTTAAGAGCAGCGTGCCAGGGAAAAGGGTGAAAACCACAGGGTGATAAAAATTCGGAAACTAGATAATAGAAAATAGATAATGGTGATACTGCACAACACTGTGAATGTACTAAATGCCAATGTACTATTTTATTTATTTATTTTTAAAGATTTTCTTTCTTTCTTTCTTTCTTTCAAGAGCACGGGTGGGGGGAGGGGCAAAGGGAGAGGAAGAGAGAGAATCTCAAGCAAACTCTACACTAAGCATAGAGACTGACGAGGGGCTCGATCTCACCACCCCGAGATCATGTCCTGAGCTGAAATCAAGAGTCAGACGCTCCACCGACTGAGCCACCCAGATGTCCCTGTACCATTCACTTTAAAATGGTTAAAAGGTGAATTTTGGGGCGCCTGGGTGGCTCAGTGAGCTAAAGCCTCTGCCTTCGGCTCAGGTCATGATCTCAGGGTCCTGGGATCGAGCCTCTCTCTCCGTCTGCCTCTCTGCCTACTTGTGATCTCTCTCTGTCAAATAAATAAATAAAATCTTTTTTTTAGAAAAATAAATAAAAATAAAAATAAAAGTGTGAATTTTATGTGTATTTTTAAATTAAAATTTTTAAAAAATTTAAAAATTAAAAAGAGAATTTTCCAGAAAAAAATATAAATTACCACAACTGACTCAAGAAATGCAACACGTCCAATGTTTAGATTCAGTATTCAGTATTAGAGGAGTTCAGTATTAGGAAATCTATTCATATAATTCAGACTTCATAGACTAAAAAAAGAAAACTTAATATGAAAAGGTGGAGGTTTCTTTAACCAAATAAAATACCTATATTTCGGGGTGCCTGGGTGGCTCAGTGGGTTAAAGCCTCTGCCTTCGGCTCACGTCATGATCTCAGGGTCCTGGGATCGAGTCCCGCATCCGGCTCTCTGCTCAGCGGGGAGCCTGCTTCCCCCTCTCTCTCTGCCTGCCTCTCTGCCTACTTGTGATCTCTCTCTCTCTGTCAAATAAATAAATAAAACCTTATAAAAAAAACCTCTATTTCATTCCTAAATGTGATATTACACTTAATGAGAAGACACAAAAAACATTCCTATTAAAGTCAAGAACAAGATTAGGATGTAAACTACCCCCATTAATGTTGTTCCGGGGAAACTACATAATGAGCTTTCTGGTCAAGCCAAAGGGAAAAAGACCCAAGAGCTATAAAAATGCAAGATTACCATCATTTGCAGACAATATGACTGACTACTTGGAACGCTGAAGAATATTAAGTGAAAAACTGTTATAAGTAATGAAAAAATTCTGTAAGTTGGGTTAACTACAAAATTAATCTGAAGGTGTAAATAGTTTTTGCTGTACCTAAACAATAACAGATTGGGTTGATGAAAGGGCCCCATTTCCAGTAACAGCAATAAATACATAACACCTAACAATAAATATAATGAGCAATGTACACAATCCGTATAAATAAAACTTTAAAACCACAAGGGTGGTGGACATAAATGAAGGGAAAAACCTACCATGTTCTTCAAGTGACAAAAATCAATACAAAGACAAGTTTTCTCCTCAATCTGTAAATCTACTGGGATCTCAAGTAAGAATAATGACATGATTTTTTTTTTTAAAACCAGATATTCTAATTTGGAAGTTCAGATGGAAAAACAGAGGAGGCTAGCCAAGAAAATTCTGAAAAGTAAGAATGAGGAGGAACTTGTCTACCAGATATTTTAAACCTTCGATAATTAAAACTGTACGGACTGGCCATAAAGTCAGATGAGGAGATCAATGAGACAGAACAGAGAAGTCCAAAAACAGGTCCAGGGGTCACAGAGCAGATGATGAAGGTGGCCACACAGATTAGTGGCAGAAAGATAAAATCAATTAACAAAGGCTGTTTGAATAAATGGACAACCACCTGGAAAACAACGGGAACCGCTATCTTGCACTAAGGATCGACGCCACAGGGATCAGAAATAGCACCACAAATACCCTAGGGAAAAAAAATCTCGGGAGACTCATCTATAACATCGAAGGCGGAAGTCCTCTTTGATTATGATGTAAACCCACAGCTCAAAGAAGTAAATAAAACTCAGCACCTCAAACAATCAAACAGGGGCGCCTGGGGGGCTCAGTGGGTTAAAGCCTCTGCCTTCCGCTCAGGTCATGATCTCAGGGTCCTGGGATGGAGCCCCGCCATTGGGCTCTCTGCTCAGCAAGGAGCCTGCTTCCCCCTCTCTCTCTGCCTGCCTCTCTGCCTACTTGTGATCTCTCTCTGTCAAATAAATAAAATCTTAAAAAAAAAAATCAAACATGCTGTCAAACTAAAATGACAAAAACAAAAGCAAAAATGACATTACAGGTGTGGCTGGCAGATTGGCCTCCCAAAGACGCCCACGTCCCAATCCCCGGAACCCGCGAATATCTTGGGTTATACAGAAGCACATATTCTCTCTCTCTCTCTCTCTCTCTCTTAAGAAGGTTTTTGTTTATTTGCCAGAGAGAGAGAGCACAAGCAGGGGGAGCGGCAGGCAGAGGCAGGCTCCCCTCGAGCAGGGAGCCGGACTCGGGACTCGATCCCAGGACCCCGGGATCATGACCTGCGCTGAAGGCCGACGCCTTACCGCCCGAGGCCCCCGGGCGCCCCCATATCTTCTCTCCTGATGCTCCCTCCGCACTCCGCTTCGCTCACTCCCAGGGCCCGCCTGCCACCTCGGTGCGGGCGAACCCGTGGCGTTTCGTTCCTAGTTCCCCACCTGAAACCCTCTTACAGTACGTGACTCGGGGTGCAAACTGTTTACCAACCAACAGCACATTCTTGGTCCCGTGTTGTCGCGCGTGCTCTCCGGTCCTCCAACGGGGAGGACTCTGCCCTCGGGGGGACATCTGGGAGTACCGGCCACACTTCTGACGGTCACAGCTCAAGGGAGGGGGGCTTACTGGCAACTAGCGAGTAGAAGCCAGGGAGGCGGCCAAACACCCCCATCCGCCGCCCCCCGCCCCGTGTCAACCCTGCCGAGGCCGAGGACGCCCCTCCGGCGCGAGAACACCCCTGGCAGAGGGAAGGACGACACGCCCCAGAGGCAGGAACGTGCCTGCAGCATCGCGGCGAGCGCTCAGGCTGCCACAGCAGAGCTGAGCAGTTGTGATCGAGACCATACAGGGCCCGCGGAGCCTCAAATATTTACCGTCTGGCCCTTTAGAGAAAACACGTGCCAACCCCTACATTAAAGGAATAGCAAAGAGGCTTGCGTGGCTGTAGCCGAATGAGCGACAAGGGGAGCAGCAGGAGAGGAATTCCGAGAGGAAGCGGGACGCCCATCGGAGGGCAACACAGCCCAACAGAACTTTCTATGAGGCCCAAAACGTTCCATTCCGCCCTAATACGGTGGTCCCTGGTGACCCGAGGCTACCTAGCATCTGAAATGTGGCTACAGGCTACCGAAGAACGGAATGTTATATTTTATTTAATTTTAAAGTTAAAATGTAGACTGCACATGTGGCAGGTGGCTATCGCACTGGACGGCACATAGAGGCTTCCAGGCTATGGTACCGACTCTGGATTTTCTCCCGAGTGGGAGGGGAATCAGCCAGGAGGTCAAAAGCAGAGATGCACTATGCCCTCACTGAGGTTCCGAGGTCCCTTTGGCTGCTGGGTGGACAGTACACTGTAGTGGGCCAGAAGCAGAGGGGTCGGGAGGAGGCTACTGCAGCAGTCCAAGCCAGAGACCACGGTGGCGTGGCTGGAACGGTGTCAGTGGGATTGGTGAGAAGCACGTAAGTTCGGGACACAACTTTCAAGGTACAGCCAACCAGATCTGCTGACAGACTGAGTAAGAAAAGCCAGGAATGCTTTACGAGTTTGTTTTTTTTTTTTTTTTCATTAAAGATTTTATTTATTTATTTGATGGAGAGAGATAGCAAGAAAGGGAATGCAAGCAGGGGGAGTGGGAGAGGGAGAAGCAGCCCTCCTGCCGAGCAGGGAGCCCAATGCGGGGCTCGCTCCCAGCACCCTGGGATCCTGACCTGAGCCGAAGGCAGATGTTAATGACTGAGCCACCCAGGCGCTCCAAGAATGCTTTAAGAGTTTTTGAGCAAGTAGAAGAACCAAGAACCCAATTACTAGGGCGTGGAAGAAAGAGGGAAGAGCAAATTGTTAGGGAGGATCAAGGACTCCTTTCTGGGCTTGCTAAGTTCAAAGTCCCCAGGGAGCACTAAGTGGGTGTAACACGAGAAGGCAGCTGAAGAGGGCGGAAACGGTCTGTGGCTACAACGTCCAACACCGCAGGCACAAGGCACAGGGGGCTACCGGCCTTTTGAACTGTGGCAAGGGCAACCGATGTACTGATCTTTCCTAATGCACTTAACTGTAATTAATTTAAATTACAAAGGCCAAGGGTACAAATATTACTTAAAGCATGCTAATGGGCACCTGGGTGGCTCAGCTGGTTAAGTGACTGCCTTCGGCTCAGGTCACGGTCCTGGAGTCCCGGACCGAGTCCCGCATTGGGTTCCTTGCTCAGTGGGGAGCCTGCTTCTCCCTCTGACCCTCCTTCCTTTCATGCTCTCTCTGTCTCTCAAATAGATAAAAATCTTTAGAAGAAAGAAAGAAAGAAAAAAAGAAAGAAAGAAAAAGAAAGAAAGGAAAGAAAGAAAGAAAGA
>CM052803.1:1325941-1347238 GCA_028533885.1 Nasua narica
GAAAAAACATGCCACCCGGCTATGGTGTGGGGCCCCCGGAACCCCGATCCAGTACCTGGTCAGCGAGCAGGAGAGCCCAGAGGAAGATGCGACAGTCACCCGAGGGGGGTCGGGGGATGCACGGCAGCCCAGGGAGCTGCTCTCTGACCACTCGAAAGGTACCCGGAAATGGATAGGGAACCGATCCGCCGAGGGTAGCCCAGAAACTGGCACGCCGGGCCACCTTACCCAGCGACACCAGGTTGCTATAGGTCTCCAGCATCACGTCTCTGTATAAATCCCTCTGAGCGGGTGCCAGCCGGTCCCATTCTTCTTGGGAGAAGACTACGGCCACGTCCCCGAACAGGTCTGACTCCTGAAACAACAGGCAGGTACATTATTGGTGCATTTCAAAGAAATGCTTCCTGGTGGGATGAGAGGAGACAGAGGCAGTCTTTGCAGGAGTAGGGGCGTTCTGGGGAAAGAGAAGGCTGGGGCTGGGGGCCTCCAGCGCGAGCAGGTGACCAGAGAGGGCAGGCATGCGTAAAACAGCGTCGTTGAAATGTTCTCGAGCATTCCTTTTCACTACAAACCCAAGCTCTGGACAGAGATCTGGGAGGAAAATTAAAATCCAGCCAAGTGGAGTTTCCCACTTGCGACAAGCAATGTAGTTAGCACGTCACCTACTCTGCCCTTGGCACGTAATAAATTCTCAACCAGAGACCTGTAATTTCTACTGTTGTACAATAACAACAACAAAAGAAAACAACAGGGGCGCCCGGGTGGCTCAGTTGTTTGGGCGACTGCCTCCGGCTCAGGTCATGATCCCAGGGTCCCGGGATCGAGCCCCATGTAGGGCTCCCTGCTCAGTGGGGAGCCTGCCTCTCCCTCTCTCTGCCTGCCTCTCTGTCTACTTGTGATCTCTCACTCTCTCTGCCAAATAAATAAATAAAATCTAAAAAAAAAAGGAGGAGGAGAAAAAAGAAAATGACAATTTTATAGACTTACCCTCAAATGTTTTATCAAAGAAATGTTTTCTAGCTTAGAAAATACAATTTTCATATGCACTGGGAATTAGTTGAAGACATAGGTCTATCATTATACCAAAACATACCAAAGCATTCTTCCTTACGAGAAAAATCTTTACTCTTATTAGCTGTACAATTTTCCATCAAGCAACAAAATGACTCAACCATCCTCTCACTCTGGATGCAGAGGTTGGATCGGACCTCTGAAGGCGCTTCCAACCGCTGCCTCTCTGGATTCTGAAAAATTCATCCCTCTGGTGGGTTGCCTCACAATCCCCTCACCTCTGCACCCCTCTCGCTCTCAAGCCGAAGCAGCTGCTAGAGAATGAGCCACGTTCAAATGCTGTTTGACCTCAAACCCGACCTTAAATCTGGCATCTAACCTCCCACAGACACCCAGCTGAGCCTCAACTGCGCACCCAATCCCCAATCCCTCCCAAAGCAGGAGATCGGGCCTCCCAACGAAGTTGAGACCAAGCAAGACCTGTTCCCATGCTTCGCCATGTCATACCCCTCCTAAGTATTCATCTCCATTTCATCCAAGCTTGGTTTTCATTTCATCCCAGGAAATGGATTTCTGCTCCACCTAGCCTCCTGGCAGAACGCCACACCATCGGAAGATACGGAATGCTATACAGAACGAACCCGCGGGCGCTGGTCAGAGTGGAGCGGGTAGTGGGAGAGGGGACAGCTGCCTGGTCTTTTAGTCCCTAAAACGGGCACCCCTGACAACAGGATTCTTGGATGAAACCCAGGTGGGAGGCTTCAAGATAAACCAAGCAAATATTTCCGTGATTTTAAAACTCACAAGGGACATGACTTTAAGGATTTCATGGGCTGATGGGTCCTCCTCCTGGTTCCTCTCTTGGGAAGGGGCAGAGTCCTGAGACCGCAGAGCTGGGGGAGGAAAGAGCAAACATGAGAAGCCAAGCTTGCCTTGCAGCTCCCAGAATGCCAGGGTTACGAGCTCCCCACCTTTTTATCCCCTGCTCCCCACAAAAACCGGAGTTGGAACACTGTGGCCTTTACCCAAATCTAGGAAACACAGCTTTAGCTGTCGCAGCGAGACAGGGAACTAACTAGTGGCCCTTTCTCTCCCACTTCCCCTAAATATCCAGAGAATTCCACCTTGTTACTGATGCAGACCTGTGATGGGGATGCTCAGTCCTGGTCCAGTGACCAACCGGCTCCTTACCCGACTTCCAAACTCACAAGGAACCTCACAGCCCTACCGAAGGGCTGGTGGACACCACTTTGTGGACCCTGCCTTGAGTCAACAGAGGGGGTGTGCTTGCAATGGGCAAATAAGATGGCTCCACCACCATCACATCCATGTGCCCCTGCACAGAGACTAACAGCAAGCCAAGCTGTGTGCACAAAATCTACTGAAAAATGGAACAAAAAGTAGTACACAAAAGTCCACAAGCAGGCAAGTGGTGGAATCCCTCACGATTGGTAGAGTCCCGAACAACCATCAAAAATGATGTGGGGCAACATTAACTGACAAAAAAAGATATTCACAAGTGGTCTTTTTATGGTCTCTTGACACAACATGAGAACATCCTGCAAAAGAGGTCAAACCACCCACCTGTTGGCACGTGGGCTTAAAAAAAGAACTGGAAAAAAAAAAAAAATCCAAGTATTAAGAACGATGTCATTTAAGCTCTTTGTGCGTTCATCATTAAAAGAGCAGTAAGAGACAAGAGCAAAAGAGCAGTATTCTATAATATAGACTAGCAAGACAACGCCTAGCATGTTACAAACATTTAATGCCAAGAAATACGGAAATGAAGTAATTAATCATTCCTAAACCTGTAATAGAAATTTTTTTCTTATGACCACTGCCTTAGCATTATCTGCGATCGCTTTATCATATTTTATTACATGAGCGGCCCATGATTTACTCAACCTTTTCCCCATGGTTGGACACAACTTGTAAAAGTACGAGATCATCTAAAATGTTCTCAAATTTAAGTCTCTGCTTCTGAACGAGTAGTGCTAAATATTTTGAGGTCTTTGCAACTGTTTGAGAATCTTATGAAACAAGATTTTCCCCAAATTAATAAAAAAAAAAATTTTTAAAGGAACGCGTAGGAAAGACTGTACAACATCCACCAGCATTTCTAGGAGTCAGGGACCCCTCCACACCCACCTAAGGGATCCACAGTCCTGGGCTATGAGCCTGGACGCGGGGAGGGGGCGCTCGCGGAGAGCACGCGCCGCGGAGGCCGACGGGAAATGTAGTCCAGAGCCCGGAAAGCCGCAGACCGACCCTGGGGCGAGACGTTCCGGTTCTTCCCAGGCCCGAGACCCGCCCAGCCGCGGCGCCCGCTCCCGCCGGACTCCAGTGCGCCTGGCAAGCTCCAGAGCCCCTCACCTGCCGCCTCCTCGGTTTCAGGTGCCACCCTGGCCGCGCTACCCGCAGCCCCGGGTGCGTTTCCTCCTCAGTATCGGCGGACCCGCCGCCTGGGGCCGGAGGACGGCGCAGGCGCACAAAGAACCTCCGATGCTGCCTTGCGAGAGGGCCCTCGCCGCACTCTCTTCTGGGAAACGTAGTCTCGGGGTGCAAAGGCGCCGCTGAGCCGCCAGGCCGGATCTCGCGATGTTTCGGGGGTGGGCGGGGCGTGGGCGTTCCCGCGTATGGTGGCACCTAGTGCTCGAGGGAGCGCTACCAATCTCGGGGTTCCCGGGCGGGTGTGCGCGTCTCGTGCGCCCTCCGCGCGCGGCCTGGGTGGCATCATGAAACCCTTGTCTGTCTCCGAAGAACTTTCTCAGAGGTTCCACCATGTTGACTCCTCCACAGTTCAGAGGGCACGGGGAGCATTTCCTCCATCGACAGGCACCGAGGTCCTGTTTTGGGGGAAATACCAACTCTTCTTCCCCGCTCCGCCCCACTAACGCCAGTCACTCCCGTTTCCCAAAACTGCTGGTTTGTGTCCGCTTAGCAAATCGGTGCTCTGCCTTGGTTCCCCCTCTTTACTCCCTGGTACGGGGCAGGTCCTCGGGGACAGAGCCACTGCAATTATAGGATCTCATTTATTGCCGTTCTCTCCGGGATCGAAGTCTTGCCCTGCTCGTCAATACCTGAAAAGACTCATTTCCTGCACATTATCTGGTTTTTCGTTTAGAGTGGGATGGCAGGTTTAGCGCAATTACACTCTCATCGTGCAAAGCAGGGGCTCCTCCCTGTGTTTTTAGCATTGCCGTATTTTTTCGGCACAGGAAGATGTCCCATACTCATCGTGTACTTCCCCCTGTTCCAGTCCTAGAATCAGACACTTTTCCAAGAAGCTTCGGTTTCTCTTATTAGGGAATGGTATTTAGAAACCAAGGTCTGGGCACTAGGTTTATGCTCATTACTATGGGGCATCATTGCTTCCAGGCCCATTCGCCAAACAGAAACAGAAAATATAAAAACGCATTTTTGAAAGGAAATGATAAGACTTTAATGAGGAAGTAGTTCAGGCTTTTTTTTTTTTTTTTTAGAAGTTTTTGATTTTCAGAAAAACTGCGAAGATAGTAAGGAATTCCCAATTACCCTGTACCTAGTTCCCCCTACCATTAATATCTTATAGTAGTATGGTGCTTTTGTTGTAATTAATGAGCCAAAATTGATACATTGCTAACTAATGTCCATACTTTATTTCTTTTTTTTAAAGATTTTATTTATTTATTTGACAGAGAGAGAGATCACAAGTAGGCAGAGAGCCAGGCAGAGAAAGAGGGGGAAGCAGGTTCCCTGCTGAGCAGAGAGCCTGATGCGGGGCTCAATCCCAGGACCCCGGGATCATGACCTGAGCGGAAGGCAGAGGCTTTAACCCACTGAGCCACCCAGGTGCCCCCATACTTTATTTCTATGTAATGTTCATAGTTGTTATCTACTGTCCTTTTTCAGTTCCAGACTCTAATTCAGGATACAGAGTGGGTGGGCTGACTAGGCCTCCGGAGGCTCTGAGCATTAGGCAGAGGGATGACCTCGTTGGGAACAAATTTGAGTGGGGCCACAAAGCCATAACATACTGAGGGCGTGGAGGCCAGGTCCCCAAGCAAGGGTGGGTTCAGTAGCCAGCCAATATGGCCAGACTGGACTCAGATCTCAGGTAGATAAACTGAGCTGCCTTCTCTGCTTGTCCTGACTTGTGGGGTCAGGACTACATTTCCCATAAGTGACTGTGGCTCCAATCCACTGTCTCCCTCTCCTGCTGAATGTCCACCTCAGGCCTAATCTCGGAACAGAATGACACCAGAGGAGGTGAAAAAGAGTTGGATTTTGTATATATTTTATTTTTCTAAGACTTTATTTATTCATCTGAGAGAGGGAGAGAGAGAGGGCAGGGGAGGATCGGGAGGGGGAAGCAGGCTCCCTGTTGAGCAGGGAGCCTGAGGTGGGGCTCTGTCCCAGGACCCTGGGATCGTGACCTGAACCAAAGGCAGACACTTAACTGACTGAGTCCCCCAGGAACCCCTGGATTTTGTATATATTTTAATAGTGGAGTAACAGGATTGGCTGATTTATTGGGTGAAATAGCAAGAGAAAGAGGAGTAGTGAAAGATAACGAGGGAATTCTGAGCAGAATAATGGAAGAACAAATGTCATTTTTTTAAAAAAGATTTTATTTATTTATTCGACAGAGAGGAGAGAGATCACGAGTAGGCAGAGAGGCAGGCAGAGAGAGAGGGGGAAGCAGGCTCCCCGCTGAGCAGAGAGTCCGATGCAGGGCTCCATCCCAGGACACTGGGATCATGACCTGAGCCGAAGACAGACGCTCTAACCCACTGAGCTACCCAGGCGCCCCTAAAACAGCTAAAATAATTCTGACAAAGAGGAACAAAGTGGGAGAAATCACCCAATATCAATACTTACTCCATTGGTACAAGACAACATATAAATGGACTGTAGTCAAGACCATATAGCAGAGACCAAGGGATAGAAACAGGTCCGTGGGATAAGAGAGAACCCAGAAGTTCTATGCCATTGTGGTTTTGATTTGTATTTCTCAAGGGCAATAAATGTTGAGCACCTTTTCATGTGTTTATGGAATATTTGTGTATCTTCTTTGGAGAAGTGTCTATTCGAATCCTTTGTCCATTTTTAAATTGTTACTTGTATTTGTGTTAGTCAGTTGTAAGTGTTGTTTACATATTCTGGATACAAGTCCTTGTTAGATACCTGAACTTTTTTTCTTTCTTTCTTTTCTTTTTTCTTCCTCCCTCCCTCCTTTCCTTCATTTCTTCCCTTCCTCCTCTTTTCCTCCTTCCCTCCCTTCCTTTTTTTTTTTTTTTTTCAGAAAAAGAGAGAGAGAGAAACCAGGGGAGGAGGGGCAGAGGGAGAGGGAGAGAAAATCTTAGGCAGGCCTGGTGCTCTATCTCACAATCCTGAGATCATGACCTGAGCTGAAATCAAGAATGGGTCATTTAACCGACTGAGCCATCCAAGCGCCCCTGAACTGATTTTTGAGGAAGGTACAAAAGCAACTTAATAGAGAAAGGATAGCCTTTCCAACAAATAGTGCTGGAGCCATTAGCCATCCATGGCGAAAAAAGAAAAAAAGAGAATTTGAACTTCCTGCTTCTTAAAAAATTAAAATAGACTACAGACTAAAATTTGTTCCAGTACTAACCAATGAAAAAATAAATGGATTGCATCCTCATTGTGACAACTGAAAGCAAAATAAATGGGTCCTTCTGTCTCTGAGGATTTTTTTTTTTTCCTTAAGATTTTATTTATTTAGGGCGCCTGGGTGGCTCAGTTAGTTGAGCGACTGCCTTCGGCTCAGGTCATGATCTCGGAGTCCCCGGATCGAGTCCCACATCAGACTCCCGGCTCCATGGGGAGTCTGCTTCTCCCTCTGACCTTCTCCCCTCTCATGTTCTCTCTCACTCTCTCTCTCTCAAATAAATAAATAAAATCTTTAAAAAAAAAAAGATGTTATTTATTTATTTGACAGAGACATAGAGCACAAGCAGGCAGGGTGGCAGGCAGAGGGAGAGGGAGAAGCAGGCTCTCCACTGAGCAGGGAGCCTGATGCGGGGCTCGATACCAGGACCCTGTGATCATGACCTGAACCAAAGGCAGCGCCACCCAGGTGTCCCCATGTCTCTTGAGGATTCTAGATTTTACTTCTGAAGATTATGTAATTAGATTATGACACTAAACTTAGTTACTGGGCAGACATCTGTTTGTTGATTATCAATTTGAAATTGAAAAATGTATTTTTATATATATCAAAGTAAATTTGATTCACTTAGTGACTACCGCCAAGCTTCATAGAAGCTTGAAGAACTGCCGGCCGGTTCTGCCAACAAAAGAAACTTAAGAGATAACGCCTGAAATGAAAAATGTTACCACAAGTTTTCAGGGTAAAGATACCCAATCTCTATACATTCGTCAAATGTGGAAAAGGCTGCAAAAACCTGGAAATTTGTTGATATGTCTTAACTTACATAAAGTTTGTGTGGTCTGAAAAACCAAGGGGGAAAATAATCAGAATTTCAATACTCAAACACAAAACCAACCGCAATTTTCATTGATTGTGTTCCTTTTACATTTTACACAGGAACGGTTTTCCAATATTGCCGTCTTAGTGCAATTGCAACAGCTTTGTTCCTCCTTAAAAAAATACATAACCCCACCCCAAAACAACCCAGCAGTATTTTGGGATATGGCTTCATCACATGATTTTAATAAGTTGTATAGTTTTCAAACCGATAGATGTACCGTTAATCATACTTCTACTCGCAGCCATACTGTTTGCATTCGACATTTTACCACTATTAATGTTTCAATTAACCTTCTGAGAATGTATTTGCATTTTAAAAATTTCCTTCATATAAAAATTCTCATCCCATTTGTTTTTCGTCATCGGTGAGTCTGGTGAGACGAGTTGCAATGGAGGCACAGAAGGGCATAACCCGATTTCGGAATGGTTGAGGCGCGAACAAGAGCTAATATTTTCAAAGACATAGGTTGGAGTAGAGGAGCAAGAGGGTAGTTAGAACGGAAAGAATGACCTATAAATTGCTGTTTTCCTTTATAACACCTGTCATTTCCTGGTAGGTATCTTTTCTATTGAGGTTTTTTTTTTCTTTTCTATTGAATTTCTCCCCCATTAGAAAGTCAGACACGTGAGAGTGGGGGTTCTTTTCTGCGGGCTCAGGTGTGTCCCCGGCGCCTAAAACAGTGTCTGGCACACAGTCGGTGCTCAGTAAGTGGCTAATACGACAGAAGAAAGAGCGAAAGAAGAAAAGGAACGAAGGGCAGGAAACCCCGGGCAGCGGGGCTCTGTCCCACCCGCACACGGCCCCCCTGGAGCCTCGTGCAGCACGCGCGGCCAGACCACCCAAGGCTGCCAGCTCCCTTCCCGCGGCCTGGCCCCGCCCCCCGCGCGTGCGCACCTCGCGCCCCCCGCACGCGAGCCCCGCGCGTACCCCGGCTTGGGTGCCTTCGGGGCCAGGGTTCGCTGCACCTGCGCACTCCGAACCGGCCCGTGCGGGCCTGGGCGGGCCTCGGTCGGCCCGGCGGGGCTGAGCCGGTCCTGGCTCTGGGTTGGGAGGTCCGGGGCTTGGAGAGCAGAGCACGTCACGCTACTCGGGGACAGGAGCACGAACCGCTGGCCGAGCCCACGCCCACGGAGGGCGGTCCCAGGATGCCCCGCGCCGCGCCCGGCCCGGACTCCATTTCCCGGCGGCCCCTGCGGCCGGCTCCGCTGCCCGCCCGAGCGCCGCGGCCCCTTTGTGAGCCCGCCGGTGAGGCCGAGCGCGAGGCCCCGCCCCGGCCCGCGGGGCGCTGGGCTCCCGGCGGCCACCGGAGCGGAGGGAGGTGCCGACCCGGAGGGAGGTTCCGACCCGCGGGGAGGAGGCGGTGAGGACACCGGGGGCGGACGAGGGGGCCTGTGACCGTATGTGACACCGTGTCACCGTGTGTGACACCGTGTCACCGTGTGCGTGCCCGTGTGTGACTGTGCGAATGTCTGTGAACATGACAGTGACGGTGAGTGTGCGGCCGTGTGGCTGGTCATGTGAGACAGCGTGAGGTTGTGGGACCTTATGTTGGTGTGACAGTGCGACCCTCCGGGAGAGCACGGGTGCCAGGCTGCGAGGACAGCTGTTGGTGTGACAGTGCGACCCTCCGGGAGGGCACGGGTGCCAGGCTGCGAGGACAGCTGTTGGGGTGACAGTGCGACCCTCCGGGAGGGCACGGGTGCCAGACTGCGAGGACAGCGGTTGGTGTGACAGTGAGACCCTCGGGGAGTTCACGGGTGCTAGGCTGCCAGGCCAACCAGGCGCCCGAGGACCGGGAGGCTCCGGAGGGGGCGTGGGGAGGGGGCGGGGCGGGTGCTTGAGGAGGCCAGTGTGCCCCAGGTCCGGGGAGACAGTGCCAGGCGGGAAAGCCGGAGAGGGACTGAGATGGAGGGGAACACTCGAGTAGAAGGAAGAGAGGGAAGGAGAGGGGAGCCCCCACTCCAGGTCTGGAGGGCAGGACAGGAGGCTCTCGCCTTCTGTGGCACAGAAGGAAGATCTTTCCCTTCCTCTCCTAGACTCTTCTGTGTATGTTCATAAGTAGCACACAGTGGGGGAGACCTACTGTGTGCTATTTATGAACAGACATGAGTGATATTTACTGAGCACAAAGGATGTGCCAAGCACTGTTTCATGTGGATCATCTCAGGATCCTCCCAACAATTGATAGGAGGTAGGGACCGTTTCCCGGAGGAGGAAACAGGTCTGGAGGGGTTATGTGAGTCCTGGAGGTTGCAGAGCTAGCGAGTGGGTATCCGAGGGCAGGTGTTCTGAGCCGCAGACCTGGTGGTTCTTAGAATTATGCTGCTTTTGAGATCATTGCTTTACTCTCCAAGGCAGCGAGGTCTAGTGGAAAACAACTCTTGATTAGGAGTTTCGGCGACTGTTAATGCACAGCCCCCTCCCTCATCTCGTCTTGAGGAAATTGCTCTGAAAAGTTAAGGGATCAGTTTCCGGGTGCAGTATGTCATAAATCACAAGCAGTGTTCTGACTCTTTGGTCCGCTGTCCTGAGACCACATGACCCCTCTGGTACCTACTCTGTGCAGAGATGCTTTCCCGAGGCATTGTTTGTAGCTTCATCTCATAATGTAATAAGGGCGGTAACATATTCTCTTTGACCATCGTTACCTGGTGGGAAGACAGAAAAGTCAGACCTGGATTCTGGTTGGCCTCACTTATTACCACGAGGCCTTGGATATTTTCAATAATTGCATTGATGGACAGCTTTCCTGTGTGAAGGGGGGAAATAATACATACTTGATAGTGCCAATTATGGTTTCTTTCTCCCTCTCCAGCCTTATTTTTCCAGTCACTGCCCTTCCAGTGAGGACCGTGAAGTAGGAGGACAGAGGAGCTGTCATAAATTCTTAAATTCTTAAAGCCATGTCCAAGGTAAGGGAGGCTTTCTTCTCCCTGAGGTGCTTTGTTTTTCAGGTTTCATAGGAACATCTTGCTTTTCTTCTGAAATTCCCCAGCTAACAAAGCCCCATTCATTCAGTGACCTTGTCCTCATGTTCTCCCAATCCAGTAAAAGCAGGTCCCCAGTGACGAGGTCCTTTTCTTCTCAGCCAGCGTTTTCATCTTCATTCAAGAGATAGTTCAGCGCTCCTGCAGGTTACGGGTCCTGTTAGGAGCTCTCAGGAGGCAAAAATGCGCTCCTTGGTGGGATAGGAAAGCCTCCTATGTAAGGAGTTTGATTCATGGAGGTCAGGGTGCATTCTGATGTAACCATTGGTCTAGAGCTTTTTCACAGACCTAGGTTTGAGAGGAAGGCAAGACAAGGGCTGTTGGGCTATCTTAGGCAGAGTGCATGACAAGATCTCTTGCTCAAGGTGATTTTGAAGAGTACTATGTGTTGGGTTTTGAGTATGAAAGTGCGGGTCATTCTATGGGCTCTGAAGAGTAAGGTTCCATGGAAGTAGGAAGGTCCTGATCCAGGGACATTCTGAGTTATTAGTGGGCTACAGTTAGGACATTCTAGGTCGTCCAGTTAAGATTAGTGGAATCACTTATGGAAAAATAGGACATTTTTTTGAAAAAAATGAGAATAGGGAGAGTACTTGGATCTACATTTTAAAATGGCTGCATACATCTGTAATGAAACAGTAAATAGTATGGAACGGGAGCCAGAAGAAACAAATGAGGAGATCAATGTATAATGTCCAGAAACAAATACAAGCATAAATAAGAATGGAAAATATTTATTCATTCATTGAACATAGAATTATTAAAAACTTACTATCTACTACATGCTGGAAATACTGTGGTAAATGAAAATAGAAATAAACACTGTCTTTGTTTTCATGGAGTTTAGTGTCTACTAGTTTGTTTATTATACGATAATATAAGTTGTGTTATTTTATTTTGTTTTTTTAAGATTTTTGTTTGTCAGAAAGAGAGAGAGAGCATAAGCAGAGGAAGAAGCCGGCTCCCCACTGAGAAAGGAGCCTGATGTGGGACTTGATCCCAGGACCCTGGGATCATGACCCAAGCCGAAGGCAGATGCTCAACTGACTGTGCCATCCAGGCGTCCCTGTGATGTTACTTTAAATCAGTGGAGACGGAATGGATTATTCATTTAGAAAAAAGATTTCTTCTTCACACTTTGAGGTTAAATACATTCTATAGGTTAAATGTAAAAAATAAAACCATATGAACTGCTAGATGAAAATACAGAGCCTGGCTGTCAAGAGGAAGATGAACCAGAAGCAGAAATCAACTAGAGCAGCAGTAGAACTTCCTGTGATGAGGGCCGCCTGCGGGGCTCAGTGGGTTAAGTGTCCGCCTTCAGCTCAGGTCATGACTCCAGGGTCCCGGGAACGAGCCCTGTGTTGGACTCCTTGCTTGAGGGGAACCTGCTTCTCTCTCTCCTCTCAGTTCAGTGCGCGCGCTCTCTCTAATAAATAAATAAAATCTTAAAAAAAGGGGGGGGGAAGAACTTGCTGTGATGATTGATGATAGAAATGTTCTATATCTGCAGTGTCCCATAGTACCCACTAGCCACCTGTGCCTGTGGGACATGTGGATATACTAGTGTGACTGAGGGACTGAATCTTTAACGTCAATGGAATTAAATCTAAATAGCCACATGTGACTAGTAGCTGTGTATTGGGCAGCACAGGTCTAGGTCAATAAAATAATAAATCCAGGTAAAAATAAAATAATATATGCCAAGTTTTGGGTGATCTTGTCCAAGTCATTCATTTTACAGATGAGGAAAAACAGGCCAAGGGAAGCAAATGACATCCCTACATCACTAGCAACTGTATCAGATGCAGGAAGTTGTAATATATGGCGAGGGTCAGCATAAATAGATGATGGTAAGTGATGATTTGAAGAGCGAGTAGAAAGTAATGATGAACTGTGGAACAGTGATGGAATTCATCATTTCCCTTTGCCTGGAGTCCTCACCGGCTTCCCAATTTACCTGGAATGAAATCCAGTGTCCTCTCCACAGTCTACAAGGCCCTGCATGATCCGGCTCTTGGCTACCCCAGACCTCACGTTCCCAGGTCTTTACCTTTCTGTGCTCCGGTGACACTGGTCAACTTGCTGTTCCTCAGACGCACCAAGCTCTTTCCTGTCTCTGGACCTTTGCATTTGCTCCTCCCTCTTCTATAGTTCTCTTCCCTTAGATATTGGCATGCTTTACTCTCACCTTTAGATTGCTGTTGAAACATTACCGCTTCGTTGAGGTTTACCTTGACCATCTTATCTAAAACAAACACCCTTGTCACTCTAAATCACCTTACTTGGTTTTTTGTCATCGTGTTTAACCCTACCCGACATCGTACGACCTGATGTTTAACGCGTTTCTCCTCTGTTAGAACATTAACTCCACAAGCAGAGGAACTATAGTTTGTTTACTTTTGTATCCCCAGTGCTCAGAGCATTGCAGGTAGCAGGCATTCGGTAAAGATTTGTCAAACTAATATATAAATGAACACATAACTAATATATAAATGAACAAGACTGAGTTCCTCATCTAAGAGTACGATCAGGTAAGAGCCAGCTACCTCTTTTCTCCTGCTGCTAAACTGGTAACGGAAAAAGCAGAAAGCAGAGGGTATGACGTGGAGAACAGAAGAATCCATCAGCCCAAATGCTGTTTCTGGGACCCACACCCCACACCTTATGAATCAGTCTCTGATGGTGGGGCCCTGGAAACTGCATTTTTATTAAGTCCAAGGATGCTTTCAACGCACATTTTTTTAAAGCCTCTTGTTTCTAAATACTGTATATAAAGGGTGCCTCTTAGAAACACCGCTGTTGTCAGCCGTGTGCCTCTCACAATCCCTATGCCTGGCAGGATTCTCTGTACTCACAGCAAGGCACTTGAGTGGCCCTGTGAGCCTTCAGTGATTCCTTATGCCTCCCCAAAGTCCCATGTCTCCCTCTAAACACTGATTTATAAAGAAATCCTGTCTGAGAATCTTTCTTTTAATCAGTGTTTAGTACATTTTCTTTTTTTTTTTAATATTTTATTTATTTGACAGAGAGAGAGAGAGATCACAAGTCGGCAGAGAGGCAGGCAGAGAGAGAGAGGGGGAAGCAGGCTCCGTGCTGAGCAGAGAGCCCGAAGCGGGGCTCGATCCCAGGACTCTGAGATCATGACCTGAGCCGGAGGCAGAGGCTTTAACCCACTGAGCCACCCAGGCGCCCCATGTACATTTTCATTTAATGTAATTACTGATATATTTAAACCTATCATATTGCAGTTTGTTTTCTACTAATTCCATCTATTCTTTGTTCCTTTATTTTTCCTCGGTGCCTTCTTTTGAATAAATCAAGTACTTTTTCCTTATTATCTTGTTAATTATACATAATTATTCTTTTAGTGGCCACTATAGGATATTTGCCCATTTCTTATGATGTAATCATCTTCTTTCTTTCTTCTGTAATATTCCTTCTATAATTAGTATTCTTACTACTTTCTGAACAAGAAAAGACCTCTATAATAGTTTAACTCCAACTTAGTAGTAGTAGATATTATATTTATATTTATTCCTTTGAGGCTCCTGATTTCGCCTTGATTTTCACTTCCTTCCATTCTCCTTCTACTTGAGTGCAGGTCAACACTTTATCCCCAGCCTCAATTATCTTTTCATTAGCTCCTATTCTTTTTTGTTTTTTGTTTTTTGTTTTTTATTTTTGCTCCTATTCTTGCCAGGCCAAAAAGTATAATTTAAAAATTTTTCTGAGGTCCAGTATGTTTGGGAAATCCTAGTCTCAGTGGAGAGATTAGCTCCTCGGATTTATTTTAAGGAAACAGAGACCTCTGTTAAATCCTTAATTCAACACACAGTAGTATTACATGAGAACTGCACTGTAACATTTAAAAATAGTGTGCATCACTATTCTCACATCATAGTGAAAAACTTGGATTCATCTAAATGAAAATAAACAAGGAGTTAGATACAGCATATTTATACCACGTAATGTTATCCATCTAACAAAAATGATGTTACAATGAACATGGATGAATGAGCATCAACACGTCCGTATAAGGAAACATTTGAACAAATATATAGTAGCTGTACATTTCGATTGTTTCTAGGAAGTAGGGTGACGTGGTGGGTAGAGGTGGGGATGGAGGACTTGCAATTCTTTTATCTTTTATAAAAAGGAAAAAAAAATCTCTGCGGGTAGAAATACTGGACATTATTTGCTAAGTTTCCTTAATGATTATAAATCGTATGAAATTCCTGTTTTATCAAATCAAAATAAATACTGAAACATTTTAAAGATATTCAAGTCCCATTGAATGGCTGAGAGGAAAAGGTCAATCAGACAGTTGAAACCTAGAATCCATTAGTTTGTGTGTGAAGCTAAACAAGGTCTTTTAAGAACTTCACCTAGCAAAAGCTGCCTCGCCTCTGCTGACTGAGGAAACGTGTGTAGAACACTTTTGTTTGCACAAAATATCACAGTTTATATTGAAGTGTCTGAGCTTTAATAGAATGGATGATTGACAGTACCCAGCCTTGCCTAGGACAAGTTCCATCTTTTAAGACTCAGTTCATGTTCCCTTCCTTCCTTGAAGCCTCTCCAAACTTGCCCTACTCCCCTGTGTTAAGAAGTGTTTTGGAGATGGAGGCATGTAGGACCAAGCCGATGCACTGATGTTTCCTGGAGGCACACCTGTGCTTCCCTTAGAGCCTCCCTGACATACCTGCCCATTACCTGGGCACTAGCAGTTCACATATGAACTCACTTTTTCCCATTAAAAATGTTTCTGCATAAAATCATTGATGTGCTTAAATACACCTTCAATAATCTCCAATAACTCTGCAGAGTCCCATCTAATAGGAATGATGTTCATCCTCGATAAGCACTAAGGCAAGGGCACAGAGCAGAACTCAGCCCGGCTGGGATGCTGGAGGCTGCCGCTGTGCTGGGTGCTGGGCCCCCTGAAGCGGCTGGGTTGTGGGGAGATCTGGGATGGTCACCGGCCGGGCCCCGTGCAGTGGCTCTTTACCAACCAGTGGCAGTATTTCCGCATCTAACGAGTCAGCTCCGCTCTGCAGGCGCGTACCACCGAGTGCGTCTGTACGCCCGCCCGGTGAAGAAGATGCTCTGCTCTGTGACACGCCCGGCCACAGCGGCATACCGCAAACCCTATACGCCGTCCGCAAGCCCTAAGTCTGGAGGAGACTGACCTCGTCAGGAAGAACACCCGTTTTGCACTTTTAGGAGGCCTACTAGGTCTTATTCCAGGTTATAAAAATCTTTAATTCAGTCTGCCCACGGGTCCTGTCCCCGTCCTTTAATAAAACCACGTTTTTGCACCAAAAAAATAAAATTAAATTAAATTAAAAAAAATCCTTAATTCAACAGGGAATTACTTGAGAACTGTACTTGAACATTTTAAAAACTCTCGCTCATTAGACATGCACAATTGGGTATGTTCCTGTAGCGGGAGCTGTAAGGGCTTTTCATTTTACTTCATTATCACATCGGAAATGTTCACTGTCTAACAGTGCTTAAAATTACTTTTATACTTGAGAAGTTACCAACTGTCTTTGAAACTCAGTGGGGTTATCAAGAGCTATTAAGATAATCTTTTATTCGGGGCGCCTGGGTGGCTCAGTTGGTTGAGCAGCTGCCTTTGGCTCAGGTCATGATCCTGGAGTCCCGGGATCAAGTCCCACATCGGGCTCCCGGCTTCATGGGGAGTCCGCTTCTCACTCTGACCTTCTCCCTTCTCATGTTCTCTCTCACTCTCTCTCTCCTAATAAATAAATAAAATCTTTTAAAAAAAAAAGATAATCTTTTATTGCCCCAGTCATTCTCTTAGGGCCTACATTCATTTAAGTTCTATTTTTGCAAATCACTATAGAACTTGTTTAATATTTTTATTACCTGTATGTTAAGTTTTAGGAAATCAGTATTATAAGCATCAAATATATTTATATATGTACCCTATTGGTACAGCTGGAACATTTCAGTTGAAGAGTTCAGGAAATGTAGGTTTAGACCACGTACAACTTACAGTGGGCTCAACTCATGCTCCCGCCTCCTCCTTAAAGCCTTTCTTCACTGCTCTAGTCTATCCTGAGTTTCCATATTGAGAAATGCATTAGCATTTAGTATGAGTAACAATTTTTTTTGCTCCTGTTTGCTCTTTTCCCCATCAGTAGAGACTATGTCAGAAACTGTATACTTTCCATGGCAAAATATTAAAACCAAGCACAGAGAAATCACTTTATAAATTGCTTGACATGTGTTGCAGAGAACCTAAAATATTGCCAGAGAGTTTTGCTATCTGCAATATTTCTCTCCAAAAGTACAAGTCAACTCTTCACACTATGCCGGTCTGAGGTGAAGAACACCAGTTGAGCATAAACGAATATGTTTATGTCATTTCAGGATTTGGTGACATTTGGGGATGTGGCTGTAGATTTCTCCCAAGAGGAATGGGAATGGCTGAACCCTGCTCAGAGGACTCTGTACAGAAAGGTGATGCTGGAGAACTACAGGAGCCTGCTGTCACTGGGTAAGGAGGTTCCCCAGAATTCAGAATCCACACGTAGGGCTGCTCTCCCATGTTGGGGGAGCCTCCGATGTTCTTCAGTAAATTTCCCTTTCTTGTGCTCCCCCAAATAGGCTGAGTTTGTAGAACTGGAAGCTTCATTGGACTATTCCTACAACTTCATTTTCCCCTTTCTTCAGAATACTTCACTTCTTCCTCTGCTTCCTTCTATAATGCCGTTGACTTCCTGACAACCAATCACCTTGATCTGATTTATGGGCCCCGCTAATTCCCCCTTTATTTCTTGTAAGCAGGAGTTTCAGTTTCTAAGCCAGACGTGATCTCGTTATTGGAGCAAGGAAAAGAACCCTGGATGGTGAAGAAGGAGGGGACAAGAGGCACATGCCCTGGTGAGTGAGAAAGAACTAGGAAGGTAGAAGAGGCCGTTGCGAGGAAAAGCTCAGCTATTCAGAGAGGTTCCAGCTTATAATTGATGTTTCCTGGGTAATTTTTCTTAAAGGCATAAGGCCTGGGAGGAAGCATTTAGGTGCCATTGGCATGATCTCCCTAACTTATTCTCCTTGTTTGTATTCTCTCACAAATTATTGTGTTCTCTGATAACCTTTTCCTATTCTCTGGGTCCAGAATGTACTCAGTGTCTGCTTGTTCTTGCTTTTTAGTTTTGCATAAGTTGCTCCATCATACTTTCAAAAACCTAGACATAGCCATGTCTATTTTTTTCATTTTCAGTCACTCATTCCTTTTAGGATGAAGGTTTGATTCATGTATTCATTTGCTTATTCTTTTACCAAGACTCATTGAGTTTTTGAGAAAATTATTCTGCTAAATTCTTAAGATTATTCAGAGGCTTCTTAACCATCACAGAAAGAATTTCCAGTTGTATTTTCAAGTCTGGTAACTGGAAAGGGAGACGGTTTAATAGAAATAAGTCAGAAGAATACACTGGTAGGGGAAAAAGATGATAATTTGACTTAGGACATGAGACTTACTTTTATAAGATGAAGGATAATTCTGAGTGAAGAAACACAACATGCCACTAGATGGGAAGAGACTCAGAAAAAAGTGATTTAGAGATGCTAGTATGAATGGATGAGATCACTTAGTTTTACAGTTTGAGATAAACCCTGGTATTGGGGCCTTTGTGGGAAAATGGATCTTTGACAACTTTCTCAATGTTCTCTCTGGTAAATGGCCTCTTTACAGTTTCTGTCGTGGGTGAAATTTTACAAATTTTTACTTTTCCAAACAATTGTCTTTTAATTTACGCTATCAAATTTATTTCTGTGAATCTGAAGAAAATAATCTTATAATTCTTTTTACGTCTAGAGTTTTCAACTTTATTTTGTATAGCTATTCTTTTTTTTTTAATTATTAGGTAAGCTAGACATTAATTTTATTTTTAAAATCCAGCTTATGGGATTTCTTAGTGTTACCCTTATTCTCTTTTCCAATTCTTTATTTTCTGCTTTCCCTAATGCAGTTATTCTCATTTTCTTAGGTTTATTTTTTTGTTCTCCATTTTGCTGAAATAGAAGCTTAAACTATTTGCTGCATTCTCTGCTCACTAAATTATTAGGGGCTATGAATTTTCCTCTGAAATATAGCTTCAGCTATCCTTCAGAGATTCTAATATTTACTGTTTTTGTTATTGCTGTTTCCTAGATAACCTACTTAAAAAAATTCTCTTTTACATGAGAGTTGTTTAAAAGAAACTTTTCTGGGAGCACCTGGATGGCTTAGTTGGTTAAGCATCCAACTCTTGATTTTGGTTCAGGTCATGATCTCAGAGTCTTGGGATTGAGCCCTGGGTTGGGCTTTCCGCTCAGCGGGAAGTCTGAGTGTCTCCCTCTCCCCCTCTCCCCCTCCCCCTGCTCATATTCACATACTCTCTCTGTCTTTCTGTGGAATGAATAAAGTAAAAAAAAAAAGAAAGAAAGAAATTTTTCTGGTTTTAATGTATTTTGATCAAATAGGACTAGTATTAAGTCTTTGGCACTTTAGGATTTTGTATGGCATAATATATAGTTGGTGTTTGTAAAATGTTCCATAGGTTCCAAGGTTAAGTCTCTATTTTCCGTGTTAAGAGCTTGTTAAATGAGTTTTACTTTTTCAATGTTATTAAAGTCTGTCTTTACTTAACTTTGTTCCCATCTATTTTTTCTTAACTTTATTAAGGAATTATTACTTACAGTAAATTGCATCCATATGCATCATACAATGTGATGAATTCATGCACCCATGAAACCATTACCACAATCCAGACATGGAGTATTTCTATCACCCCAAAAGATTGCCGGTGCCACCTTGCAGTCCATTTTTGTCCTCCTGCCTTCAAACACTAATCTGATCTCTGTCATTTTAGACTAGTTTCCAACTGAACTAAATGGATTCATATAGTATATATTATTGTGTCTGGCTTATTTTACTCATAATTTTGAAAATCATCCATATTTTTGCATGTATGAATACTTCATGCATTTTCTTGCTAACCTATAGACTATAACCCGTAGACTATAGTAGTCTATCGTGTAGACATCCCACGTTTTGTTTTTCCTTTCATCTGTTCATGGGCATCTGCGTTGGTTGGAGGTTTTGGCTATTATACATAAAGCTGCTGGGAAGCTGTCATTTGCAGGACTTTTTGTTGCAAGTATGTTTTCATTTCTCTTGGGTAAATATCTAGAAGGCAAAGAGTCATACGATAGGAATAGGTTTAACTTTTTAAGAAGCTGCCAGTTTTCCAAAGTGTACCTTTTCATTCCCAACAGCAGTGTGTGTGACTTCCATTTCCTCCATATCTTCACATCTTTGTATGTTCAGTTTTTAGTCTTATTCATTCTAATGGTTGTGTTGTGGTATCTCATTGTGGTTTTAATGTGCAATTCTCTGGTGACATAGTGTTGAATGTCTTTTCATGTGCTTACTGACCATTCATATCTTTTGTTAAGTGTTCAAATATTTTTTATTTTATTTTATTTTATTTTATTTTATTTTATTTTATTTTATTTTATTTTATTTTATTTATTTTTTGACAGAAAGATAACAAGTAGGCAGAGAGGCAGGCAGAGAGAGAGGGGAAAGCAGGCTCCCTGCTGAGTAGAGGGCCCGATGCGGGGCTCGATCCCAGGACCCCGAGATCATGACCTGAGCCGAAGGCAGAGGCTTTAACCCACTGAGCCACCCAGGCGCCCCAAGTGTTCACATCTTTTGCCCATGTTTTATTACCTTGTTTTTCTTACGACTAAATTGTTAAAAGAGTTCTTCATATAGTCTTTTTTTTTCCAAGTACTAAATTTTATTTTTATTTATTTTTTCTGTAAAAAATCAGGCTTTTTTTTAATTTTTAAAATTCATTTTTTCAGCGTTCCAAGATTCATTGTTCATGCACCACACCCAGTGCTCCATGCAATACGTGCTTTATATAGTCTTAATACAAGTCTTTTGCCCTTTCTATGTATTAGGATATATGTGTGCCAACTGTGGCTTGTGGTTTTTTCTACTGCTGTCTTTTGAACATCCCAGTTTTTCCTTTTCATAAAGTCCAGCTTATCAATTGTTTGGTGCTTTTTGTGTCACATCAAAGAAATTCTTGCTACCCCTTAAGTCACAAAAATTTTCTTCTATGTTTTCTCCTAATAATTTTGTAGTTTTAGCTTTTACATTTTGGCATATGGCCCACTGAGCTAAATTTCATGTCTTGTGTGAAGTAAAGATTGAGGTTTTGTGGGGTTTTTTTTTCCTCATTTGGCTATATAGTTGCTCCAGTACCCTTTCTTGAAAAGACTTTCCTTTACCCATTATACTGCCTTGTTGGTACCTCTGTACCAAAAGCAGCTGACCATGGGTCTAGCTCTGAACTCTATTCTGTCCCATCCATTTATATGCCTATCCTTTCATCAGTACCACAGTCTTGATTACTGAAGTTTATAGTAACTTTTGAAAGCAGATAGTACAACTTGTAAAATCACTTTAACTATCCAGATCATTTGCATTCCCAAATAAATGTTAGAATGAAGCTGAGAATTTCTACCCAAAAGCCTGCTAGGATTTTGATTTGGATTACACGGAATCTATACATCAATTTGGGAAGAACTGACATCCAAATTAACATCACTTGAGTTTAGTTCATGAATATGGTTTATGTAGCCATTTATTACTCTTCTTAAATTCTCTTAGCAGCATTCTATAGTATCCAGTGCCGTGACTATGTATATATGTATATTTTTAGTCTTATGGTACTATTATAAATAGAATTCTTGGGGCGCCTGGGTGGCTC
>CM052803.1:1347338-1360547 GCA_028533885.1 Nasua narica
GCTTAACCAACTGAGCTACCCAGGTGCCCTATAAATAGAATTCTTAAGAATTCCTTCCGTTTTCCACTTGCTTGGTGCAAAAATGTAAATTGATTTTATATTAACTTTATATCTTATGATCTTGATAGATTTATTTAATAGTTCTAGTAGTTCTTTGTAGGTTCCTGAGGGTTTTTGGCATAGACCATCATGTTATCTGCAGTTTATTTCTTCTTTTCTAATCTCACAGGGTTTTTTTCTTGACTTACTGCAGTAACAAGGACATCTTCTACAATGTTGAATAGAATTATTAGTAGATATACCTGGATTATTCTCAGTCTTAAAGGAAAATGTATTCAGTCTTTCACCATTAAGTTGATGTTTCATAGATACCCCTTATAAGTTTGATAAAGTCTTCTATTCCTGGTTTTGCTAAGAAGTTTTATAAAAAATAAATGTTGAATTTAGCCAAATACTCTTTCTACATCTATTAAAATGATCATATGATTTTCCACCTTTAATCTGTTAGTGTGGTGAATTACACTGGCTTTCACATATTAAACCAATCTTGCATTCCCGGGATAAGCTCTACTTGGTAATGATTATCCTTTCATATTTTCCTGGACTTGATTTGCGGTAATTTTAGTAAAGGTTTTACATTTATGTTCATGTATTACATTGGTTTTGTAAACCATTAATAGGAACTTTGGTTTTATTATAAATGTGAGATACCACTGGAAAGTTTTGAGCAGAATAGATGACTTGATTAGGGAATGGAAAGAAGGCAAGGTAAGCCCTGTGGCAGGTTAATAAAATCAAGCAGTCTGATAGAAAATTACTTTTTACAAGTAGGCTCCACACACTGGAGCCCAATGTGGGGCTTGATCTCACAACCCTGAGATCAAGACCTGAGCTGAGATCAAGAGTTGGACATTTAACTGACTAAGCCCCTCAGGAACCCTATATAAAATTACTTTTATCTGAAGGCATTTTAGCTTTGGAATCAGAATTGAAAATTTACATTTCATGGGCATCTGAGTGGCTCATTCGGTTAAGCATCTGCCTTTGGCTCAGGTCCTGATCCTGGGGTCCTGGGATGGAATCCTGCATTGAGGTCCCCCACTCAGTGGAGAGTCTGCTTCTTCCTCTCCCTGTGCTCCTCCCCTAACTTGTGCTTACTAGCTCTCTCTCTCAAATAAATAAAATCTTTTTTAAAAATTTACATTTAGTTGGAATATATCACATAGAAAATGCCTGACAAGAAGCCTTTTTTTAAAAAAGTAGACTGCACACCCAATATGGGGCTTAAACTAATGACTGAGTCAAATG
Organism: Nasua narica; assembly: GCA_028533885.1. Lineage (NCBI taxonomy): Eukaryota > Metazoa > Chordata > Mammalia > Carnivora > Procyonidae > Nasua > Nasua narica. The sequence goes on from CM052803.1 coordinate 1,348,647, forward strand.
CTTCACTGACTAAGCCAGCCATATGCCCCAAAAGACATTTTCTAGACTACAAAAGTTTAGCTATAGTTGGCATGAACGACCTAAGGTAAATAATAGTACCTGGTGTATCTTTGGGTCTGGGGATCTTATGGAAGTATTTTAGCCACACTGACCTTATGAAATTGACTTTTTAAAGATAATGAACTTAGCTTCAATGCAGAATAACCTGAGGCAAGGGAGGAAAGGTGTTTGGAGACCGTAATATTAAATTAGACAAAAAAAATTGGGATTTTAGATAAATTCTTCAGTTTCTAATTTATATTCTCTTAGTTTTTCATTCTTTATAATCTCATACTTTTTATTTTTTTTAATTTTATTATGTATTTGACAGAGAGAGACACAGTGAGAGAGGGAATGCAAGCAGGGGAAGTGGGAGAGGGAGAAGCAGATGCCCCGCTGAGCAGGGAGCCCGATGCGGGACTCGATCCCAGGACCCTGGGATCACGACCTGAGCCGAAGGCAGATGATCAACAACTGAGCCACCCAGGCACCCTAATCTCATACTTTTTAGACTGCATATTAACAGCTCTTAAATCCCCAAGCTTCTTATGTATTTTATTCACCAATTTTTTTTTTTTAGAAGTTCTTCTCTTCTGATGAACAAATACAAAAGACGTTTGTTTTCTTGATATCTTTTAGATTGGGAGTATACATTTAAAAACAATGAATTTTCATCAAAGCAAGTTATTTATGAAGAAACATCGAAACTAGTGAAAATGGGAAAAAGCCATCTTAGTTATAGCCTTGAATGCCCCAGTTTGAGAGAAGACTGTACAAGTGAGGACTGGTTTAAGAACCAGTCAAGTAGTCAGGAGGTACATTCCAGACAACTCATCATCACTCATAAAGAAATCCTCACTGAAGATCAAAGTAATGAATATACTAAATCTTGGCAAACTTTCCATCAGGATGCAGTATTCGATATAAAAAAGACTTTTCCCACAAAAGAAAGAGTACATAAGCATGAACCACAAAAGAAAAGTTACCGAAAAAAATCTGTTGAAATGAAACATAAGAAAGTCTATATACAAAAGAAACTTTTGAAATGTAATGAATGTGAGAAAGTTTTCAACCAGAGCTCATCCCTTACTCTTCATCAGAGAATTCATACTGGAGAGAAACCCTATGCTTGTGTTGAATGTGGGAAAACCTTCAGCCAGAGTGCAAACCTAGCTCAACATAAGAGAATACATACTGGGGAGAAACCCTATGAATGTAAAGAATGTAGCAAAGCCTTCAGCCAGAATGCACACCTTGCTCAACATCAGAGAGTTCATACTGGAGAGAGACCTTATCAGTGTAAAGAATGTAAAAAAGCCTTCAGCCAGATTGCACACCTGGCTCAACATCAGAGAGTTCATACTGGAGAGAGACCTTTTGAATGTATCGAATGTGGAAAAGCCTTCAGTAATGGTTCATTTCTTGCTCAGCATCAGAGAATTCATACAGGAGAGAAACCTTATGTATGTAATGTGTGTGGGAAAGCCTTCAGCCATCGTGGATACCTAATTGTACATCAGAGAATTCATACTGGAGAGAGACCATATGAATGTAAGGAATGTAGGAAAGCTTTCAGCCAATATGCACACCTTGCTCAACATCAGAGAGTTCATACTGGAGAAAAACCTTATGAATGTAAAGTATGCAGGAAAGCCTTCAGCCAGATTGCATACCTTGATCAACATCAGAGGGTTCACACTGGAGAGAAACCCTATGAGTGTATTGAATGTGGGAAGGCCTTTAGCAATAGTTCATCACTTGCACAACATCAGAGAAGTCATACTGGAGAAAAACCTTATATGTGCAAGGAATGTAGGAAAACATTTAGCCAGAATGCAGGCCTTGCTCAACATAAGCGAATTCATACTGGAGAGAAACCTTATGAATGTAACATTTGTGGGAAGGCCTTTAGCTATAGTGGATCTCTTACTCTACATCAAAGAATTCATACAGGAGAGAGACCCTATGAATGTAAGGACTGTAGGAAATCTTTCAGGCAGCGTGCCCATCTTGCCCAGCATGAGAGAATTCACACCATGGAGTCATTCTTGACTCCTTCCACTCCCTCACCCTCCATGTCCAGTCAGTTGCCAAGACCTGTTGGTTTTATCTCCTAAATATGCCTTGAATCTGACTCCTTTAATCCATTTCCATTCCATCATCTTTGTCCAATACACAGTAATCTCATATGGACTACGGAAATAGCTTTCTGGTTGGTCTCCTTGTATTTACCATTTCCTTTGTCATTTGCCTACACTGCAGTCAAATTTGTATTTTAAAGGTGTGATCATATCACTTCCTCACCTATACCCTTCATTGGTACCCCAGAGTTCTTAGGTTAAAGCACATATTCTTCAAAACAGCTTAAAAGACCCTCCTGCCCCCAAATACCTTGTCCCCAGTATACCTTCCAAAGAACGTATTTCATGTCAAAATCAATCTCATTCTTTGGCTATTTATCCAGAATTAAGAACTCATATTCCAGCATCAAACCAATCTGGGTTCTAATCCTTGCTCTTCCATTTTCTAGCTCTCTAGTTTCAGAGAAACATTTTGTTCTTTGTAAGGTTCAGTCTTCTTACTTATATTATGGAAATAATAATAGTACTACCTCAAAAGTTGATGGGAGGATTAAATGAGAGAATACATGTAAATTGCTCAGAGTGCCTAGCATAATCACTTAATAAATGTTACCATAAAATAAAAAGATACTGTGGTATACAAAGAGGACCTGATCATCTCAGCAAGGATCATCTGAGAAATAACAAAAGCAGTTCAAGACTTAAAGAAATTATACAGAATTTTGATTAGGAACAGTAGTCAATGTTCTGAAGGTGGGTGATAAGGGTATCTAATACAGTAGCACTGATGTTAAAGTCCCTAATGATACAGAGTAAGATATGACTTTGTTGGTAAGAAAAACTAACTTCGGTAGATATTCAACAGTTCTAGGAAGCCAGATTTTAAAAACCAGAAGTAGTAAATAGGATTTACTGAGATGTCATCATTAACATTAAGACAAAGATAAAATAGATATTTTTAAAAAGACAAAAAAAAATCAATAACCAAAGAATAGAAAATAAAATACAAGTTTGATGCCCTCTCCTAATTCCAGGTGGTTGAACTATATTAAATCTATGTCGTTTAAAACTGAAAAGGTTGTAAAGGTAGTTCTAAGCTGTAATTCCCAAACTAGAGGGGAAAGGAAAACTATGGATCAATACTCATAAACTGGTGGCCCACAAACATGTTTGATTTGGTCGTTGTCAAGTTTAAAATGAATACCAAAATCAAAACAAAACAAAAAAACAATTCTTTTATTTGAGCATGTGTTTTCCAGTTCTCCACAGTTCAAACCATGCCTCCTTCCCTTACATCTGGCTTATTTTACACTTTGTTTTACTTCCTGACTCCTGGAGGCTTTGAATATGCAATCACTTCAGTAACTATTTCACATATGAATATAGGCACAAAGAAAATGATGAAATGGAGGGTGAAAAGGAAGACTTGAATAGACATTTTATCCTGCAGGGGAAGATTATTCTTGAGATGTTAGCAGGCCCAAAACTAATCTACAGATTATCTGTACTTAACAAAATCCTAAAAAGAATTTTTTAAGGTTTGAAACATTGTGTGCATGTGAACACACACATAATACATTCATACAAACACATATATAAATAAAGGTAATTTGTCAGTGGCTCAACAGTATTGGTAAAATTGATTCTGCTCTGTACAAAACCAATTCCTTCATTCTTTTATCCAAATGTGTATGTTACTAGAGGACATAGTAACATAATTTATAATCAAAGAGTGAAAACAATCTTCCTAAATGAGACATGAGATCCAGAAGCCACATACACAGATTCTACGTTTGACTGCACAGAACTTTATTAGGCTTTTATATAGTCAAAGAGTATAAACACGAAGTTTTTAAATATCAGTATTAGAGGTAATTATTATACATAAAATCCATATCCTCTTCTTTTTAAAGATTTTATTTATTTATTTGACACAGAGAGAGATCACAAGTAGGCAGAGAGACAGGCAGAGAAAGAGAGGGAAGCAGGCTCCCTGCTGACCAGAGACTGATGCAGGGCTCGATCCCACGACCCTGAGATCATGACCTGAGCTGAAGGCAGAGGCTTTAACCCACGGAGCCCCCCAGGTGACCCATAAAATCCATATCCTTAACATAAAAGTACTCCTACAGGGGCACCTGGGTGGCTCAGTGGGTTAAGGCCTCTGCCTTCGGCTCGGGTCATGATCTCGGGGTCCTGGGATGGAGCCCCGCATCGAGCTCTCTGCTCGGCAGGGAGCCTGCTTCCCCCTCTCTCTGCCTGCCTCTCTGACTGCCTGTGATCTCTCTCTCTCTTTCTCTGTCAAAGAAATAAATAAAATCTTAAAAAAAAAAAAAAAGTACCCCTACAAATCACTTAAGAAATGACACTACTATTCCCATGGGCAAAGGATATAAAGAGGCAACAGGTGACTGATGAATGTATGATAAATACTGAATCTCACTAGAATCATAAGAAATACAAGTTAAGGGGCGCCTGGGTGGCTCAGTGGGTTAAAGCCTCTGCCTTCAGCTCAGGTCATGATCTCAGGGTCGTGGGATTGAGCCCCGCATCAGTCTCTGCTCGGCAGGGAACCTGCTTCCCCCTCTCTCTCTGCCTGCCTCTCTGCCTACTTGTGATCTCTCTCTCTCTGCCAAATAAATAAATAAAATCTTAAAAAAAAAAAAAAAAGAAATACAAGTTAAACCAATGAACTATCCGTATGTCAATATCAGATTGATAAAAAAATATGCATCGCAAATACAGGAAAGGAGTATGTGTGGGAGTATGAATTTGTACACATTTTTGGAAAGTCAACTTGTCAGTATCAGAGTTTTCATTGGAAAAATCAAGATGTTCTTTTGCAGTTAATGAACAGCATATAAATTTACCTTCCTTCCATATCCCATTAAATGGGTAAAACAATGTAAAAGATACCAAACAAAGATCAGAAAACAGGGTCGTCAGTGGATGAAAAGAGTTGAACACAAAAGAAAAAAATGGGGGAAAGTGTTCATTCATGAAATGTAGCAGAGGCTGCCCAACCTGAAATGTTTGAATGATGGGGATTTCAGTAACAGGAGCTACTACGCCCAAATGCTGTGTACAGAGCATCCCTAGAGGAGTCTGGGCTTCAGGCTGGTTTGTGTACAGAGGCCAGGGTTTGTGGGGGAGGTTGGTAATAAGGAGAAACAATGACAAGGCTGTTAAATGCTTCCCTGTGTGGAAGCCAACAGCTTCCTCGCTCCACCCTCTCTTCTACAAGTAAACTGAATAGGGTCCTTACTTCACACCATCCATTAGAAAGGGAGTTCCAGATTTTAAGATTAAAATCTTAAATTTAAACAAGTAAAAGTCTAAGAAAATACAGTAGGATATATTTATTAATTGGTGTTGGACATTTGTAATAAAAGAAAATGCTCTTAAAATTTAAAACCATGAAAAGGAGGAAAATATTTGTAATATAATACAAAGGGAAAGATGTAAGAATACCTATAAATAAGCAAAGGACAACTAAGCAAGTATAAAAATGGACAAAATATGAGAATAGGCAAATAGCAGAAGAAACACAGATGGCTGATAAGAGTCTCTGCTTAACCTCACTAGTACGAGATGCAAATTTAAATAACATACTCTCAAAAACTGGCAGCTGCTGGGATCAGTAAGAACTCCTCACTGCCATTTTGGAGGCAGTGAAGTTTTTGTTTTTTTTTTTTTTAAAGATTTTATTTATTTATTTATTTGAGAGTCAGAGAAAGTGAGAGAGAGCACGAGAGGAGAGAAGGTCAGAGGAAGAAGCAGACTCCCCATGGAGCCGGGAGCCCGACGTGGGACTCGATCCTGGAACCCAAGGATCATGACCTGAGCCAAAGGAAGCTGCCCAACCAACTGAGCCACACAGGCGCCCTGAAGGCAGTGAAGTTTTTTAAAATGTTCACTATAGTCCCTCTGGAGGGCAGGATGGTTAGTCCTTGAAACACTGGAAACAATCTAAATTTCCATGGAGCATGAACTAGAAATAATAATAGCATTTTGAAAGAATGCACCAAAGATACTGACTTGCATCGATTTGACTAAAGGACATTAAAACAGCAAATTTTGTAGACTTGTGTAGTATTTTATGTTTTTAAAACTATTCTAATACATTTAAATAAATATGCAAATGTTTTGAAAAGGTTCTGGAGAGACACACCCAAATGATAAGCGTTCCTTCTAGGGAGGAGACCAGGATGGGGTATTCTGGTTAAGAGGAGACCTAGTGTTATCTGTAGTATCTGAAGTTCTGAGCAATAATGTAATAATGTAAGAAACTTAAACTATGAAACAAGGGAAATATGGGTAGAACTTATGGAAACTTGGGTGGCTAGCAGGAGGGTTGGTGGCCTAGTCAAAACCTTTTAGGGGATTTGGAGAATCTCTCTTTGACTTGCTAGTTCTTCCCATGCATATAAAGATCCCAGTAACCCTTCCTATTCAGGGAAACTAATCTATAGCGACCTAGGGTAAACAAGTCATTTTTTTTTTTTTAAGTAATTTCTACATCCAATGTGGGACTCAAACAACACCAGGATCAAGAATTACACACTCAAAAAAAAAAAAAAAAAAAAGAATTACACACTCAATTGACTGAGCCAGCCAGATGCCCCACATTATTCTTCTTAAATACTGGAACTAAAGTTAAGGAACTTTATTATTCTTAAATACTGGAACTAAAGTTAAGGAACATAACATATGAAGAAAACTATCAGGATAATAAGGATCAAAGGACAGAACTAAACCTACAGTGAAGAAAGTTATGTAATGACAGAATTAAAGTAAAAATTTATGTCAGATTTGAACAGGTAAATATGGAAAGCTATCAAAAAAAGAATTAGAGGGGGCCTGGGTGGCTCAGTTGGTTAAGCGAATGCCTTCGGCTCAGGTCATGATCCTGGAGTCCCGGGATCGAGTCCCATGTCGGACTCCCGGCTCTGCGGGAAGTCTGCTTCTCCCTCTGACCTTCTCCCCTCTCATTCTCAGTCTCTCTCTCTCTAATAAATAAATAAAAAATCTTAAAAAAAAAAAAAAGAATTAGAGGGGCGCCGGGGTGGTTCAGCCGGTTAAAAGTTTGCCATTGGCTCAGGTCATGATCCTCTTGGGATCAAGCCCCACGTGCAGGCTCCCTGCTCAGCAGGGAGTCTGCTTCTCTCTCTGCCCCTCTCCAGGCTCGTGCTCTCTCAAATAAATAAATAAAATCTTAAAAAAAAATGAATTAGAGGGGCGCCTGGGTGGCTCAGTGAGTTAAAGCCTCTGCCTTTGGCTCGGGTCATGATCTCAGGTTCCTGGGATCGAACCCCACATGGGGCTCTCTGCTCGGCGGGGAGGCTGCTTCCCCCTTCTCTCTGCCTGCCTCTCTGCCTCCTTATGATCTCTTTCTCTCTGTCAAATAAATAAATGAATAATCTTTAAAAAAAGAGAATTAGTGTTGTACACCTGAAACTAATATTTAAACACTGTTAACTAAATACTGGAATTAAAATGTTTAAAAATCACTTTTTTAAAGAAGAATATGTACAGAAAATAATCACCTGTTTTCTAAGAAAAAAGAAGTCAGAACTAAGAATGAAAAGATGTTATTGCTGTAATAAACTTAATAGAGGTTCTAAAGAAAACTAAGAAAACGTTCCAAATTCATAAATTAAAAAGAAAATAAGAAACTAAAGGACATAGAAGCTTAATTAGTAGGAGTTTCAGAAAAGTCTACAGAGAAAATATAAGGCTTATATCAAACAAATGACTGAGAATCTAAACTGAAGAAAGTTATGAATGTTCAGCTTGGAATAGCTCATTGAGTGTTGGGCAGGCTGAACTGGGAAAAAACACAATTACAATAGAAAAAAAGACATTCGGAAATATGTTTGTGAAATTTCAGAGTACTGAAAATGAAACCATCCTAAAAAGCTTTCCAAAAATGAGTGTCTCCTAAAAGAAAACCATTCAGGATAGTGTTCCTTCCCTCCTGTTAGCAATATTAGATAACAGAACATCTATCAGCACCTTCTAAGTTATGAGGTAAAGTTACTTTGAATCTAAGTCTATTCCCAAGAAACAATAAAGCATGAGGCCAAACACTGATACTTTGTAGATGCACTTTTCTTCAGTTTACTCTCCTTTACCCTTTATTAGGGTACTAAAGAATCAGCTTTGGTAAAATTTGGATGAAACAGGAAGGAGGAAGGAGGGCAGGCTTCAATAAACAATGGATCTAACCTGGGGAAAGTGGTGTTGAGGACAATGAGGATGATGGCTCTATAACAAATAGACCAAATTACTGCTAGGCTAGGAATTCAGGGACTCTGTGAATCTTCAGGAAGAATGGAATAGGTTATGCTAAGTAGGTATGAGGTTGGAGGATTTTACCAATATGCCGAAGATGAGTTTTCCTTAGGAAAATGGAAAGAGGCAATTAGTGGCTCTGGGAAAAACAAAGGGGAAACCATGCCAGTTATCAGTCCGAATAAAAAACAAGCCCACATGGGGCGCCTGGGTGGCTCAGTGGGTTGGGGCTCTGCCTTTGGCTCGGGGTCGTGGTCCCAGGGTCCTGGGATCCAGCCCCGGGTCGGGCTCTCTACTCAGCGGGGAGCCTGCTTCCCACCCCCCGCCCCTCTCCCCGCCTGCCTCTCTGCCTACTTGTGATCTCTGTCAAATAAATAAAATCTTTTTTTTTTAATACATAAAATCTTAAAAAAAAAAAAAAAAAAGCCCACATGAAATGTGGTATGATGCTGGAAAATAGAGTATAAAAAAATAAACTCCATTTGACTGCTATTAGGAAAAGACTCCTTTAAGCGCAGACTGGGATCATAACATTGGACCTATAGAGAAATGTAATCACGTGTTACTTAGCTCCAACTCTTCAGAGAATATTTGCCTAGTCATAATGACCAAGTGCTATTTTATTTCCAATTTTGTAAAAGGCAAAATGTAGCTGATAGACTGGATGGTAGGCGGCTGACAGCAATAATGAGACTGAATGAATCGAGGATAAGAGATTAATACTCTGCTTTCAGTTTCATTCTCTGGCAGGCTCTTTCTTGGGAGTGGGAAATGGCATCTGATATTAAGGCTTAAAAAGCCCTTAGAGCTGGGGCGCCTGGGTGGCTCAGCGGGTTAGAGCCTCTGCTTTCCACTCAGGTCGTGATCTCAGGGTCCTGGGATCGAGCTCCGCATCGGGCTTTCTGCTTCGCGGGGAGCCTGCTTCCCCCTCTCTCTCTGCCTGCCTCTCTGCCTACTTGTGATCTCTCTCTCTGTGTCACATAAATAAAATCTTAAAAAAAAAAAAAAGCCCTTAGCGCTTTTAATTTTTTTAAAAGATTTTATTTATTTATCTGACAGAGCGCACGAGCAGGGGAAGGGCCTGACGGAGAGGAAGAAGCAGGCTCTCAGCTAGCAGGGAGCCCAACATGGGGCTCGATCCCAGGACTGTGGGATCAGGACCCAAGCTGAAGGCAGATCCTTAACCGACTGAGCCACCCAGGAGCCCCTCCTTAGAGCTTTGAATCTCAAAAGAAAGGTGATCTTTCTCTTAGCCTCCGTGTCAGAGAAGAAAAATAGGATTTGTTTGGTTTAGGCTATGTGCCCACTCTGGACCAATCACTGGGTCTGTGGTATGGGATACTCTGGCCAGCCTGCGTTAAGTGCATAGGCCTCCAGCAGCAGGATTAGATCACTGGATTGAACAGTTCACAAAATTCCCATGGAAGGGGGGGCAGGATGGATCGAGGTTTGAGATTCAGTTCCCACAAAGAAAAAACTTGACCTGACACGAGGGCATTTCTCGATTAACTAAATGCGTGAATATCTGTACGTTTCGCTGCATAGTTTTTGACTAGGTGGTGCTGCCTCAGACCCTTAGCAAGGGGAAGTTAAATCGCCGTGGGTGAAGGGACTCAAGTATGCCCTAACTTGTAATTTGGCTACCTTGCCAGTAATCCGAAATCCTAAAAACGGCTGCATGCAAGACAAAGCAACCTCACCAGCAGGAGCCTAGGGTTTGGGTGACAAGTGGTTGAGCCTCGCCACCTGGACCATTCCTGCCAGCGGACTTCAGCAGAGTTCCTTTTAAAACCCTCCAAAGGCAGCTTCCTTCCCAGAAGGTGTCAGAGACAACCAACAGAAAGGGAAGGTGTTTATATAAAGGACAGAAGCCTGATCCACAGAGGACTGCCTTCAAGTGAAGAAACTTCATTTTAACCTCACCCTTCCACTGTAAGTGGTACATACCCATAAGGAGGCAAATTCAAATGTATTCATAAAGAGTCTCTAAATGTATTTACTAATTTCTGAATTTAAGGAAGTGGAGGGGTGCCTGGGTTGCTCAGGTTTGATTTCAGCTCAGGTCATGATCTCAGGATGTGGGTTTGAGTTCCACACCGGGTGGGGAGCCTGTTTGGGATTCTCTCTCCCTCTGCCCCTCCCCCCTCTAAAAAGTTAAAATAAAAATAAGGAGGTGGAACCAAGATGTATCTATCCATTTCTCCTTTCTTAAACCAAATATTTTTAATCTCTTTTTTAAGATTTTATTTATTTGATATAGAGAGAGACGTCACAAGCAGGCAGAGAGGCCGGCAGAGAGAGGAGGAAGCAGGCTCCCCGCTGAGCAGAGAGCCCAATGTAGGGCTCGATCCCAGGACCCTGAGATCATGACCTGAGCCAAAGGCAGAAGCTTTAAACCACTGAGCCACCCAGGCGCCCCACTTTCTTAACCCAAATTATAGACATCAGAATTTTTACTCTGTGTAAAAACTGGTTTTTACCTAAACACTGATTAGTGCATGCATGTGAGGAAATCACCTGAATTACCTGGGGAAAGAATGGACAGAATTGTAAGGAGAAGTGGACAAATCCAAAGTTATATTCAGAGATTCTGACACACATTGGTTATAAGAACAAGTAAACAGGAAATCATAAAGGATACTGAAGACTTGAAGGCACTATCGGCCAACTTGACGTAATTGTAATTTTAAAAACCTTCCGCCCAAGAGCAGAATACAAATTATTTTCATATGCACCCAGCATAATTACTGAAATAGACCATATTCCAGGATTTAAAATGTATCTCAATAAACTTAAAAGGATTCAGGTCATAGAGTATGTTTCCTGACCAAAAGGGATTTGACATCAGTAAACAAAAGATACTTGGAAATTCTTCAAACATTTGGACCTAAATGGTAACCCACAGGTCAAGAGAGAAATCAAGGGGAAAATAGAAGGTATTTCAAATTGAATAAAACTTAGAACACAGCATGTCCAAATGTGTGGGATGCAACTAAGAGTTCTTAGAAGGAAATGTAATAGTACTAAGTCACAAAATTTTGAAAGCTCCTAGTGACTTTAATTTCCACCTTCATTAGAAAATGAAGAGCAATGAAACACAAAGTTAGCTTAAGAATGGAAATAATTACTAACAGAAATAAATGAGATAGGAGACAGAAAAATAAAAGGTCAATAAAACCAATAGATCTTCATTTAGACTGCTGAAAAAAATACAAGTTAAAAAAATAAAAATACACAAGTTACTACTATCTGGCATGGCAAAGGTGACGTCACCACAAATTCTAGTTATGAAATGGTAAGAGAATGTTGTGAACTTTATGGACATAATTTGACAACTTAGGTGAAATGGGAAAATTTCTTGAAATCACCAAGCTTTCGGGACGCCTGGGTGGCTCAGTGGGTTAAAGCCTCTGCCTTCGGCTCGGGTCATGATCCCAGGGTCCTGGGATCGAGCCCCACATTGGGCTCTCTGCTCAGAGGGAAGCCT
>CM052803.1:1361047-1396052 GCA_028533885.1 Nasua narica
TGTAAAACACAGAGTTCAAAGACTTAGTATGAAAAAATGTAAACTATTTCATTTTTTTGTTTATGTTGATCACAAGTTAATGTTTAGGATATATTAAGTTAAATAAAATCTGCTAAAATTAACCGTAACGATTCTTTTCACTTTTTTCAATGTGGCTACTAGACAATTTAAAATTTACGTCTTGCATTACATTTCCACAGGATAACACTGCTCTGTACTAGAGTCTATACCATTCTATCACCTCGTTTTCTTCACAGCACAACCTGCCTCCCTAAAACAGCTTATGTTTGTGTTTATGTGGGGACAATCTCCCCCACCTTGACTAGGGCTCCATGAAAGCAAGCATTTTGACCCTTTTGTTCACTGTTCTCCTGGGAGCTGAGAATGTGCTGGGCACGGTGGAGTGCTCAAGAAATACTTGTTGAGGGGCCCCTGGGTGGCTCAGTGGGTTAAAGTCTCTTCCTTCGGCTCAGGTCATGATCTCAGGGTCCTGGGATCGAGCCCCGCATCAGGCTCTCTGCTCAGCAGGGAGCCTGCTTCCCCTTCTCTCTGCCTGCCTCCCCTTCTCTCTGCCTGCCTCTGCCTACTTGTGATCTCTCTCTCTGTGTCAAATAAATAAAATCTTTTTTTTTCCAAATAAATAAAATCTTAAAAAAAAAAAGAAAAAAAAGAAATACTTGTTGACTGAATCAATAACCAGTCCAGAATGATTCCTGGCTTGATGAAACTGGGGTGACATTTTATGTCAACATCATCTTATACAGAAACATTTTTTTTTTTAAAAGAAACATTTCTGCTAGCAGTCACTCCAACTCTCTAAATTTGTCTTTTGAAGAAGGCCACAGTCTAGAGAAGGCAGAAATGGGAGTATACTTTGTATATCCCCTTTTTGAAAAATTTGAAAGCTAGAGAAAAGAACAGTATAATGACTTTTTTTTTTTTTAAGATAGTATTTATTTATTTGACAGAGAGAGAGAGAGAGATCACAAGTCGGCAGAGAGGCAGGCAGAGAGAGAGGGGGAAGCAGGCTTCCTGCCGAGCAGAGAGCCTGATGCGGGGCTCGATCCCAGGACCCTGAGATCATGACCTGAGCCGAAGGCAGAGGCTTCAACCCACTGAACCATCCAGGTGCCCCAAGAACAGTATAATGAATACTTGATTCCTTTTCCACCAAATGTTAACATTTTCCTTTTTCTCTGAAATAATTTTAAAGTTATAAACATGATCAAAACTCATACCTATAGGGCCCCTGGGTGGCGCAGTTGGTTGAGCGACTGCCTTCGGCTCAGGTCATGATCCCGGAGTCCGGGGATCGAGTCCCACATCGGGCTCCCAGCTCCATGGGGAGTCTGCTTCTCACTCTGGCCTGCTCTCTCTCACTCTCTCTCTTTCCTAATAAATAAATAAAATCTTAAAAAAAAAAACAAAAACCAAACAAACAAAAAAAACTCATACCTAAATGGTTCAGCACATACCTCTAAAGAATGCCATCAACATACTCCAATGCCAATAATAGTGCAACATTGAATAGGTCATAAAAATCTCTTGATGATTTTTCTTCTTTTTTAAAAATTTATTTATTTGAAAGAGAAAGACAGAGGGCGCGTGAGCACAAGTGGTGTAAGGATCAGAGGGAGAAGCAGACTCCCTGCTGAGCAGGGAATCCAATGTGGGACTCAATCCAAGAACTCCGGGATCATGACCTGAGCCAAAGGCAGATGTTTAACAACTGAGCCACCCAGGCGCCCCTTTTGGTGATTTTTCTAAGAAAAAGGTATTGTAGCATACAGTCTGGAATATGGAAATATGAACGTTTCTCTCTACAGATGTTCTTTTTTTCTCTCTTGAGGGTAGAGTTATGGAGGATAAATGAAACCAAAGCCATAATTATGTTCAGAGTTTGATAATGGTATGTTTTGATTCAAAATGCAAGTCCTAAGATCACCCTGTACTGTTTAAAGGAACCCAGTCGGAAGTACATTTAGTTTATCATGTTTTCTCTCTTTACAAGGAGAAATGCAGTAGTAGTAAGCAATAGTAATAATACTAAGATTAATTCTAAAATGCATACTGAGTGCTTAAACATGCACGGTATCACTTTATGAAGATTATCATTTAATCCTCACTCCCCATTAACACCATTTCCAGATGAGGAAAGTGATGCACAAAGAAGTAGGGATCACTTGCTCAAGGTCACAGGGCAGGAAAGTGCGGAGCCAGGATTCAAGCTGAGGTTGACACAGATACCCTGCTAACCCTCTGGGTCAGAGGGAAGGGCTGTGTTAAACACATCACTCTGAGGGCACCTGGGGGGCTCAGCCATTAAGTGGCTGACTCTTGATTTCGATTCAGGTCATGATCTCAGGGTTGTGAGATCGAGCCCCAGGTCAGGCTACACATTCGGCAGGGAGTCGGCTTGAAATTCTCTCCCTCTACCACTGCCCCTCCCCACACTCTTTCATACTCACTCTCTCATACTCTCTAAAATAAATAAATCTTTAAAAATGTAAGTTGGAGCGCCTGGGTGCCTTGGTGGGTTAAAACCTCTGCCTTCAGCTCAGGTCATGATCTCAGAGTCCTGGGATCGAGCCCCGCATAGGACTCTCCGCTCAGTGGGGAGCCTGCTTCCCCCTCTCTCTCTGCCTACTTGTGATCTCTCTCTCTGTCAAATAATAAAATCTTTAAAATACATATATATATATATATACATATGTAAATGAACATTACGCTGGAATCAGACCACCACACTATCACAGAAGATAGGGTGACAGCTATCTTCATTTAGCTGTGTTACCATGGGCCCGTTACTAAACCTCTCTTCCATTTCCCTCCCCTGCTGAATGGGAACAGTACAGAACTACTGGAACTGTCATGAGGATTAACAGAAGTTGAATTGGGGTCCTCCGTCTCTCCCCTTCCTCCTGCAGCCCTCCTTGCCAGTCCCCGAACGCGTGCCACAGCCCTGCCTCAGTTCCTCACTCATTCTGCTCTGTGCTCCAGTCTCACTTCTCTGCCAGTCTCACCCTAACCTTTCTAATAACACGCAACCTGCCTCCCACCCTGCTACCCACCACTCTCAGTTGGCCTTGTCCAGCCTTGACTTCTCTTTTCTCCACAGCGCTCATCACTAATGCGCTACGTCTGAGAGAATAAAAAAGGTGAATGTTGTTCTCTGGCCCCTTCCTTGGTAGCACAGAGCTGCTAAAACCCTGGTACATTCTGAAGTGATAAGAACACTAGAAACATCTCTTGTTCTAATGAGGTGACTCTGGGTGGGCTCCTGGACAGGGCCTGGTCACCAGAAAGACCAAGCCATGATCAGAAGCCTCAAATTATCCACCTCACCCCACCATCTTCCAGGAGAGAAGGTACAAGTGGAATTAATGACTGATCATGCTCACAAGAGGAGGCCTCCATAAAATCCCTATGGTACGGGGTTTGGAGAGCTTCCAGGCTGGTAAACACAGTCATGCTGGAAGGGTGGCGCACTCCAAATCCACAGGGACAGAAGCTCCTGCCCTTAGTGCCCGCCCAGACCTCATCTATGTAGCCCTTCATCTGTACCCTTTACATAGGCTTTCACAAACTGGCAAACGTGTTTCCATTCTATGTTCTATGAGCTGGCTCTAGCAAATCAGTTGACCTGGAGGAGAGGGTCATGGCAACTTCTGATTTGTAGCCAAGTGGGACAGAAGTTGTGAGTAGCCTGGGACCTACTATCTCGACTGGTCTGTGAAGTGGAGGGGCAGTCTCATGGGACTGAGTCCTAAACCCGTGGGATGTGGCACTATCTCCAGGGAGATAGGATGGTTAGAATTGAGTTAAATTACAGGACACCCAGTTGGTGTTGCAAAATTCCCTAATGAGGGATAAACCCCACAGATCTAGTGTCAGAAGGGCCGTGCTGTAGTGTGAGAGTAAAGGACACACACGGGAGAAGACTGAGTTCTTCCTGAAAACACTATGTAACTTGTTTACTTCTTCTGTCTGGTGCCACACTCTGTCTCCGTCCGCTTAAGTGCACACCCCAAGTGCCCTGGGCTGGGGCCTTCACTTCTTCAAGGAGCTGTCCCAGCCCTGCCAGGTAGGGAAGAGGCGCCTCTTCAACCTGGGTGCAGTTCACTGGGTGAAAACTAACATCATGGTCAGTGCTCAGGTAAGGGGAGCTGAATTTATCATTACTGTTGTTGTTAGGGTGGGGTGGGGCCAGTGCTGTGGGCTGTGAGTCTAGGAACGGCTGAGTCACTGTGCTGTCCCCTTGCTCTGGGGAAGTGCTCAGGTGTGTGTGTTAAATATGCTCATCTGCGCGTGACAGCATCACCTCCTCAGCTAGTAAGTACGAGAAGTACGAGAATGAGGGCTATATGAGATATTTTATTTATTTTTTTAATTAAAAAATACTTTTTAAAATTTGAGACAGAGAGAGAGCACACAAGCGAGGAGGATGGTCAGAGAGAGAAGAAGCAGACTCTTTGCTGAGCAGGGACCCTGATGTAGGGCTCAGTCCCAGGATCCTGAGACCATGACCTGAGCCGAAGGCAGACGTTCAACTGACTGAGCC
The DNA here is from genome assembly GCA_028533885.1 of Nasua narica. Taxonomy (NCBI): domain Eukaryota; kingdom Metazoa; phylum Chordata; class Mammalia; order Carnivora; family Procyonidae; genus Nasua; species Nasua narica. Next base: position 1,365,609 of record CM052803.1, read on the forward strand.
ACCCAGGAGCCCCGAAATATTTTATTTCTTAAAAATATCTTTTAAAGATTTTATTTATTTGAGAGGAAGAGAACACAAACAGGGTGAGGGGCAGAGAGAACAGCAGACTCCCCGCTGAGCCGGAAGCCTGATGCGGGGCTCATTCCTAGGGCCCTGAGATCATGACCCCAGTCAAAGGCAGCCACTTAACCAACTAAGCCACCCAGGCACCCATGTACTAGGTATTTTAAGCAAATCATATGATTTCTTTTCATCTTTAGAGCAAAAAGGGAACTTCAACATGGACCTGCCTATTGTCACGAAGCTTTAAGTAACGGCACCTCGGCCTGAGCCTCCACCAACAGGCAGCACAATCTGCTGTGACACAGTAGTCTACATGTGAAATACCCTCACTGTCCGCTCTCGCAGGGTTTAGGAGGCATCAGTACGGCACCACAGGCAAGAGACGTTTACCTCTGTTATAGGAGAGTGGCCACAGGACTCGGGGAGATGGATGTTAAGGTTCAGGAGTTGTGACTCAGTGACCACCCAAGTGGTCTGGCCTTCCATTCTGTTGACTGTGTGAGCAAGGCTTCCCTCACGCAGAGAGTGCAGACAAAGGGGCCCACCCAGAGTCTTAAGATGCCTGAATTCTCTCCGCTTTAGACTCCAGGGCAGGGCTATCTGGGTGATCTGTAGCACCTGCCCATTTCCATGGTGTGAACACTCCCGTGAGGGCCCCACTGTAGGCCACCAAACTCATGTCACTGAGCACAGAACTGGGGAAAGGTGTCCACAACAGGTTTGTGATCTAGTGAGAGCCAGGCCCAGCACCCCACTACCACAAAGACTCTGAGAACAAAGTTGTATTCTCTGTCTGGGAGTTCTCCTACTTTTAGCTAACGTCCCCAAACTATAGCGGTAACGCCTAGTGGTCCAGGACGGAACCCAAAGCAGCTTTGTCATTATAGAAAACTTCTGCCGGTTGCTTCTTTTTCATTTTGAAACATCCACAGGACTGGCATACTACATCATAATACATCTAAACATCATATTTTAAACTATTTGCCAGTTAAGTACATCCCTTGGCTTCTCCCTTCCAATTCCTCAAAGGAGAAGAGTATTGCAGGAAGTGGCACCGTGTCCATCCTGTGTGGTTTCTCATAGCCATTCGCACTAACCTCAAACTAGAAAACCGCAATTCTTGCCCACAAAACAATTTTCTCTGAGAAACTCAGCACTGCTGGGGAGGAAGGAACAGCAGTTTGGTATTCGGTAATTCTGGATTCAAAATTTGCCTCTGGCAAATATTGGGGTAAAGAAAACCTACCTCACCCTTAGCTGTTAGGAAGTTTACATGAGCTACCTTTATAGGAGCTATCTTCAGCAAGAGGCACACAGTAATTTCTCCCCTTCCTTATCCCTTTTATCTCAGTACACATCCAGCACCCAAAAGACCAAGGAAGCCTGAGACCCACTCAGAAGGCTGCAGGTAGAATTCTCATACAGTGCTGGTAGAAGAGAAACTAGCACAACCTCAGTGGAGGGTGATTTGGCAAATCTTTGAAAACTGAAGGTGCACATCGCCTCTAACACAGTAAACCTCATTTCTGGCATTTGTCTTTTGAAGTCCTTGCATGTGGATAAAATGACACACAAGGGTATTCATTGTGGCAAGTCTTGTAGGAAGAGGCAGTATGATTCTACAGTTAAGGGCATGAGCGTGGAGACCGTCTGGGTTCAACTTCTAACTCTGCTACCCTTCTCTGGGTGAACTCTCATGTCCTCTCTAGGCCTCACTTCCCCAACTAGCAAATGGGGCAAGTAACAATCACTCCACAGGGCTGTTTGGAAGAGTAAACAAATGAAACCATGTAACACACTTAGAGCAGTGCCAGTGCTTACCAAATGTAAGTTATCAAAAGACTGGAGATAACCAAAATGCCCATCGATAGGAAAATGGCTAAGTGCTTCTCCCTCTCCCTTGCCCCTCCCCCCTTGTGCAAGCTGGGTGCACATGCTCGCTATCTCTCAAATCAAATCTTTAAAAAAGTTAATAAATAAAAGCTTTCCAAGGTGATGCTAATAGGAAGCCATAGTTCATTTTATTTTTTAAAGATTTTATTTATTTACATGAGAGAGACTCAGAGAGCACAAGAGGGAGGGGCAGAAGGAGAGGGAAAAGCAGGCTCTCCACTGAGCAGGGAGCTCCACGTGGGGCTCGACCCCAGCACCCTGGGATCATGATCTGAACCAAAGGCAGATGTTTAACCTACGGAGCCACCCAGGCGCCCCCAGGAAGCCATAGTTTAGAACCACTATGCCAGTCTCTCTGAGCCTCAGGGGGCAGGGTGGAAGATCTGATCCCACCCCCCCACCCCATTGAAACCCAGACCTTAGTGCTGAAGAAGAAAAGTCTGTGATAAGCTCAAAGCCAAACTCTTGGATTCCCTGATCAAAGGATACCACCAAGTCACTGCTGGTGGCCATTACTGGCTTTGGAGTTGATCGAGATGGGAAGCCTGGGTGTTGATCCTGTGCTTAACCCATAATCCCTTTGCCCTGCTTTACTTCTCAGGACACTTAAGACTGCTCAATGTAAACTGAATTGTCCTCCCCTCAAATGCACACTCCAGATGAGTAGTAATCTGTCTTGTCAGGTAACTAGCACAGTGCCTGACACATGACAGACCACTACACCATAGAGTAAGTGAAACCTCTTAAGAGCCTACCCAGACTGCAGACCAAAGACCACAGACACTTTCTCACCTCTCTCCTCCAGCCCCCTCACTCTCCTCCCCATCCTCACACCTTAGTAAAGTCCAAGGTGTGCCCTCATCATGGCTCTATACTCCAGTGATTCTCAACTGGGGTGATTTTGCTCTTCAGGGGACACCTGGCAATGTGTGGAAACATTTTTGCTTTCACAGCTGGGGCAGGAGGGGGATGTGCTGCTGCCATCTGGGGTGTAGACACCAGGAATAATGCTAAACATCCTATAATGGTAGGGCATAGGGCAGCCCCTCCCCCACCACCATATACGCACCCCTAAACAAAAATTATCTGGCCCAAAGTATCCACAACGCAAAGAATGAGAAACCCTGGTCTAGACACAGAAACATCTCTGGATTCCTGTGTTATTGGTAAATACTCCCGGTTGGGCCCTGCTACTTCCCAACCCAGGATATTGACCTCATAGGCTCCCTAGGGACATCTCCATCCTGGAAGATCCTGTACTCCTGGTCTTCCCTCCCACACCCCACCACTGCCCTCCCAGGACCTTGACTAGAAAATTATGAACCTAAACTCTAACCTAGACTTTAGGGTTATTTTATATGTTGACCTGCAACCTTCATTCTAGGCTCCACTTTTGCTTCCCGTGCATTTTGCTCTCTAGGTGGGTGTGACATCCTTGGGGTCATTATTTAGTACCTTAGCAGTTCTTACTTACATGTTGCTTACTCTCCACAAGCCTAAGATCATTATGACTACCCTCCCTGTTTGAGGGGCAGTGGATTTCAGAAACCTCACTAGTGGGTGATGGAAACGGGAGTCCCAGAGTCGGTGCTCTGCGACGCCGCTTAGAAAGAGGAGCAGTGCTCGGTTCGGCAGCACATATACTAAATTTAGAAAGAAGAGGAGCAGTCCTCTGCAGCCACGGATCTCAGAGGCCACGGTGGGCCTGGCTCTCCCTCAAATACACACCGAGGCAGGCTGCGCTCCTGGGAGCACCGCTGCTCCACTGCCGGACCTTCCTCTCAAGCTCCGAGCTGCAAGCTCCCCCAGCATTCACCACCGCTACCCTACGCCCAGGAACCTGACACCACACCCAGCACTACAACCCCCGGTCTCTCCCGCGCTGGGGCGCCCGCCGCCTTCTCACCGAGGGGCACTCCGTCCTCCCTCCAACGGGGCGCACGCCCCCCTTCTCACTGTGGGGCACTCCTTCCTCCCTCTTCCCTCCTCCCTCCCTCTAACGGGGCGCCCACCCCCCTTCTCACCGAGGGGCGCTCCGTCCTCCCTCCAACCCTCCTCCCTCCAACGGGGCGCCCGCCCTTCTTCTCACCCAGGGGCGCTGCGTCCTCCCTCTTCCCTCCTCCCTCCAACAGGGGCGCCCGCCCTCCTTCTCACCCAGGGGCGCTCCGCCCTCTCTCCCAGCGGGGCGGGCAGCCCACGCAGGCGCTCAGCACCCTCCCGCCGCCGCAGAGTCGCCAGCGCAGCAGAGCACACACGCTCGCTCCGTCGCAGAGTCACCCAGGGCAACCCCGCAGCCGTCCCACACGGTGAGCGCCGGCCCCCGGGTCGGAGGCACCACACGAACGCGCTCCAGCAACAGGAGCCTACGGGCCCCCTGCACACGCCCGCCGCCCGCGCGCACAGAGAACCACCCGGTCCTGGGAGACGCGCGCGTCCCCACACCTGCCGCCCGTCCCCACACAGCCGCCAACAGGCATCCCGCGGTCCCGGCCTCCACGGCGCACGCAGCCCCGGGCGCGCAGCTCGAGCCCTGCGTCACGACCCCCACCGTCCCGGGCCCTTAACCCACACCCCCCGCCGCCTCATGACCCCACGCCGCCCCGCGACCCCGCCACTTCACACACTCACCTCAGTCCTCAGGGGTCGCGTCCCGGTAGCGCCCACTTCAAAAGCTGCGCAGCATCCTGCGCCCCCCGCGCCTGCGCACTCTCCTCCGTAACCCCAGACGCACCCGCAGGCCCCACCCCCTCACACGAGCAACACGTACACCGGCCGCCGCTCCGCCCCCTGGGCGTCAACGAGAGCGCCCGGCCCCGCCCCTAAACAAAAACCACGCGGCGCGCACGCGCTCACTCACCTCTCCTGGGACCTTCCCACAAACTGGGCCTAAGCCCCACCCCCGCATCCGCCCACGCAAGACACGTACGTAAGCACTCTCGCGCAATCAGAGCAGTCCTTGGGGCGCCGCTGCACGCGCCGCGCCAGGCCCCGCCCCTGCACCATCCCACGCACACACAGGGCCGCGCGCACGCACAGATCCTACTGGTGCGGACCGCGGGCACGCTCCTGCTAAGTTACGTAGATGCACTCAGGCGCTGTCTTTCCATGATCCATTGAACCAAACCCAGCCTCCGCAGTTGGCTGCCTTCATCGCGTGCACACCCGCAAATGCCCGTCCGGGTGCTTCTCGGCCCAGCGCCCTCCCCTCCGCACTCCAGGGATCCGCGGTACCCAGAGTCAGCCTCGCCCGCGGATGCTGCCGCGCGCACTCGCGCGTGCGCACTGCGAGCCCAGACTGCAAGTCTTAAGGGCCTTCGGGGCGCCGCGCGGTGCGGCCCCGGAAGGCCAGGCCCCAAACGTCCGATTGAGGGACCCCGACTTGCGCTGGCAGAGATCTGTCAGGCCGTAGTCCAAGTGACCCGCGAGAGGGACGAAGGAGGGACCTCCAGGCCAGCAGTGGAATCTCACTGGCGCCTACGTAGAATGAAGAACCCCAGTGTCCTTTGCGTGGCGCGTTCCCGGCCCGCAGCCTACATTTCCCGGGAGCCCCTGCGGCGCCCGGTGTCGTCACGGCGCGGGCGCTGCGGCGGCGCCTGGGGCCCCGCCCCCTTCGTGCTAGCGATTCTGAGACGTGAGAGGTGTGCGGTGTGGACCCGCCCCTGCCACCTGGGCGTCTGCGTGCGTGAGGCCCAGGTTGTATCATTGTGTGGGCGTCGCGGGGCCTGCGTTTGTGATCCTGCCGCTTTGCGTGTGAGGGGAAACACGGTTTTGAGTGCGTATGGGCCGAAGGTGTGTGGACTCTGCAGCTTTCGCACTACGGCCGAGCCGAGTAGCTGTGACACGAAATCGTACGGCTCCCAGAACCTGAACTCCCATCCGACCCTGGGTCCCAGTTCTCGTGATTGGGGGTGGGGTGGGGTGCGTGCACAGAGCTGCCGTTTGTGCAAGCGCGTGCTCGTGTACGCATGCGTGCGGCCCAGGTTCTGTAGTTGTGTGTGTGTGTGTGAACCCAGTGTTGTGACCGCGTGTGCAGACTCTGCTCTTGCGTTTTTCTCCCCACCATCAGACCGTCTTCTGACCCCGGCGGGCGTCCTACACCTCAACCTGATTCCGACCCCAGCTCGCTGGGACGACTCCGATTCCCACGGTCAACAGCCCAGTGCCCGGGACGGCGCCCACCCCCCAGATCCCACGCCGATCGCCAGTCCGCAGGTCAGAGTTTCCAGTGACCCGCCTCCTCGAGTCCGATTCATAAGCTGAGAGCGGTCCACAGAACTCGGAGAAATGTCTTACTTACTAGATCACCAGCTGTTGCACAAGGATGTGACTCAGGAACGGCCAGACGAAGTATGTGGGAAGGCGCTCCCGGCTCCCGCTCTTCCAGGACCTCCACGTGTTGGCGAGCCTGGAAGCGCTCTCCACCTCCTCCGTTTGGATGGAGGCTTCATTACGTAGGCATGATTGATTAAACCACTGGCCATTGGTGATTGAACTCAATTTCCAGCCCCTCCCCTCCATAGAGGTGAGGGGTGGGACTGAAAGTCCTAACCCTCTACTCACTAGGTTGGTTCCCCTGACAACCAGCTAGGAGACCCTCGTCCCGCCCCGCTCCCCCCAACCCCCACTCCCACATTGCAGCTCCCTTAACATAACAAAAGACATCTTTCGCTCTCTCCTCCCTTAGGAAATTCCAAGGGTTTGGGGAGCTCAACGCCAGGAAGGGGCAAACAAGTCCATGTTTCTTATTACAAAGGACGATAGTGCAGCATGTGTGGTGGAAACCCAGGGTTTGTGGTTGTGCTGCTGTGACTTGGTGAATGAATGAGTTCCTGGGGCTAGATATTAACAGGAAATGTGCAAGGGACTAATTTTTGGATTCAGAACTGTGTGACAAGGTGGTGGTGACATGAAAATAGCAGTTAAAAGGGATTATTATTAGGACTTTTTACTACCACCACTACTGCTAGCAGCTAGCACATCGCAGTCCCTGGTTGAAAGTGTCCTTTCCAGGGCACCTGGGTGGCGCAGTTGGTTAAGCAACTGCCTTCGGCTCAGGTCATGATCCCGGAGTCTCAAGATCGACTCCCACATCAGGCTCCCAGCTCCATGGGGAGTCCGCTTCTCACTCTGACCTTCTCCCTTCTCATGCTCGCTCTCTCTCTCTTTCCTAATAAATAAAATCTTTTAAAAAAAAAAAAAAAGTGTCCTTTCCACCTAAGGTATGTTTGGTTTCATGTTTTTAAGATCTCTCTCTCTCTTAAAGAGAGGGAGAGGACATGAATGGAGGTGGAGGAGGGCACGGGGAGAGAGAGACACGGAGTAAGAAGCAGGCTCCCCACTATCAGGGAGCCCAGTGCGGGACTCGACCCCAGGACCCTCAGGACCCCGAGACTGCCAGGAATCCACATATTTAAGGTTTTATTTAATCCTTTTAACCTTACTCAGAGTTGTTTCTCCTCAAATCTCTGGTTTCCAGGTGCATAAACAGAGGCGCACGGAGGTTAGGAAAGTACTCACCCAAAGTCACAGGGCTGGTAAAGGTCAGAGCTGACTTTCAAATCCAGGTCTTGCTGACTCCAAAACCCCTGCCCTCTTCACCTCTGCAGGGGTTTTTCCTTGGAGCAAGCTGCTGCTTGAACTGGAAGATGCTTCTGCATACCTGCTGGTGCTGGACCAAAGGGATGGCCGAGAAAACAAAGGTGAACCTGCAATCCCGCAGTTCTTTGGTGGTGTCCTTAGACCACCTCCCAAGAGTAAGTATCATTCTGTAGGCTGTTCAGGGAGGCTTTGGTGGTTAAGTTTGGGAAGCCCTGCACTGGGAAAGCTTTATGAATCCGGAGACTTCATGGCTGTAAAGAAACCAGAGGGCCAGGGGCAAGATGTCCTGAATCCTGATAAGGTCCTGCTCTGCCAATTTCTCTGTCCCCCAAGAATCCTGTGAACTTGTCTAAGGCAACAAGCTTGCACCAGGCCCACAATCCATTCCTTGTCTTTGGTTCTGGAATTCGGCCGAAACCTTGAAGCTTACACCTGGGGAAGGTACTTTCTCTAAGGAATTCACCCAAGGGTGGGCATCCACAGGCCCTGAAGCTGCTAAATGAATTCAGGAATGAATGCATGGATAAATAAATACTGATCGTTGAAGCACACAAAACTGAGCTTCAGAGACATTGCGTAATTTCTTAACAAATGAAACTTTGAGAGCCCAGGTTCAAACCAGAAATATCCGATGCAAAGTCACAATGATATTCTAGAGCTTGATCTTAAGCCACCTTGGTAGGTTTCATTTCTTCTTTTGTTTATTCAGTGTATTCTTTAATTTCTGTTATGTGGTGAGTGTTTTGCCAAGTTGGTATAAAATAATAGGATCATAACAAAATAGAGGTGGTCTCCACAATCGTGGAGATCGATGTAGGAAAGACATTAGGGTTTGAAGCCAATGGCCAAGAAAGAATTCTTGAGACGTCTTTGGTGCAAAAAGGTGGTTTTATTAAAGCACGGGGACAGGACCTGTGGGCAGAAAGAGCTGCACTGGGCGGGGGGGCAGTTAGGTGGTTAAGCATCTGCCTTTTGCTCAGATGATGATCCCAAGTTCCTGGAACTGAGTCCTGCACTGGGCTCCCTGACCCTCCCCCAACTCGTGTGCTCACGCTCTCTCTCTCAAAAAGAAATAAAATCTTTAAAAAAAAAAAGCTGAACTGGGGTTAGGAAGAGTAGCTCATTATATACTTTCAAGTTGGGAAGGGGTTAGGGATAGTGGAAGTCTCTTCAGAATTTTGGAAGCAAGGTTTTCAGGACTTTCAGGGGGCTCGCTATTGATAGGAAAAGGCCATTTATTACAGTGTAATAAAACCCGAGTCATGAGACCCTTCAGGTGTGTATCAGTGGGTCATATGCTTGGGAGATGATTGCCAGCATGTACCTGAGGAGCTGGGTAGAGATAAAGGAAGTTTCCAAAAGAATTTTTTTTTTTAAGATTTTATTTATTTGACACAGAGAGAGAGAGAGAGAGAGAGACAGCCAGCAAGCAGGGGGAGTGGGAGAGGGAGAAGCAGGCTTCCCGCCAAACAGGGAGCTCCTTGCGGGGCTCAATCCCAGGACTCTGGGATCCTGACCTGAGCCAAAGGCAGACGCTTAAGGACTGAGCCACCCAGGTGCCCCAAACTAATTTATTTTAGAAGTATTAGTTGGGTGCCCCACTAGGTGGCCCTTAACATCTGCAATCCTACACCTGATTTCTTGACACCTGTCCCAGGCAGAGCAGCAGGAGAAATTATTGCTTGCCCAAAACGTTCTTGAGCAAACACATGGGCATACCTTTGGGTCACTGCACAAATGCGTCTCATAGCATTCGCTCTTTTCGTTTCCACTTTCAATCCTCCCGCATCCCCCCATCTCTCATATTCACGTATGTCAGAACTGTTGTTTCTCCTGTTCTTTACGATGGCTGTGGTTTTCTTCGAATCTCTCCTCCGTGCGTGGTGTCACAGGGCAAATGGAAGAGTCAGCTTTAAATCAAAGGACATCCGCAGCTACATTGCATATATAAAGAGGGAGCGTTTCGATCAAAAGGCAGAGACCGACAGCCTGGTTACACACAAAAAAATCACATGCTGTTTGAAGAAAATACCTCATATTTAAGGATAAAGAAGGACACCAACAAGTTAATCATAAAAAAATGGGAAAAACTGATACTATGTTACTTCATCTGCCAAGATTGGGCCACTGTAACCAAACTAGATGGCTTATGAACAGCCGGAATTAAAAAATAAACTGCAGGAATTTCTCTCAGGGTCTGGAGGCCGGACAGGAGGCTGTCGGTGTTCCCAACCAGCAGACGCAGGCACATGCTTGCGAATCATTTCATTTTGTTGAACCTCCTATATAAAAGGTACTCTTACCTACAGCTTTCTGCCAGCCTATTATATCTTGTCATTGTGCAACTAGGCGGACAGGCAGAACTTCCTGTCCTCAGGTGACCAAGGGTCAGGCCCCGCTGTTTCCCACAGACCTGTATTTTACTTCTCCGATCACTACTGGAAACTGATGCTGCCGATTGTGATGTATACGCATGTGTGCATATGAGAATCATATATATAATATAAAACTTTAAACAGCTATATAAACAAAAACTTAAAACAATGAACACATTTATATATAAAATGTATAAAGCAAACATGTCTATATATAAAATTTATATGCAAAACCTATATTTATGTTAAGATATATTTTAAAAACTCTAAACATAAACCATATAAACATTAAAACTCTAAATATATAGGGGCTCCTGGTGGGCTCAGTCTGTGGAGCATGTGACTCTTGATCTTGGCGTTGTGAGTTTGAGCCCCATGTTGGGTATAGAGATTACTCAGAAATAAAATCTTAAAAAAAAGAAAACCAGGGGCACCTTGGTGGCTCAGTCGGTTGAGTGTCCAACTCTTTTTTTTAAGATTTTATTTATTTATTTGACAGAGACAGCCAGAGAGGGAACACAAGCAGGGAGAATGGGAGGGGAAGAAGCAGGCTTCCCGCTGAGCAGGGAGCTCCATGTAGGGCTCGAACCCAGGACTCTGGGATCATGACCTGAGCTGAAGACAGATGCTTAAGACTGAGCCACCCAGGGGACGCTTGGGTAGCTCAGTTGGTTAAGCAACTGCCTTTGGCTCAGGTCATGATCCCAGCATCTTGGGATCGAGTCCCGCATCGGGTTCCTTGCTCCGCAGGGAGCCTGCTCCTCTCTCTGCCTCTGCCTGCCTCTCTGCCTGCTTGTGTTCTCTCTCTGTTAAATGAATAAATAAAATCTTTAAAAAAAAAAAAAAAGACTGAGCCACCCAGGTGCCCCAAGCATCCAACTCTTGGTTTCAACTGGGGTCATGATCTCCAGGTGATAGGATCAAGCCCCAGGTCAGGCTCTGTGCTCATTGCAGACTCTCCTTGTCCCTCTCCCTCTGCTCCTCCCCCTGCTTGCTCTCTTCTTCTCTCAAAAAAATAAAATGTTTTTTAAAATTAAAAAAAAATAATAATAATTTAAAAACAAACTATAAATACATAAAAATAAAAACTTAAAATTGCAAACCTATTTATACATAAAATATCTGTAGAAAACATGTTTTATATCTAAAACTTATATACAACTTATAAAATGTATAAATATGAATATATAAAATATTTCATAAACATAAAATGTAAGTATATGTGCTCATACATAATCTTTGTGTTCATTTCTTATTTTGTTTTGAAAGCGTGCAATTTTCACAATTTTCATTTATATTTTCCTTTTTATCCTGGAGTTGTTTAATGGACATATTTCATAATTTCTTGTTGCAAAAATCTTTTATTTACAGTTTCATTTTCTCCTTTAAATCTCTTCATTTCCTGCATGGTGAGCATAAATGCCACTTGTAATTGCAATTTTTGGAGGTATGGATGCATTCTTTGTGACCTGACCAGATATATGGTCATTTGCAAAGGATACTATATATGTTTGAAAAGAGGTTTCTTTTCTTTTTTTTTAAGATTTTATTTATTCCTCTGAGAGACAGAGAGCACGAGCACGGGGAGGGGCAGAGGCAGAGGCAGAGGGAGACTTCCCAGCGAGCCAGGAGCCCGATGCGGGGCTCGATCCCAGGACCCTGGATCGTGGCCTGGGCCAAAGGCAGCCGCTCAACCATCTGAACCACCCAGGCGCCCCAGAGGTTTATTTTATCTGTGGTCTGCTCGTGACACTTCCAGGCCCTGTGTAGGAAAATTCTGAAGAAATGAAGGCAGAGATAGGAGCCCAGCGGTGACCCTGTGTAGACTAGGCCCCAAGGGAATCAGGCGAGGCCGTGTCTGAGAGGAAACCGACCAAATTGTTAACAGTGGCCATCTATGTAGAACACCAATTATTTTCAATATTTATCTTGATAGCTTACACCACCCTCCCCTCTTTCTAAAATAAACAGTTACCCCTCCTCCCAATGGTAAAGACAGACCACATTATTAGGGCTAAGTAATGGGAAGTCCCGCTGCTCCATTTGCCACAATTCTATCTGATAATAAATAAATTACCTTTGAGATACTTCTTCCTCTAGGTATAATGACTGAGTAGAAGGGGACGTGATTGGAACCACTGAGGAGCTTTGGGTCCCCTGACCGCTGACGGCTCAGTTCCTCCAGCTGGGCCCCGTCTGCGGAAGTCAAGGAAGTCAAAGAGCAATGCCCCAGGCACAGACCTCGGCTTCTCCCGTAGCACTGCCAACCCCGGAGAAGGGGCCACAGTTACCAGAGGGGGACATGGTTAAAACTGCAGCCTCAGCAGCCCTGAGGAACGCAGGGCAGGTCAGCGGGCGGCCAAGGAGGCAGGACGCGGTCCCATCCTTACGCCCCTCATTCCAATTGTCCAGCATCTGTGGGGCCGAGCCCAGGAGGCCCATCTGTCAGTGCCGTCGCAAAGGTTCCTGGAGCATGCAAGCAGATTAACTGGGTGTCCGGAAAGCAAGAGGGCCCCTCTCTGGAACTTGAGGGAAATGGCCCATCTCCTTGTGCTCACAAAGGAGAGGTTCAACAGTAGCACCCTTTTTATTCAGAGGGATGAAAAGGATTCTGGAGGGAATGAACAAGCACACACAGTGCTTATAGTACTGAATCTTTTCCTTTTTTCTCTTTTAAGGTTTTATTTATTTGAGAGAGAGAGAGGGAGGGAGGGAATACACGCAGGGGGAGTGGGAGAGGGAGAAGCAGACTCCCCGCTGAGCAGGGAGCCCGATGCGGGACTTGATCCCGCGACCCCCGGGATGATGACCTGAGCTGAAGGCAGATGCTTAACTGACCGAGCCGCCCAGGTGCCCCCGTACTGATTCTTTTCCTGATGGCAAAATCATATGCAGTTTGGGTCTCGTTGCACATAGCTTGATGACTCTGATTTCTTACTCACCATAGTCATTTTCATGTGCGTGACGTCTTCCTGGCACCTAGACAGACTCCTGGCACGTGGATGGCACTCAGCAGCCAGATCAAATGTAGAGACGTATCACAATCTCTCTCACCACCAGTGGTCTGACCCTCGGGGGCCACGAGGCACCCCATAGAGATATTTTTGCTTGCCACAATTTGGGGAGGGGTCCTACTGTTCTACAGTGTCCAGTGGGTCAGGGCCAGCAGTACCGCTAAATGTCTCACGATGGACACAACCGATCTCCCCTGAAGAGCTACCCTGACCGAATTTGAACAGTGAGGAGGTTCACAGCCCTGCTCCATATTGATAGAAACTAGTCCCACGTGACTTTTCAATGGATTCATAGTTTCGCGTTTTGCAATATACTAGGATTTAGCCAATCCTCTTAGCCATTTATACTGTTTCTCTTTTAAATATACTGTCATTCCCGGGGCGCCCAGGTGGCTTGGTCGGTTAAGCATCTGCCTTCGGCTCAGGTCATGATCCCAGGGTCCTGAGATCGAGTCCTGAGTCAGGCTCCCCGCTCAGCGGAGAGCCTGCTTCTTCTCTGCCTGCTGCTCCCCCTGCTTGTGCTCTCTCTTTATGTCAAATAAAATCTTAAAAAAAAAAAGCCTTCCTCAAGGCTGAAGGGAGCACCAGGGCCCCTGGAAAGGGCTGCCTCACCTGCTCAGTGGGCTGAGATGCCCCTCGGGACTCTGCTGCGTGGCCTTCTGGGCTTGCACCTGCCTCCGGCCCACCTTTGAGAGGCCTGGTGACCCGACTAATCAGAAGTTCCTCCCTCCCGCACCCCCCTCAGGACCACTCTGCCGAGCTCTCTGGTGGGATCTGGGAAGAGGGGCATGGGTTCCAGGGACACGAGGCTCGGGGGACTAGCCATGCCTGCAGGGACATTTCCCATGCCCTCTCACGAAACACAAGTCCTTGTCAACTTCCGTCCTAGTCTGCGGGGTCTTACTCATAACGCCCTGGGCATCTCCATTCTGGACTTGAGCCACGTGGTGTCCCTGGCCCTCCAGAAGACCGAATCTGCCTTGGTCACCAGGGCCGCATCCCTAACCACACCTGTCCTGGCTGAAGCGACCAGATCAACTCCCTCCATTCGGATGGCAAGGTATCCAGGGCTTCCCAACCCCCCCCCTGGTGAACAGCCCTGAAACCTCCATTATTATGCTTAACTACATCTCTATTACAAGCATCACTGGCTTTCTTATTTTTTAAGATTTTACTCATTTATTTGACAGAGAGAGAGGTCACAAGTAGGCAGAGAGGCAGGCAGAGAGAGAGGGGGAAGCAGGCTCCCCGCTGAGCAGAGAGCCCGATGCGGGGCTGGATCCCAGCACCCTGAGATCATGACCCGAGCCGAAGGCAGAGGCTTTAACCCACTGAGCCCCCCAGGCGCCCCTGACTCTCTGTTCTTTTATGTGTTCCTGCCTGCCTGTCAGAGGTCTGTACCCATGGGGTTTTCAGGCTTCAGACTGGGATTCAAATGCAGCTTTTAAAAAGAAAGATGTACAGATGAACACCAAAAACCACTGCCGGGCCCTCTGAACGACTTAGTCACGTGACGTATTTCGATCAATGCTGTGGAAGGGTATTCTCTCTTCCTGTTTAATCTTGCTTGTGTTCAGTGCCAGATAAATGGGGCTAGCCCACCAAAGGCAGAGCGAGAGAGTGCTCGTGAATTATGTCCAGCATGCTAAGAGATGGGACAGAGGCACAGCGGTGCAGTGCGGTGGTCATCATGGAAACTGAGACACATTCCAATTAAGCAGCTTTCTCGAAAGGGGAAGTGGGATTTGAAGTGGGATTGAACTTGAGAGATGAGATATTTACCCACCACACCATGCCTGCAAATGACACCCTATCCACAAAAGAGAAGAGTGTTGAGAAGGCTGGGGTCTATTCCAGTGGTGCCCAAACATCCAAGTTTTACAATGCGCTCTCCCTGGTACCTATGTTTTCTTTCACTTCTCCCAAATCATTGTACCCTTCATCCTTCTTCTTCTCTTTTTTTAAGATTTTATTTATTTGAGAGAGAGCGAGCACATGAGCAGGGGTGGGTAGGGGCAGAGGGAGAGGGACAAGCAGACTCCCTGCTGAGCAGGGATGTCCCCACACGGGGCTCGATCCCAGGACCCCACATTCACGATCTGAGCCAAAGGCAGACAGTTAACCAACTGAGCCAGCCACGCGTCCACCCTTCAACTTTCTTGATGCAAAGAAGTGTCAATTTTACTATAAATTAAAAAAAAAACCATAAAAATAAAATCTTTAAAAAAAAGGTGGGGGAGAGCCTGGCTGGCTCAGTCTGTGGAGCATGCAACTCTTGATCTCGGGGTTGTGAGTTCAAGCCCCACACTGGGTGTAGAGATAAAAAAAAATAAAAGAAAATCTTTTAAAAAAGAGAAAAATCCACATAAAATAAAAATCCATAAAAAAATAAAACAGTACCCTTAATTTCAGATTGGATCAAGAGCTAAGAAAAGTGGGACAGGGCCAACTGAGACCCACAGCTCCTGAGTCCTCATACCCAAAGCTGCTGCCTTACTTCTGGAAAGTCCCTTTCACAACAGCCCACGGAAAAGAAATTTGCCTCGATGCCAACAGAGTTATCCTTGCTAAGTTTGCAGTTATGGAGAAATGTTTCCAGAAGGTTCCTTCCACCTGGTGAATACCGGTGGTCTCTATGCCAGTGCCTCATCGAAGGCAAGGATATTCACCGCCACGAGTGCCATCGGGTAGGTGGCTGGGAGGGGGTCACACAGGGAAGCCAGCGATGCTCTCTTACATCGACAAATCCTCCATTTTTTGGTTTCAAATTTCTGCCTTTCTCTGTGCAGTTCATTTTCCTTGGGGCGGACCCACCTCGCCCTTGCCTCTGTGAGCGCTGAAGATGCCTCGTGCCCAATTCCATCAGTGTAATTCCATTTCCGCGCCACGGTGTTTGGTTTGCAGAAGGGCCGGTGAACACTGGCCCACGGACCAAGCTGTTGATCTGTGTCTGCGGCGGCTTCCGCATAACTAGGACAGGGTCCAGTCACTGGGATGGAGGCTATGTGCTGGCAAGGCTGAAAATATTTACCATCTAAGCCCTTTACAGTAAAAGTTGGATGATCTCTGACTTGCACAGGTGAGCGAAGTCTGTAATTATTTATAAAGGGAAAGACTGGAACACCCCATGCTTTGTTCTTTGGGTCCTTCACATTTCTCCATGCTTCCAGCGAATTCTCTGCCCTGATTTTTGCACGACTGATACAGTATGGCATTGCAAACCCCCCTATCCCGCATGTCTCATATTCTGGAATACTGCATCACGCGATATGTGTGGGGAGAGGGGGTAGATTTTGTCAGGTCCCTTCATCCCCTCTATGTGTTTGCATCTGGCGTGTTCATTAATAACAGTAATGAAAAATAAATAAATAAGTAAATAGTAACAGTAGTGAGTGTCCAAAGTATCGTGCCTTTTGAAGAAGAAGCACAGAAAAGAAACAGTAAAAACAAACGGAAATGGGTACTTCCAGAGGATCCATGAGAATGAGATGTGAGTGAAACCTCCCTTTGTCTAACTTTTTTTAAATAAATTTGACTTTTTAAAAAAACACATATTTATTTGACAGAAAGAGAAGCAGGCAGAGGGAGAGGCAGGCTTCCTGCTGAGCGAGGCACCCGATGACGTGGGACTTGATCCCAGGACCCTGGCCTGAGCTGAAGGCAGATGCTTCACAACTAAGCCACCAAAATAAAATTGTATTTTTAAAGATTTTATTTATTGGGGTGCCTGGGTGGCTTAGTTGGTTGAGCGTCCCAACTCTTGATTTCAGCTCAGGTCGTGATCTCGGGATCCTGAGATGAGCCCCTTGTCTGGCTCTGTGCTCAGAACGGCGTTGGCTTGTCCCTCTCCCTCCCCCTCTGCCCTTCCTTGCACTTGTGCACTCTCCCTCTCTCTCTTTAAAGTAAATAAACAAAGTTTAAAAACAAAACAATTCTAGGGGCTCCTGGGTGGCTCTGCTGATTCAGAATCTGCCTTAGGCTCGGGCTGTGATCCCAGGGTCCTGGGATTGAGCCCCGGCCTCAGGCTCCCTGCTCAGCAGAACGTCTGCTTCTCCCTCTGCCCCAACCCCCACCTTGTGCACGCTCTCGCTCTCTCTCTCTCTCAGATTAATAAAGAAAATATTTTTTAAAAACTCTGAAGATTTATTTAGAGACAGAGTGCAAGCAGAAGGGGGGAGCAGAGGGAGAGGGAGAGAATCTCCAACGGGCTCCACACTGAGCACAGAGCCCGACGTGGGCTCAAACTCACAAACCGGAGATCATGACTGAGGCCAAAATCAACGGTGGACACTTAACCGACTGAGCCTCCCAGGCGCACCAAGAGACAATTTTATGTACATCTAAAGCTGTGTGATCTTGAGGAAGGCACTCAACCTCTCTGCGCCTGTCTCCTCCTGTGCAAAATGTGGGTAACAACAGAATCCACCTCAATGACCTGGTATAGGAACTTGGTGAAGTCATTTATACATTGCATGTGCCTAGAGCTAAATAAATGTTCACTATTATAAACTATTGATTTTAAGGTTGAGCTAATAATCACTACCCTTCAAGTCAGGGAAAACGATATGACAATAATGCAGGTAAAGCATGGGACACATAATGGGCACTTAAGAAAAAGTCACTGGCACATTAAGGTTCCCCAGAGAACCAGACTGATGCGGTGTACACTAAGAGATTTCTTATGACGAACCGGCTCGTGTGTTTTTGGGGTCGAGAAGACCCAGAGCCCACCGTCCGTGCGCCAGAGACCCAGGAAAGCCTGCGCTGCACATTCCAGGGTCAGGGTCGGTCTGAGAGAATCTGCCCTTCTTCCACTTTTTTGTGCATTTTGCTCTACTTGGGCCCTCGGTGAATTGGGTGCTGCCCATCATAAAGGGGGGAGCCTACGGCTTTATTCAGTCTGCTGATGCAGATGCTAAGGGCTTCTGGAAACATCCTCACCGACTCACCCAGAAGTCATCTTTAGCCAACTATCTGAGCTGTCTATGATCCCATCAGGTTGACACATAAAATTAACCACCACGGCCGCCAAAAAAGGGGGTGAGGGCCTGATTTATTTTAATAAAAATCCTACAAGACCATACAAATAGATGTCATGAGACGGTGGGCCCCAGGCTATATACCAGCCTCCAGATGTGTTTGGCCAACATAGTGTTTGCAAAACAATTTCTTGGGTATCCATCTCTAAAAACAGAGAGGCTTTCTACATGACTCTGGATTTCTTGGGGGGGAAATCACAATTGAGGGGAATTCTAGGTCTGCATCCCCATGTGGCAACACTCTCCTGGAGATATGGGGTGGATTCCACCTTCAACGATCCCCATGGCTCCCCACGGTTCCCCGCCTGCCGGGACCCTCACTTGCATCATCTGCCCGGCGGAACCGAGTCCGAGAACCCCTGCATAGAAGCAACACCACCCCCCCACCCCACCCAGGTGCTCGGCCGAGCAATGGCGGGATGTGGCCACCAGGTGGCACCACGGCGCACCACGGCCGTGTGCTGCTCAACCACTAGAGGGCGCGCGAGTATTCCCCCGTGCCAGGCAGCTTTCAGAACCGCAACTCCCACCGGAGGTGGTCCTACTGGGTGCCAGGAGCACCCGGTGTGACTTCCTTAATCCTCACAAGTGCACGTAGGGGGCTGTGCCTCCTCGCCAGCCGGTGTGCAGAGAACGTGGGCAGAGTAATGTCCCAGCTTTACCCACTCTCACCCAATCTGTCCCTTCCTTTACACTGCAGGACACTTCTTCCCAGAAGTCCTCCCGGAGTAACCCCAGCTCTGCCTTCTCCTCTCCCAGCTTGGGGGCAGGAAGTACTAGCTTGCTTGTGGTCCCTTGGGATCCCATACTTTTCCTCATCATAGCACCAGCCACACGCACGGCTGCCCATTCATCTGTCTGCCCACCCCCTGCCCACACCAGTCCATCCCAAAGGACTCTGAGGGGCAGCTGTCACCCTCGCCCCTGCGCGGGCACTCTGAGTTGCAGGAATGAATGAGGAGGTCCTTCCTGGGGTAAGCAGTCCTGGCCCCCAGGCTGGATGGAGCACTTGAGGAGCTCCTCTCCTCTCCAGTAACACCATGTGACCTTCGGGTGTGCGGTGTGGCGACCTGACACGCTTGTATTGCCAAAATTATCACTACTGTGCACCAACGCCCCCCTCCAATCGTGCAATTACCGTTTCCTTAAAAACTGGAGCAGCACCGGGCACCTGGGTAGCCCAGTCAGGTTAAGCGTCTGCCTTCAGCTCAGGTCGTGATCCCCAGAGTCCTGGGATCGAGTCCCGCATAAGGCTCCCTGCTCGGCAGGGAGTCTGCTCCTCCCTCTGCCCCTCCCCCTGGCTCATGATTTCTCTCTCTCTCAAATAAATAAATAAAATCTTAAAAGAAAAAAAAAATTGGAGCAGCACCCCCTGGGGCCAAATGAAGCCCAGTCTCTGGGATGGAGCCCCCCAGGTGACTCCAAAGTTAGACGCTGTGAGGCGGCTGCGCGGACCCTTGGCGGTTCTGTCCTGATCGTGTCCGAGCCAAAAGCGAGAAGCGGCCTTTCTGGGGGCAATGGGGCCCCGGGAATCTAGAAAGGGCTCTCATGTTCTGAGTCGGACTCCAGCCGCAATGCCTGTTGTTTGGGGTGTCACGAGCGATCCTCCGACACTGGCGGGGGGTGGGTGTCCTGCAACTCAACTCAGGCCTGACGCTATTCACCAGACAGCGCATCACCTCCCACAGCTGAAGGGCTCGGTCCTATTGGGCTGCCCCCCAACCTTCAGACACTAGTCCAGGTTGTCCCCTGCGCTCTGACCACCCAGCTAGCAATCAGAGGGTCCCACGACCCCCTCCTCGGGCTCAATTAATTCGCTAGAGCAGCTCACAGAATTCCGAAAAACATTGGACTCACTAGAAAACTGGTTTCCTAAACAAGTGGGTAACTCGAGAGCAGCCAGACAGGAGAAAGGGTGTGGGAGTTCTCCCCACAAGCACCCTTGCTCACCCGCCTGGAAGCTCCCAGAAGCCCATCCTTCTGGGGTCTTGTGGCGGTGCCATTATGTAGGCATGACTGATGAAATCATGGGCCATTGGTGTTTGATTGCACCCCCAACCCCCTCCCAGCCCCAGGGGTCCGGGATGGGGAAGTTCCAACCGTCCAAGACTCGCTTGGTTCCCTTGGCAAGCGGCCCAGCCCTAGGTGTCTTCCCATAGTCACCTCGTACATTAGCTAAAGGCACCTTCATCACTCATCAATTCTTAGGAATTCCCAGGTTTTAGGAGTTCTGTGCCAGAAATGGGGATGAGGACCAAATAAATACTTGTTTTTATAAATCACTATAGTATAATTATAATATCAGAGGAGGGAAAATAACACAGCTAACGGGAGGTTCTGACATTCAGCACATGTGCTAGGCCTGCCCAACCGAGGAGGCCTGCTGCAGGCGTGATGTTCCTACTGGTGAAATGGGGACTGTAAACTACATTCGTGGGGTTACAGCGAAAGCTTACCAATATAAATGCTTTACACACTTTGGCACATAACGAATATTCAGTACGTGGCAACTATCATGAGTGATGCGAATTCTGTTCAACAGATAATATGTATCACTTTTTTTTTTAAAGGTTTTTTTTTTTTAAAGATTATTTATTTATTTATTTATTAGGAAAGAGAGAGAGTGAGAGAGAGCAGGTCAGAGTGAGAAGCGGACTCCCCATGGAGCTGGGAGCCCGATGTGGGACTCGATCCCGGGACTCCGGGACCATGACCTGAGCCGAAGGCAGTCGCTCAACCAACTGCGCCACCCAGGGGCCCTATATGTATCACTTTTAAAAAGATTTTTATTTCTTTATTCATGAGAGAGTGAGAGCTGGCGGGGGAGGGGGAGAGGCAGAGGGAGAAGCAGACTCCCTGATGAGCAAAGAGAAGGAGGTGGGGCTTGATCCCAGGACCCTGAGATCATGACCTGAGCTGAAGGCTGAGGCTTTAACCCACTGAGACACCCAGGCGCCCCCCATGCTGATTTTTTTAAGCAGGTTATTTTTAAGACACTGCAAACACAAGACAAGCTCTAAGAACTGAGTGTGGGTTACCCTCCGTAAGTGACATTTACGTTTCTAAGGGAGATCTCCGTTTGTGAGGGTGTCTCCCTGTAAGAGGGCGAGGACTAAATCTCCAGGAACTTCTGATCAGTGGAAAATCTGCACAAGGACCTGCTCTTGCCCACTGCGCTTTTCAAGGTCACCTCCCATGTCACCTCCCAGAACAGACTCCCACCATCTTTTGTCTTCAGCTGAAGACAGTATCAGGGGCGAAGGCTTCCGCCATTTCACTTACTCCATTTTCCCGGGTCTCTCCCTTGTGCGTAGGAGGTGTAAATGTCACGAAACTTTTGGTTTCCTCCTGTGAATCTGTCTTATATCAATTTAATGATCAGACCAGCCAAAGAACCTGGAGGGGAAGGGCACACTTTTCTGCCCCTCTGAGTCGGCTGCTTGGGGAGCGAAGTGAGGTCCAGGTGTCGGTATGTCGCTTGGACCCTGAGAAACACCCCAACTGGCAGCTCGCGTCACATTAATGAAGCAGGGCGTTGCCTAGATCAGGGTCAGTTTGGGTTTTCTTAAGCAATCCAACCATTATCAAATGACATACTGCTTAAGTGAGGTGGGGCGGGGTGGGCAGCAGGCCGTTCCCATCCCTCCCCCAGCCCGCCGGCGGCAGGAAAGCTGCAGCTGGAACACCACCAGCCTAGCTCCGGGGCGGGGGGATCCGGGATAACAGCATCAGAGGGAACCCCATGGGGCTGGACTTCACTGGGCGAGGGTACAACAAGATCCAGGGCTCCTGGCCCACCTCCGCCTCCGCACAAGCTGGCTACGGAGTCAGAGGCTCCCACTAGTACGGGGCTAGTGGGCTCACAGAAGTCAGGAAAGCACTATATTTATGGTTACCGTTTCATTACAAAATGAGGGATGCAGAGAGAGAGAAAGGCCTGGTCCCTTCATGCCCATTTATAAGGGCGCCAACCCATCCCAGGGGCTCCACCACAAAGACCTCATCCAAACCCAGTCCCTTCCCAAAGGCCCCACCTGTGAACACGAAGATACTAACAATTAGGGATTCAACATATGGATGGGACGGGGGAATGGACACCACGGCTTCTACAAGCCGGAAGAAGCAAAGAAATGGAGTGTTCCCTCAGCTCTCCGTTTAGCACAGGGGGTGACTTGACAACTGCTCGGGGGGGGGGGGGGGGGTAAATTCTCCTCTACCCTTCAGAGGCTTCTCTGGCTGGCCTGAGAATTAAACTGACACAGGACAGAGGCATGGGGGGGGAAACCAGATTTAATGTTGCACATTCAAGATCCCCACATACACAAGAGGTTCCAAGACAGAGAAGAAGGCTGAGGTCGGTCTCCGGGCCACGTGGAGCAGTGGGCTGGGGGCCGGGGCCTCCGAGGGGAGCAGGGCACTGAGAGCATACATTTGGTAAGGAGATGTCTGCCCTGCCGTACAGACAGGGCCCTCAGATAAACCCTGGCTTTTGTGGGATGCTTGGGTGGCTCAGTTGGTTAGGCGACTGCCTTCGGCTTGGGTCGTGGTCCCAGGGTCCTGGGATCGAGTCCCACATGGGGCTCCTTGCTTGGCGGGAAGCCTGCTTCTCCCTCTGCCTCTGTGTGACCCTCTGCCTGCTTGTGCTCTCTCTCTCTCTCTGACAAATAAATAAATAAAATCTTTAACAAAACAAAACAAAAACCTGGCTTTCGTAATAGCTCTAATTCTGGAAAAGATGCCCAGTTTAAAGTCTTCTAGGTAGTGATGTAAGGGGCCAAAGTTCCTCTTGAGCGGACAGGGTCTCGACTGCCTTCACCCCCAAAGAGTCCACGAGTCAAAGCCAAAGCGGGCCAAAGACCTCTTTAGGATTTAGGAACGAAAGCATTAACGAATGTTGGAGCACAAGAGCGCGTTACCGATGGTCTGGTCAGCGTTCCTCAATCCTACTGCACGTGAGACTGCTCTGAGGGGTTTCCGAACTCCGCGCACTGGGTTCTGACCACGAGAATCTGAACGCTCTCCAGGGGTGGGGCCGGGCACAGTGTTATTTTTTTACAGCTCCCACGTGGCTCTGAGCTACAACCAAGATTGAGAACCAATGAATCTACAAAGTTTGGGGTTTTTTTTTTTAAGATTTCATTTTTAACGAGCGCCTGGGTGGCTCAGTCAGTCGGTGAAGCAGCTGCCTTCGGCTCAGGTCATGATCCCAGGGTCCTGGGATCGAGCCCCAGGTCAGGATCCTTGCTCAGTGGGGAACCTGCTTTTCCCTCTCCCTCTGCCTGCTGCGCCCTCTGCTTGTGCGTGCTCTCTCTGTGTCAGATAAATAAATAAAATCTTTTTTTAAAAAAGATTTTATTTTCACATATCGCTACACCCAACATGGGGCTTGAACTCACAACCCCCAGATCCACAGTGAGTCAGCCAGGCGCCCCTCTACAATGTTTATTTTTATAATGAAACTTCAAGGTGCCTGGGTGGCTCAGTGGGTTAAGCCTCTGCTTTCAGCTCAGGTCATGTTCCCAGGGTCCTGGGATCGAGCCCCGCATCGGGCTCCCTGCTCCATGGGGCGTCTGCTTCTCCCTCTGACCTTCTCCCTTCTCATTATCTCTCTCTCTCTCTCAAATAAATAAAATCTTTAAAAAAAAAAAAAAACCCTTCATTGTTCTGCCCAAATGGAAGCCCTGCATCACTTGCCATAAAGATACTCTTAACAGTAAACACAATGGTAAAAACATATAACCTGATGTAAGGGGATTGGTGAACATTAGAACTGCCACAGATCAACTTCCTCCTTCCCTGAGAAAGCCTGAAAAATGTCTGAGAAAAAAAACAACTTCCTCATGCAGAGTTCCCACCTTTATGCTTCAGGGGTCAAGCAGGGCACCGACCTAGTTAGACCCTGATTTCAGAGACAGGGCGAGGGAAACACGAGTTGGCCCAATTTTGCTAGGTGATTAAAAAAACCAAATACTAGTAAGCAGGGAAGGCATATCTGAGACTACGAAGAAAAAGATGCTCCATACTACAAAGGGAGGGTAAAGGGGGGTGAGGACAGGGCACCAGATCTGACTGCATTTTACGGATGGCGCCATGATGGACGAGCCGGCTAACCCACGCAAAGTTAGGGCCAGTGCTTGGACCGGGAGCTAGAATCCCAAATCCACGCCCATCATTCCCCACTTGAGGAAACTCAGAGGGCATCAAGGATGAGAGCTGACCAGGGCCAACCGGCAGCGGACATGACAAGGGCGGATTTTTGGAATTCCAGTGTCTTACCACCCAACCCTACAGGATCCCTCAGGGAGAACAGTCGTCGGCAAGACTAGCGCTCACAAAACCCACTAGGTCCACTTCTCAGATCAACACACCGAGACTCCGGAGTGAGGAGGGGACTTGTCCAAATCCCCAAACCAAGATTATGAGGACGATCAGACACTAACACTTGAGAGGTCACTGAGTGCGGGGCGCCGTCCTAAGGTTCCAGTAGAGACTCCAATTCCATCACCATCCCCACTTCAGATGGGTAAAGTGAGGCACCGAGTGTGTGCACCGCGCCCGGGGTCTCAGAGCGAGAGGCGCGTCAGAGATCATTTCACAAAAGGGGAAACCGAGGCCCACAGATGAAAGGGTTCCGGCCCAAACTTCCCTTTGGGGGCGTGGGGGGTGTTACAGGGTGGGTCGCCCCGAGGAGGGGGCGCGGCTCAGAACCCACGACCTCTTCAAACCCGCCGTCTCCCCGCCCTGGGGAACCATGACGTCACATGTGGGGAGTGGGGGCTGTGACCAGGAAACCCGGGCGTGGGAACCGCGGCTCGCACTCACCTCCCGAGGCAGCCCTTCGGAGCTCACACTTCCGGCTCCGGGAACGAGACCGGGAGCGCCTCGCCGGCGCAGACTCGGCGTCCCTTCACCAGCGCGATCTGCGACAGCGCCCGGAGGACCGCGGCTCGCGGACCCCGGGACAGCACTGACGCGAACGCGCGCGGGGCCAACCCAGTGCGCATGTGCGCCCCCAGTTGTCGCTCAAAGCCGGTGCGGCGTCTCTGCCAATCGGAATCCTCCTTCCTGCCTGCCCCCGCCTCATGCGTCGGGCTTCCGGCGTCCGGCTGTTTCTAGGGCAACCGTCAAACTGACTGCCTAAGAAACAGGGGCCCCGCGACTTCTGGGTGTTGTAGTCTCCAAGGGGCAGAGAAACGAGAGGCGCCCGGGAATAAGAAAGGTCTCCGACGCACGCGTTCCTGCTCCCTTTCCCCGGCCCCGCTTACCAGGTCCTGCCACAGGGGCCGACTGGTTCGCAGGCCTTGGGGTCGGTTGTGGGGGCGTCGCTGGGGGCGTCGCTGACTCGGTCCGCGGGCACCATGGTAACACCTCAGGCTCGCGGCCCGCCTTTTGCGTGCTGACGTCACGCGCGGAGCCCTGGGAGAAGGGAGTGGGCGCATGCGCCGGGGTAGGGAGGCGTGGGGTGAGCCCATGGGAGGAGCCGGGGGTGAGGGCGGAGTCAGGGCCCGCTCTTGGCCCGGAAGCGAGCCTGGGAAGTCCATCCCCATCATTTTCCACTTGGGGGAAACTCAGAGCTCGTCAAAGTGCAACCGAAGAATTGGATATTTTCATTGTAAACTTTTTTGGCGATAATTTTACGTTTAGAGAAAAGTTGCAGTTGGAAGGTGCCCACATGCCCCCTGCCCCCCAGCTTCCCCTGCTGTCCACCTCTCAGGACCCCAGCACATTTGGGCAAACAAGCCTCTCCCATGGGAGCAACGCTCTCAACTGAGCTGCAGCCATTCCTATGGCCCCACCCTCTCCTCCGCGGTCCTTTTCTATTTCGGGAGCCACATGGTGTGGAGTTGCCAGGTCACCGCAGCTTCCTCTGACCCCGAAGCCCTTTTCTCAGACTGCCCTTGTTTTTCGTGACCTTGACGACAGTCTTGGTGGGTCCTAGCCAGGTGTTCTGTAAAACGTCCTTCAATGCTTGCCCATGACCACGCCTGGCTTATGACTAGGAGCTGACCCTTTAATTTTAGCTAAACATTTAACTTCGCTAGCAGAGTCGTCAACTAGACAACTTCGAAGCGTGTTTGGAACAATCTGGATATGTGAATCTACTTTTTCAACTACGTTTTATGAAATCTAATCACAGATCGGTGATGTCTGGTGAAAACCGAGCATTCAAACTGAGCTGTGCCGTAAGTGAAAAATGCATTCCGAATTTCAAAGGCTTAATACAAAAAGAAGGATATAAGCTGAAGCATTAATAATGCTTTTATCTGTTATGTGTTAAAATGATATTTTGGATATATTGAGTTAAATCATATATACTACTAATTCATATTGATTTCACCTATTTGTTTTTACTTTTTTTGGCTTTTTTGATATAATTGACATATAACATTGTAGAGTTTTAGGGGGTACAACATGATTATTTGATACATGTATATATTGCAAAATGATTACCATAATAAGATTAGTTACCACCTCCATCATCTTATATAATTACCTCTTCATGTGTGGGAGGGGGTAAGGACCTTTACGATCTACTCTCTTAGCAACCTCAAAGTATATAATACAGTATTGGTAATTGTTGCCTTGCCATACATTAGACTCCCAGAACCTACTCACCTATGATTGGAAGTGTGAACCCTTTGACCAGCATTTTACTTTTTAATGTGCCCCCTAGAAAGTTTTAAGTCTCACGCGTGAGATTTTGATGGGACCCTGCTGCCCTGGGTAACAATGTAACTAACATCTACTGAGAACAATGTCAGGCCTTGTGTTTGGCGAATATTATTTCACTTAAACCTGAAAATAACCCTGTGCGGTAGGTTCAGTAGAATCTTTGGTAAGCAGACCCCACTGCTGGGTGACTCCTGGGGTGACTGATGTTCCCCATCCCCTCTCGCAGACACACCCGTGGGTGTTCTGGGTGACAGGAAGCCCGAGGCAAGCATACTGCTTTCTAAAATGCCTGAAGGGGTGCGCCCGGCTGGCTGAGTCGGTGCGGCAAGTGACTCTTGATCTCAGGGTTGTGAGTTTGAGCCCCAGGTTGAGTGCAGGGATCACTTAAAATAAAATAAAATCTTTAAAGGAAAAAAAAAAAACAGAATGGGGCTCAGTCGGTTAAGTGTCTAGCTCTTGATGTCAGCTCAGGTCATGATCTCAGAGTCACCAACCCGAGCCCCAGTTGGGCTCCGCACTGGGTGTGGAGCCTGCTTGATTCTCTTCATCTCCCTGTGCCCCTCCCCCTGCTTGTGCTGGCTCATACTCTCTCTCTCTCAAACAAAATAAAAAACGTGTTAAATTCAAAAGGGCAAGATAGCTATAAGAATGGACTTCTTTCTCTTGTTTTTTTTTTTTTTTTTTTTTTTCCTCTCCTGTTCTCTAGAAAGCTTCTACCTTCCAGCTGCTCTGCAAGAGTGCTTGGGGTTCTGCTCTCGCTTGAAGGGAAAAACTGAAAATTGTAGGTCCACAGACCCATGCTAAACACAAAACAAAACCTTGGTTCTGTTGGACCAAATGAGTGTACATCTATCTGTTTTAATGTGTTTTTTGTTGCCTATTTTTAAAAAGATTTTATTTATTTATTTGGCAGAGAGAGAGAGCGCAAGCAGGGGGAGCAGCAGGCAGAGGGAGAGGGAGAAGCAGGCTCCCCGCTGAGCAGGGAGCCTGATGCGGGGCTCGATCCCAGGACCCCGAGATCACAATCCGAGCCAAAGGCAGAGGCCCCAACCCACTGAGCCACCCAGGCACCCCTTTAATGAACTTTTTGATGAACCCACCAATGACTGGTCCTGATTACAATGATGGGAGGGCTTCTACTCTTCAGTACCCCCATTTTCCAGATGACAAAATGAGGCACTGACAGACAATAACTTCCCCAAACCTGCAGTCCAGTAAGGGGCGGGGAGCTGGAATTTACACTCGAGAAACGTGTCTCCTTGTTAGAGCCCAAGCTCTCAGCCAGGACCACGGACGTCCTCAGCTTTAATATGGCAACAACTTAGTCTTGGGCTCACTTCATCTTCAGATCCCTATTTCCTCAGTCTTTGTACCAAAAAAAAAAAAATAGACTTTGTAATGAATGAGTCAAACCTGGCTCAAACCTCAGCACTGTCATTTGACCTTGGACTAATCATCAGTCCCTCTGGGCTGTGTTTTCTCCACCTCTGAAGCAGGCAGCCTAGCCGAAGCTCCTTAAAGGTTGTGGCCGGAATTGGTACATAGGATTCTAGGTACCCTTGCCCCCCTCCTCCCCAGCCCCCGCCCCGGGAATGGAAGAACTGAGCCCTGCAGCCGCTTCAACTAGTGTAGGTTTAATTAGAGAAACTGGGGGAGGTTGAGAAAGGCCAGGGAGAGCAGTTGTGGGGAGACCCCCGCGGGGGCTCACTCGCCCTGGGCCCCTCTGGGGGGACCCAGGGGGCACCTGGGTCCTCTGGGACCCCTCTCACGGTGCCTCTGGGCAGACAGGTGTCACCCTCAGAGGACCCCAGGTCATTACCCTCCAAACTGGCCTTCGGGGGCCGACAGGCTTCTCGGGAGGTGAGACTACGGGGCAGATGAGGGACTGGGGACGCTGAGCGGAGACCAAGCAGGGTCGCTAGAAAGAGCAGCAGGGGTCGGTCCTGAGGGAGGGGAAGAGAGAGCAGGGACATGTAGGCGTGCGTCCCTTTGCCTGGCTGTTCTACCAGGTGGAACGTGTGGCCTTAAGTCTGGGGAGGGTCCTCCTCCCAGGGGTTCTCGCCACCCGGTGGGAGGGGGCCGCCCCTCCAGTTCCATTTCCCCCCCAGTTAGGCCTTCCAGGACATTCCCCGGCTTGCGAGTTACCCTTCCCCTGGGGGGCACGCTCGGTGACCACAGGGACCTCTCCCGCGCCAGCCCCTGGGTGCCCCCACCCCTTCTGTCCCTGGCCCTTCGGTGCCCTTGGCCCCTCTGACCCTCCATCCCTCCGAGAGTCAGACCCCAACATCCCTAGACTCTCTGTCACCCCACGCCCCCATGCCCCGGCCCTTCTGACCCCCAGCGCCCCTGCGGCCCCCAGGCGGGCACGT
Organism: Nasua narica; assembly: GCA_028533885.1. NCBI lineage: Eukaryota > Metazoa > Chordata > Mammalia > Carnivora > Procyonidae > Nasua > Nasua narica. The sequence continues at coordinate 1,394,633 of CM052803.1, forward strand.
GGGAGCCTGGAGTGAGTAGTAAGGTTTGCCCTGGGCACCGGATTCCCCGGGATGCATCAGGCGGACTTCTTCGTCCCAGGGGGGGTGGGGGGGGTGGGGGGCTCACGGTGCAGTGTAGGGGTCCACATACAACCGCCGGCGGGGCACTCCAGCCTCCCCCACTTTTTACAGGTTTTAAAATGGAGGTAAAATCCGCATCCCATAAATGTCACTGTTTAACCCGTTGTAACTGACCAAGGATCCATCCAGGGGTGGTTCCTCAGTAGGTTTAACAGAATTGCCATGTGGCCCGGCCATTCCGCCGCTCGGTACGTACCCGAAAGAAGGGAAAACAAGGGTGCGAACAAAAAAAAAAACTGCCCACAGAGGCGTGGGTAGCAGCGCTATGGTCTGGCCCTCCTAGGACCCGCTGCTCGGCCATAAGAGGGACCAACGAACAAAGAAGCTGGGCTTCCACCTGGACGACCTTGAAGGCGACCTTGAGAACAAGCTGCTCCGCGAGCGAAGCCTGACACAAAGGCGTCCAGGCCCCGCTCCCCCACAGAGACCCCGAGAGTCGACAGCGTTTGATGCCAAGGTCCCGGAGCTGGCCGCTGGGGAAGCTTGCCGGGCATTGTGCTGTGACCGCAGCTCCCAGATGGCAACTGGGTCGCGCCTCCCCACCCCCCCCCCCGCCCCCCGCCATAACCTACCTGATGTCCACTTCCGTGCTGCAGTAGTGACAGTAACACTTGGGAGGTAGACAGGAAGGGAACCGGAAACAGAGGAAGACACGGTTGGGGTTGGGGGGGACAGCTGTCCCTGCAATTCCCAAGGCAGGCCGCCTCTCCAACCTCCCCCCTCCACCTCCTCGGGCGAAGCCGCCCACTGCCCTCCAGGCTGCGAGAGGTCCCCCGAGTTGCTTCCTTTTCTGGGGCTCCTGGGTTGTTTCCCGTGTGTCCTACCCCTAGCCTGTGAGCTCTGTGGGTCCAGGGACCTCACGGGGCCTTGTAGTCCCCAGCATCCAGCAAGGGACCTGCTGCGTATGTAAATATTTGAACGTGTGATGCACTGAATGACTACTGGGTCTTAGTCTTCCAAGCCCTAATCCGCACTCTGTAAATGACTGGGTCCTCAAGAGCCTACCTTACACGGGGCGAGAGAAGCAGGGGCAGAGACAGGGAGAATGACTGAATGGTAGTATTGCATAGGGTCATCTGGGGCTGTGTTCCCACAGAAGGGGGCGGTTTCTATTCAAGCTTGAGGGTGGAGGCTGGGGTGGAGGGGGGCGGTGGAGAGAGGCGGGGAGGGAGTGCAGGAGGGGAAGAGGGAGGAAGGGAGGAGGGGGAAGAGGGAGGGAGGAAGGGAGGGAGGGAGGAAGGAACGTAGGAAGTGAAGAGGGAGGAGGGAGGGAGGGAGGAGGGAGGGAGGGAGGAAGGAA
>CM052803.1:1396552-1423770 GCA_028533885.1 Nasua narica
AGGTCTGAGGAGTGAACAAGAATCGGGGAAATCCGGACTGCAGCGTCCCTTTGCTGGCCCAGGATTTCCACAGAGCAGGGTGTCTATGTCCGGGCAGGTGACACGGTATCCAACACATCTCGGTTCTTCTCAGTTTGAACATTTGAAAATGGAAAATTGCAATTGTTGATCAGAGGGCCGATTTGCATGCTTTTACGACAACGACCAGCAGGTGGCAGCAAAGACCGTGGAACGGGTGGTGCTCGCGGGCTCGAGCACCACAGGGAAAACCACCAGGCCTCCAGCGGGGACAGGTTCTCCTGATCACTGGCCACCGAGCATCTCCTAGAAAAAATACGTCTTCCTGCAGTCGGGGTGGGGCTCAATCCGGGGCTTCCTAGGGTACAGTTCACGCGATCTGCAGTCGTTTTCCGTCACTAGGGTTGGCTGTTTGGCCTCAAGGGGCTGGGCGGGGGGTGGGGAGGGAGGTGGGGAGGGGGTGGACTGCAGGGGGGCGCCCGAAGGATGCCCCCGAGGGGCGGAGCCTGGCGTGTGGTTTGCAAACGACGACCCACGAAATTCTGCTCCTGAAGCCAATGTGACACCCTGCGCTCACTAACCGGCATTTAAATAAAAACTTGGGGGGAGAGAATCTCATCATGAAATACTTGTTATACAAATTGTTTTTATTAAGCCCGTCTGTGTATTCCACAGAGATAAAATCGTGATTACTAAGAATGATCTTCTAATTAGATGATAACCTGTTTTCTTTACTTATGCCGTTTTATGTGACCGAAATGATTGTCATTTTACACACTTATGATTGGAACTCCTAGGATAAACGGCTAAGCTCTTAGCTTATTTCTCTTAATGCCAGAATTTTTTAAGATTTTGTTTTTTTGAGAGAGTGGGCATGTGTGCTTGCACACTCAAGAGGGAGGGGCCAGAGGGAGAAGCGGACTTCCCGCTGAGCAAGGAGCCCGATGTGGGGCTCCATCCCAGGACCCTGAGATCATGACCTGAGCGGAAGGCAGATGCTCACCTGACTGAGCCCCCCAGCGCCCCAAGCATCTGACTCTTGATTTCAGCTCAGGTCAGGATCCTGGGTTTGCGGAATCAAGCCCCACAGAAGGCTCTGTGCCTATCGTTGAGTTTGCTTGTCCCTCTCCTTCGGCTCCTTCCTTGCTCACGCTCTCACTCTCTCTCTCTTTCAAATAAATAAATAAGCAAAATCTTAAAATATATATATATTTTTTGAGGAGGGACTGGGTGGCTAAGTCGGTTAAGGATCCAACTCTTGATTTTGGCAAGGGGTTGTGGGATCAGCTAGATGCACAGCCTGCCTAAGCTTCTCTCTCCCTCTACCTCCGTATACATATATATTACAATTTTATGTAGGTGTGATCGAGGTGCAATGAACTGCACGCATTATCGGTTTATGATTTAATGCGTGTTGATGTGCGCATAGATCCATGAAACCATATCGCACCCAGGATAACAATTTCCATCCTCCCCAAATCACCACCTGAGCCTGTAAGGTCTCGCCCTCCCTCCGGCCCAGGTGGGCTGCTGGTCCCCTCGGCCCCATGCGGGTTAGTTTACATCTTTGAGAATTTTCAATAAATGGAATCATTCAGCCAGCATGTCCTCTTTCGGATGTGGTTTCCTTGGAGAATTTTGAGTTTGAGATTCACCCAGGTTATATGCCTGTTTCAAGAAATGCATTTCCATGAGATTTAGAATCTAAATATTTATTAAGGGCGCCTGGGTGGCTCAGTAGGTTAAAGCCTCTGCCTTGGGCTCAGGTCATGGTCTCAGGGTCCTGGGATGGAGTCCCGCAACGGGATCTCTGCTCAGCAGGGAGCCTGCTTCCCCCCGCCCCCCCATCTGCCTCTCTGCCTACTTGTGATCTCTCTGTCAAATAAATAAAATCTAAATAAATAACTAAATAAAGTCTAAAAAAATGCAGTTTACTTCACCGTAGACGCTGTGCGTCTCACATTTGAATATTTGATACAGGTGTGTGCAAGGGTGTAACCCAGGTGTGCAAATCCATGCAATGCAGGTAAAAGACCTACTCGGACTGTAAACAGGGTTCAGGTGAGGAGGGAAAGGCAGGGGGGAGGAGCAGGGAGATCTGAACTTCCTCTGCATTTTTAAAGCTGCTCCCTTTGGAAGCCCTAAAGATATTTTTTAGTTTAAAAGCTTTCTGTGTCTATTTAGGGAAACAAAGAAATGCAAACGTGTATCTAAATGTTGAACCTGAGTGTGGTCAAAAGCCAGCTGGGAACCTGGGTGGGGGTGAGGGAAGGAAACTGACCTGGCCCCCAGGTCGCTTTGCCCTCCCTCTCCGGAGAAGGAGAAACTCCCACCAGCAGCTGCCTCACTTTGGCAGAGGGAGAAACCCAAAAACAACCTCAGCGTTTTCGGGGCAGAGCTGCCTAATTGCAGCCCCAGATAACTCTCCTCTTGCTATTTCAAAGTTTTAATTCTCTCGCATGCGTTCAAATGTATTTATTCCCCAAGCTCACTTGCCTGGGGCCCAAGGGTTTTTCCCTTTCTGCCCCTTGCAGTGCATCAGAAAGTTCATTCTGAAGGTCTGGGAAACATGGTGGATGGCCAGCCTCCTGCAGTCGCTTATTAAAAAAACAGCGATCACCGTAGGCTTCTGATCATGAAGATAATAGATGTATGTTTATTGAATACCTTTGAAAAGTAAGGAGCAGGGGAGAAGAAGCTGCCCATCGTCCCACCGCCTAGAGACAAGCAGTTTTAGTCTTTAGTGCGTCCTTCTGATAGTTTCCCTATGCGTGTGTATGTATGAGACGTGTTTATAGATACATACATATGTCATACGTGCAGAGGTGTGTGTACGTAGGAACTACATCAACGTGAGCAGGCGTGATGGCAGGCAGATGGGAGACGGGAGAGAAAAGCAAACCGTCTGTTTTGGGGGTTCCTCCTAAAAGGAAACACGGAATGAGCAACGGGTCTGAAGGGGGAAATTAGGTGCTCGTTGTTAGCGGTCCATGAGGTCTGCGGGGTCTGCGGGATGCCTGGCTGTAGGGCCCGGGAGTGCACCCCAGACCCGGTCGTCCCCCCTGGAGGGGTTCATGAGCCCAGATAACTGAGAGTGCGGCGGGTGGCCGCGCATGGGCTCGGGTCCAAGAGGAAGGACTACATATGGCAGGAGAAGCAGGGACCGGGGGAACTGAGGGGGTGGCCCCGAGTCAGGACGGGTGGTGTCCTTGGAGGACATAACAGAGTTTTGAGGGATATTTCTGGAAGCAGGTGCCTGCCCCGGGGCACCGGAGACGAACCCAAGGGCTGATCTCCGTGTTCTCAGAAGTTGCGGGGAGGACACGGAGCCCTTGTTTCTGGGATGTGGGCTGCAGAGAGAGAGCCTTCCATGCCAGACAGGTCGCTTGTGCAGAAATCAGACGCCCACGGTCCTCTGCTGCTGGGCGGGCAAGCACGCTGCCTTCGGTCTCTGTCCTTGTGTCTTCCTTACCGCCTCCGCCGGATCCTCCCGGAGACGGGCTTCCAGAACTCTGCCCCCACCCGGCCCTTGGTGCTGTGCCTCGGGCGTGACAGGGGTGCCGTCTTGGGGCAGGTCAAGCCCACCTTCTGCACAAGCCCCCCGCGGGCCCCCCGGATGGGGGGTCCTATGACAGGTCCTCCCGTAACCATTGCTGTTTGGAGTCACTGAGTTCGCTTGTTCCCAGCCCGCACTTCCCTGCTTGGTCCCCAGGCGGTGCCCCCCGGGGTCTTCACCTGCACACAGCCCACGCCCTCCTTCGGGTCTGGTCTCTCCTCTGCCCTCCCCGTCTGCTCCAAGGCCGCGTGAGACGGAACCTCGGGGCCTGAGGACTCCCGCATTTGAGGGGCCGGAAGCACCTTTGGAAGGATGTTCGTAGTTGGGATTTAGGAGAGTGTCGGGCAGTTGGTCTGAAGGTTGAGGGCGGGTTCGGATCCTAACTCCCCCCTCCTGCTGGTCCCAAAATATCATACAGAATTATAAGTATTAATAAACGTCATAAAATGGTATTTTAGGGCTTTTTAAGGTTTTCTCTTTTTTTAAGATTTTATTTATTTATTTGACAGAGAGAGACGCGGCGAGAGAGGGAGCACAAGCAGGGGGAGAGAGAGGGGGAAGCAGGCTTCCCGTGGAGCAGGGAGCCCGATGCGGGGCTCGATCTCAGGACCCTGGGATCATGACCTGAGCCACCCAGGGACCTCAGGGGTTTTTAAGGTTTTTCCAGCGTCTTCCTACCTGTGGGGAAGGCACATACATGTCCATTCGGTGCTATTGTTGGTTGTTCAAGGAGCCCATTCTGTGAGCTTCCGTCCTCGAAGGGCTCCGTCCGATCGAGATCTTTGATCCGCTGGAGGAAAGTTTTCAAATTACAGCCTCAAAAACTCAGAGATTTTTAAAAAATTAAGCCACTGCCATCAGCAGTTAAGCCAGCGGATAGATATAAGTAAACAGTCTTTAGAACGTTTCCCACCAGCCTTTGGCTTCCGATTTTGGTCGTTTGTGGTTTGCAGAAACAAGCAATTCCATGAGGAATTTTGCCCTTTCTGATTTGCCGTGGGCCAGTTTTTCTAAAATGCATCATTTGGCCACAGCGTCCTGCAGAAGAGACAGCAGAGGCTAAAGGGAATGTGCAGGCTTCCCCGTCTGTCTGTCCTTCCAAACCTTCCCACTCTCTTGCAGCTTTGCCCAGGCTGGATCCAAAGACTCCGGCCCCAGACCGAACCCCGAGGCAGCACGTTGGCAAGGTCTTCCCGCACAGCCCCAGGCTGAAGCATCGCCCCGACACCCTCACTCTCTGCCAGGTGACCCTCTTTTATGCATCTTCCTTGCAGCTGCAGTCATGGTACCCTTTCTTTTCCTGCACTAGGACGCAAGTGCTTTAGGGGGTAGACGTGGTGCGTCCGCAATGGGTTGACTTGGTGCAGCGGGGACGGCTTCCCTGTGTGCTTCTGTCTTCGGGCTCACAGCACCCCACCAGGCACGCATCCGTCCAGGCTGAGCGGCAGCCTTGGCTAGTGGGTCAGAGCCGTGCCGTCCATGATGGCGGCCGCGGACTGATGGGGCTGTTGGAACTTAAACGAGTTGAAATGAAATGCAAGCGAAAGTTTATTTCCCCTCTTGCATTGGTGCCATTTCAAGCGGTCAGCAGTCCCATGTGACCCCCGTGTTGGACAGCACAGAGAGGACGTGCCACACGTGTCCCCGTGGAAAGTTCTATTGGAAGGCGCTGGCTAGAGCGTGCAGAACACATTCAGACGCTCGCCTTCCGACGCCCAGCCCTGCCCCCGTGATTTTGTGTTGACTTTACACTTTCTGGGTCTTAGTTTCTTCATCTATACAGTGGGGCCCATAAGGGTTCCTATCCTGTAGCGTTGTAGGAGTTGCTGGATGCCAAGGCACTTAGGAGGGCTTCGGGATTACCGCCAACGCTCTAAAAAGCATTAGCTATTCCCGCGATGCCTCCGTTTCTACTTCTCCAGAAATCGAGGACCAGAAAGGAGACATAGTTGGTCCAAGTTCACAGAGCCAGGCGGTGGGGGAGCTGAGACGTGATTCTGTGGCTTTCTGGTTCCACGGCTGGGCTCATTCCCCTCACCTGTTGCCAGTCCCTTCTGGGCGGATTTCTGAAACTCAGTGTCCCCGCACATGTTCCGTGGGAGGCAAGGGGCACCACTGGACCCTCCATCAGGGACGGCTGTGGAGACACTGAGCCCGGAGCCAGCCGGAGCCCAGGAAATGGGTCGGCGATTCTGGCACCTAGCCGCTGGCTTGCGAGTCTTCGAAGGGTGGAGGAGGGAAGCCAGACGGCCCCGGGGGGAACGGTGTCGATGTGGCCAAGCAGGTCCCAGCAGCTGAGGCTGCGACACCCAGCGTGGGGGCTGCCGCATGGGAGTAATGACCTCCGTGCCGGGGACACCTCGCTCATCCCTCCCACAGCGATCGAGCTCCGGGCTTGCTCCAGGACTTGCTCCGGGAACGGCGTGGAAGGATTGAACTGTTTCCATTAATTTCTCTGTAGAGAGCTGAGGGGGAGCGGGGGCTGCTGCTGCTGGTTTAATTTTTAAATTGGGTTAGTTTTAATATGCGCAGTCACTGTGCATGTCCTTTTTCTTGTAACATAGGAGTATATCCGATTGCTATTTTGAGGTCTTTTGATGTTTTTTTCTACCCTTAAGATGTTTATTTTAGCTGGGAAAGATAAAATTTACCGAACAGAGTCAAAATTTTAAAAAGATTTTATTTTTTTATTTGAGAGAGAGAGCACATGAGCAGGAGGAGAGGCAGAGGCAGAGGGAGAAGCAGGCTCCCTGCTCAGCGGGGCTCGATCCCAGGACCCTGAGATCATGACCTGAGCCCAAGTCAGACCCCAACCCTAAAGTTAATTATTTTGAATATACAATTCCGTGACATTTAGCACAGTCACAACGTTGTGCAACCGTCCCCTGTACTGAATTTGAAAACCTTTTCATTGCCCCCGAGGAGACCCCGTTATCACTCAGCACTCACTCCCCTCCCCCTCCCCCTGCCCCCCCTGCCCCCCTCCTCCCCGCACTTTCCGTCTCTCTAGGGATTTGCCTTTTCCAGATGTTTATATAAACGGAGTCGTGGACGTTGCGGTCTCCTGTGCGGGCTGCTCGCCCTGAGCATTTTCAAGGTGTATCCCCATCCCGGCACGTGTCAGGACTTCCTCACCTTCCTAGTGAAATATATCCCAAGAGACGGACAGACCACGTTTGCCTCTCTATTCATCCATCGGCAGACATTTGGGTTTCGTCCACTTTTCGGCTCTCGCAGATAGTGCTCCCCCGAACATCTGCGGGTGCTGGGCGCCCAGTGTGTCCTCCCCAAATTCATGCGTTGAAATCCTAATCCCCAGTGGGTTGCTGTTAGGAGGTGAGGACGTGGGGAGGTGGTTAGGGCACAAGGCTGGAGCCCTCGAGTATGGGATCAGTGTGCTCATAAGAAGGGATGGGAGAGCGTGTGCTTCCCTCCCGTGCTCCCTGCCAGGTGCATGCACAACAAGAAGGCAGCCGCCTGCAAGCAAAGCAGGGCCCCTCCCCCAACAGCTGTCACCTTGATCTTGGACTCCCAGAGTTTCCTCTATAATTAACATTGTAGGCTAGTGTGGTACCTTTGTTACAACTGAGGAATGAATATCGATACTTTATGATGGACTGGAGTTTATGGTTCCCTTAGAGTTTATTCCCTGTTGTGCAGTTCTGTGGATTTTGATAAATGCATGTCATACACCCACCATTACAGTGTAATATTGAAGCGTTTCCCCACCTGGAAAATCTCCTCTGCCCCGTTTCTTTCTAATATGCTTTATTTCTATGACAAAAAATTTTAAAGTTTTGCTCGTAAAACTTTACGGTTAATGACTATGCAAAGCCTTGGAGAGATGCTCAGTACACACTGTGCGTAAAGAATAAAGCACTTTAAATACCTTATGCAGGAAATGATCACTTCTTAAAATATGCATGCGTGGGAGTGCCCGGGTGGCTCAGTCGGTTGAGTGTCTGGTTCCTGGTTTCAGCTCAGGTCGTGGTCTTGGGGTCGTGAGTTTGAGCCCCCATTGGGCTCCATGCTCACCACGGGGTCTGCTTGGGATTCTCTCTTTCCCTCCGCCCTTCCCCCTACTCGCGTTCTCTCTCTAAAATCAATAAAATCTTTTAAAAAAGATACACATGCGTATCATATATCAGGTATTAAGTGGATGTATAATCATGATGTGGCCATATATTGTATTCTTGGTACATATAATGAGACCGTCTGCACCATTCCGTGTGTTTTAGAGATATGCACAACTAATCTTTCAACTCCGACGAGGCTGAGAATAGCATCGTCCCCATTTTACAGGAGAGGAAGCTGAGGCACGAAATGCTTGAGTAACTTGTTCAGGCACTTGGCCAGTGGGTGTGAGGGAGATGGAAATGCACAAGAATGGGGAAATAATATCTATTTCCGGGCAGAAGTGGGACAGGTGTTCTTGTTTGCTTGTGGTGTTGTTTTCGGAAACTTACAACTTCTCGGGGAGGAGTCGGCAGGCTGCTTCGTCGAGAGTCCCGCGATAGGGACTGTTTTTGGGCGCGTAGGTCAGAAGGGCTGTGTCGTGGCTATTCAGCTCTGACGGTGGAGCAGGAAAGCCCTCGTGCAGGACACACAGGAATGGGGTCTGTTCCAATAAAACGATCTTTGCGGACGCTAGAATTCCACTGGCCGTGAAATATTATTCTTTTGTCTTCTCCCCACCGTCGGTTTAAAAATGCAAGGAAACACCCAGCTCAAGGGCCCTTCAATAGCGGGAGGCAGGCAGGACAGCAAGCACAGCGCTGGGCATTTTATCTACAATGTTTCTTTAAGATCAATAAGCAAGGGGCTGGGAAGGGGGGGGCTGGGCGCCTGCCAGCCTCCTGGCCGCTAAAGGGCATGCGTGGGCAGGGAGCTTGGCCCTGGGCGTCTGGGAGGACAGCAGGAACCAGAGTCCTGTTGGTGTCACAAGGAGAACGTCCACCCCAAATCCTGCCCCACTATGCGCAGGTGCAAGCTTTTTCTGAGGACGCCCCTGCTGATTCTGCTTTTCCTGGGACTGGCGGGAGCCTGCATCCCCCGTGAAGGTGACGTCCGTTCCCACTCCCCATCCTCCTCCCTTCTGCGTGCAGCGGGCAGGGGCCTCGGCCAGCTCTGGACAGCCTCTGGCTGTCCGACCAGACTCCTGCTGGCTTCAGGTGTAGGTACCCTCGTTTCCCTCTTCCCGGGTGGAGACGGGGGGCGGGGTGCTGGGGGAGCCCTGTAACCTGACCTCACGGAGCCCTGCCTTAGAGGCAGACTTGCGTCTCAATCTGGTTTTGTCACGGGCTCTTTGTGACTTTGGGACACGGCTTGAACAAGCCTGACTGTCCTCATCGGACCAAAGGGCATCGTAAGCATCTCGGGTCCATCGGCTTTCTGTGTGTCATCAATGCAGTTATGTGTGCGTCGCGCCTGGGAGTGGACATTACTGTCCACTCTAGTGGGATCTGGGGAGACCCCAGATCTTTACGATGCAAGGACACCACCTGTTGGAAAGAGCACTTGAGTCCCGTCACAAAGCTGAGTTCCTATTGCCTCATTTGCTCTACACACATTCACTGAGTTCCTAGCTCGTTCCCTGTGCTCCATGCTGGGAGTGCAGTGGGTGGGAAAAAAAAAAAAAAAACAGACATAGTTCCATCCTCACAGAATTCTTGTGTTATACACAGAAGCGTGTCCCAGTGCGGTCACTGAGAGAGGGCTTCTCTGGATAAATGACATCCTGAGGGGAGATGCCGGTGGCGGGTACGAGCTGGCTAGCCGGAGTTAGGGAGAGAGTCCAGGTGGGGGGTTGGTATGTGCAAAGGTCCTGGGGCAGGAAGGCACTGGGTTCCTTCATAGATCTGAGAGCAGCCTGTGTGTCTGGGGCCCGGTGGATGGGGAGAGGGACAAGGTGGGTGAGGATGTCACAAGTAAGAATGGAGAGGAGGCAGAAACCGGCCCACAGGGCTCTTGAGGATTGGATTAGGGTGTGGATATTACAAGGCTGTCAGAGAGGGAGTAAAAAAAAAAGAAAGGAAAGAAAGACGCCTATAATTTTCTTTTTTCTTTTCTTTCTTTCTTTTTTTTTAAGGTTTATTTATTTATTTGACAGAGAGAGAGATCACAAGTAGGCAGAGAGGCAGGCAGAGAAAGAGGGGGAAGCAGGCTCCCCGCTGAGCAGAGAGCCCGATGCGGGGCTCCATCCCAGGACCCTGAGATCATGACCTGAGCCAGAGGCAGAGGCTTTAACCCACTGAGCCACCCAGGCGCCCCTATAATTTTATTTTTTCATTACATTTCATTTCCTATTTTTTGCAGCTGGATGATTAGGCTGCCCTTAACTGAGATGAGAGAGTTCTATAGACCAATTGATTTTTTTTTTTTAATTTTATCTTGAAGTCATTATAGACATACAGAAAAGTCACAAAACTAGAGTTCCCAAATACCGCCCCCTCCCCAACCCCCTTCACGTTACCACCTTACCCAACCGTAGCACAGTGACGATAGCCGGACCTTAACACCATTACAAAACTACTACCTAAATTACAGACCCTGTTCCAATTCACTCGCTTCCCCCTAAACGTCCCTTTTCTATTTGGGGATCCGATCCAGGATCCCTCATTGCCCCAAGTCATCCCATCTCCTCACTCTCGCCATTAGTCCTTACAACTCATGGCTGAGCTGGCCGGTCTTTCATGACCTTGACCCTTTCCAAGAACAGCCCTGGTCAGATATTCTGAAGAATGTCTCTCAGTCTCAACACGGTTATGTTGAGGTTACGCGTTTGGGGCAGAAAGGGCACGGAAGGGGTGCTGTGCCCTTCTCCGAGCGTTTTGTCAGGGACGTCGATGTGTCTCCATTACTCGAGATATTAACCTTGATCGTTCGGTTAGGGTGTGTCTCCAGGGTTCTCCACGGTCCAGTAACCGTTTCCCCTTTGTAATTAATGGATGTCTTGAGGGAGGCAGCTGGAGACTATGCAAATACCCTCTTTCTCCTTAAACATTCGCCCACCAATTATGGCGCCCACCGATTATGGCACCCACCAGTGGGTCTTGCCTGCAAAGAGATCACTGTCATATTTACTCCATGGTGATTCCCTATTTCTCTTATTCCTTCTACACATCTTAATTGGCATTCTTCTGTGAGGAAGAGTTGACCCGTGTGCTCTACTTATTTATTCAAGTATTCATTTATATCACCGTGAATGTATGGATGTTTATTTTATTAACGAAAAATAACATTACTTTTTGGTGGGTGGGCAGGTGACGACCACAGATTCTCGTTGGGTAACGCTATGTTTGAAGAGCCCATAGGAAGTTCAAGACATCCATGGCTGGTCATGGGTTCCATCCATGAGAGCAGGGTCAGAGATGTCTTGTTAGCTCTGTACCAGACTCTCTCTCTTCCCAACTAGTTTTTTTTTTTTTTTTTTAAAGATTTTATTTATTCATTTAACAGATAGAGAACACAAGCAGGCAGAGAGGCAGGCAGAGGCAGAGAGGAGCAGGCTCCCCGCGGAGCAAGGAGCCCGATGCAGGACTCGATCCCAAGACGCTGGGATCATGACCGGAGCCAAAGGCAGCTGCTCAACCAACTGAGCCACCCAGGCGTCCCTCTTCCCAACTAGTCTTGCTAATGTCTACAGAGCAGGGGCTGAGTCTGATTCATTGGGATCCTCAGTGTCCGGCATATGGCGGTGGCCACAGTGCGTGCCCAATGCACGTCGGTTGGGTGAATGATGGATGGATGATGGGTGGACCTGAGTAGATTCATCGACACGCACAGTGGGCGGGTTATCTGTCTCCTTGAGCAACACAGTGATCTAACACTGAATTCTCTCCTTACTTCCGGCTCCTGTTGGAACCTGGATGGCTAACACTTTTGCTTCCAGTCGCCATCGAAGAAAAAAGTAAGAACTGTGTAAACCCCCAAGTGTGTCTTCCTATAGCTAGCTCCTCTCAGATCCCTTCCGATGTCAAGACCCCTCAGGGAATGCTGGGGAAAGGTGGGACTTGGGTCCGGCCCGCAGGCTTTGTCTTTGGGGGCAGGGTGAAGTGGTGAAGACACAAATGCTCCATGAAGAAATAAAGACATTAACTGAGAAGGGTAAACTGAGCATCGATCCCACTCCCTCTCTTGCTTTTATTTTCCATGTCAATCCGCTGACTCCTGATTCTGTGGCCCTTCCAGTAAAATGTAAGTAAGTCCTACCACTTTCCCCCTACCTAACTAGGGAGCCCTTCACCCCAGAGAAGAGGTGCGAGGAAGAGGCGAAAATGTTGACCGCCATGATCCACCAGGACAGATTCCGAGAGAGGGTCTCTGTCCCGACTCGGGCTCCCAACCCAGAATCTACAGATCCCCGGGGGGGCAGACAGGTGGACTTCAGGGAGGTCCACAAGCCTTTGCGATCCTGTGTAAAACTGAGTGTGCAAGAGAGAGAAAGAGGGTTGAGAACTGGTGTGGTTTTCTGGGAATGTGGACTTTATAGCTTTGATCAGACTTTCAGCAGGATCAGTGAACTTCTGCTCTAAAAAGCACAACGGGGTTGGACTAGATGGTCCGTATTCATTTGGTGGGCTTTAGACAAGAAAAACATGGTGCGGAGCAGAGAAGCTTCCCTTTTTCCTGAGTATTAGCCTTCTCGCTCTCCAGCTGAGACGTGGAGATGGCAGTTGGTTGCTATGGAAACAGACCCCTCTTCCGCAAACCTCCCAAAATCCTGGCGGAGGGGGAGAGTGTGGGTGCCCCAGGTAACCGGTACCCTTGGGGTTCTTTGACTTGGGGATAAATGTGTCTCCAAAGGGGTCTAGGGCTCTTAGGATATGACATAGCTTCCCCGTCTGGTTCCCTATCCTATCTGGGGACCTACGGGATACGAGGAAGCGTGAAGAATGACTTGATTGATTTCATATTCTTTCTGAAACTCTATTGGGAACACGACTCCCGCCGGCCGCCATCGGTCTTCTCCTTCCTGGGCCTGCCTCTCAACAGTGCTGAAAGGTAAGACTCTCAGCCCACCTGCCTCCCTTTGGTTAGATTGTCCGTGTCCGACGGGTCATTTCTGCTGACCGTCAGGGGTCTGTCTCCCCCTGGCTGTCTACAGCCTAGCTTCCAGTCCAGAAACCTGCAAAATCGAGTCCTCGAGTAGCTTGAAGAAAACAGAATGCCGCCCCCCTTCCTCTCTCCGCTCCCTCAGCCAATCAACCGATCGATCCGTCGAACCCAGATGCCCAGAAATTCATAGTTTCTGTAGTTTTCGGAGACAGCTGAATTTTTTTTTAAAGATTTTATTTATTTACTTGACAGAGAGAGATCACAAGTAGGCAGAGAGGCAGGCAGAGACAGAGGGGGAAGCAGGCTCCCCGCCGAGCAGAGAGCCTGATGTGGGGCTTGATCCCAGGACCCTGAGATCATGACCTGAGCCAAAGGCAGAGGCTTTAACCCACTGAGCCACCCAGGTGCCCCCGGAGACAGCTGAATTTGAGTCCACCTGAAATCTAATCTTTGGACAGACGGATTTCCGTCTCTGCCTTCTGAGTGGGATAGAAGAGGCCCCCGCCACAGCTGTGTACTCGGGGACCCCCCAGAGGGTGCCTGAAGGCAGCCCCGGCTGCTCTAGCAGACTCCCAGAGTCTGGGCGGTAGAAACAGCAGTTCCCTCTCACGGTTCGAGGCCGGGAGTCCGAAATCTCGGTGTCGGGTGCAGAGCCTGCTGAGAACCATCCCATCGTGGGGCTCCTCCCCGGCGGTCCCCCTCTAAACCCAATTATCTCCCAAGGGACCCCCTCCCCCAGATACCATCACATTAGGGGGCCAGGCTTCAAGGCATGAGTTTGGGGGGAACATACACATTCATTCGGCAACAGACGGAGATGTGGAACCAGTTCAGGGCAGTGAACCCGCGGCTTCCGAAGAAGCGAGTCTGCAAGCCCGGGAGGCGGGAGGCTAAGCCAGGACGTGAGGGGCTGACGCTCACAAAGGGCACCGGCCCAGCGCTGAGCCCCTCTGTTTTCACATCTACCCTTTCCTCGCTGAACCACCCTGGAGAAGTCACTTCAGCTCTCTGTGCCTGCTTCACGGGGCTAAATGCAGTCCGAGACCTGAGGCCCCTTTTAATGCAAACTAAGGAAGCATTTCAACAGTTCTTTCTGCTTCTATCCACCCCCCCCCACTCGTCTCTAGGTAAGAATGCAATTATTATGATGATTACTACGTATTTCCTATTATTATTTCTTTTTTCAAAGCAATTTTATTTATTTTATTATTATTATTTTTAAAGATTTAATTTAATTAATTTATTTGTCAGAGAGAGAGAGAGAGAGAGAGAGCACAAGCAGAGGGAGCAGGGAGCCCGACACGGAACTCGATTCCGGGACCCTGAGATCATGACCTGAGCTGAAGGCAGATGCTTAACCCACTGAGCCCCCGGGTGCCCCCATATTACTAACATTTATAGAATGTTTACCTTGGGCCAGGAATTAGGCTAAGTTCTCCTCCCCACCCCCGGGGCCACACACGTTCTCTTCCTCCCTTATGGCCACAGCTCCAAATGGGCCGTGACACAGGCGTGTTTCAGAGGCGTTCTGAGTTCAGTGACCAGAACGAGGTCACCCGGGTAGTGTAAGGTACGGCCAGGATAGCACACATAACCCCAGAGTTCCTGATTTCTGTAAGTGATGCAGATGGTGGTTTTAGGAGCGACTCCTGAAGAGACCTGGGAGAATTCCTCAGTATGGGGGGGGTGGGGGGGGGAACCTCATCACACCCCCACGGCGGTATCAGCGTCCCGGGGTGCAGATGAGGACGTGGCAGGGTTACGGGGGGACGTCGGAGAGATCCGAGTTTGAGTCCCTAAACCGCTCATCAGCTGCAGGAGGGCTCAAAAATCACACACTTCCTCTTGTGCGACCTTCACAGGCAACGCGGGGACACCATTCTGATCTGAGCGGGCTGGGGCGAAGTCACTAGAGCGGAAGACTCAGCACCCCTTTCTAGAGTCAGGAACGGGGTCGTTCCCGCCTCTCTTCCTGGCACAGTCCGGGCATGGCTGTGACCCCCCCCCCCCAGCTCCCTTCAGCTCCCTCCAGTGTCAAAGGCAAAGACTCCAGCCTCTCCCGGGGTTCTGGGTCTCAGCACCACCCACTGCGGACTCTACTCCCCAGCCTGTTCTCATTTGACGTTTGGTTTTCTACCTGGGGCTCTTCCTCCACGATCCCGCCATTCTGTACCACGTCCGGGACCTCGACCGCCACCCTGCCGACTCTTTCGGATGGTTGGCCGCAGGAATCCTAAGTAAGTCCCTTGCCACGCTCGTGATGGACTGTGAACTTCGGGGGGGTGGGTGGACTTGGAGCATGAATTTCTGGGCATCTCCTCTGTGCCTGGACCAGGGGGATCAGACACGCTCACCCCTTAAGAACTCAGACACCGGCAGAGAACAGAGACAAACAGAAATAACATTAGAGGCAAGGGATGCCCGCTAGTGATGACGGGGGAAAGGGGACGGCGGGGACGTCGAGGGAAACCCTAGATCAAGCCCGAGACACCAGGGTCGTCCTTCCCAAAGAAGGGAAGTGGTTGAAGCAATTGAATCTGTCGAGCTGGGGAGATCCATTTATTCGGACTTACTTCTTTGTGTCACATTCGCTTACCGTGCGGTGTATCTCCTTTCTCAGGTATGATGACCAGGCTGTCAACAGATGGTAAGTGGGAGGTCGTATCCTTTCTGATGTTCCCCCTTCTCTCGGCTGCAGGGTTATGCGGACTTCTGGAGGGAGTCGTTTACTAGTTCATTTAAAATACGTCATTTCTAATATCCATTTGTTGGGAAGAGCCATTCGGATTCGGACGGCATCCAGTCCCATTGTGTTTTTTTGCGTTTTAAGGTGACGGAAGTTTTTTATTCCCGCGTGGCCGAGTGCAATCGTTATCAGGCTGTAGGTTTCCCGAGTTGTCAGGATAGTAGATGCCCGTGGGTGAGGTCGAGAGGACATAAAACCCATGACGAAAAGCTCCTCCTCGGCCCGTCCCATATTTGTCGCGTCGCTGGTGCATCCTTGCCAGAAACGTTCACACATCCGTATGGTCCCCCTCAACTTTTTGAGTCAAAAAATTTATCTCCGTAGGTAAAAGAACTGAACTTTCTTGCCTTTTTCCGCAGAACTTTCTTTCTCTCCAAACTTGCCTCTTTCTTGCAAACCCCTGAACCACATTTCACTCACTCTCGCGTAATGTAGCGAGGCTCCCACAGACAAAAGTTCTGTGACCTCTTTGTCTTCGTTTCGGCTCTGCTTCAGTTTGAGATTGTGCTACGGCATGCTCGCACTCCTTCGATCTCCTTGCTTTTCTCGTGTTTGCGTTGCCTCCTGTGTGAGAGAAACTCCTAACGGAGACGGCTGGGGCCCGGGGCATAGGCATCGAAAATGTGCACAGAGATTGAACCCCTTGTCACCACCGCCAACGGGCAACAAGAATGCACAGGGAATTTCTCTAGCTTCTTGATTTTCGATGCTGGGAGGGCTGGAAAAACTGGGTCCTCATGTTGTTCAAACAGGGAGACTGGACCTGGGTGGGGGTTCGTCCCCCATTCATGTCCCAGCCCTACCACCACTCATACTGTTCTTTAAATGGACTCAGTTCTTTTACCTACAGAGATAAACTCAAAAAGGGAACGAGACACCACGCGAGAAACGTAGAAAGCCGGTATCATTCGCTATAAGCAGACACTGTAAAAAATATATATATACATATATAATGAAAATAAAACGTAAGTGAATTCTAACACGATGCTGGTCTCTACCGAGACTCTTCATGGGAAGCCTGCTCCCCCGACTTCGGTAGGAAGAGCGTTGGCGAGGGGGTGAGAAACAAGCCAGCATTATTTTGAGACTTCCTCTCTGCTTACTGGGGAATGGTGAGGGCATCGACTCCCCCCGTCCCCTGCAAGCCTGCCCCCCCAGACATTACCCAGGGCTCGCATCCCACCTCCCAGGGGATGCCTGTGGCCCCAGACGCCCAGGCACAGTGGGTGAGTGCTGCCCTTCCAGAAGCAGATGCGGCTGGGGCTCCAACCCAACTCCAGTCTTTACCAGCTGAGTGACCGGGGACAAGTCTGTCTTCCTCCCGGAAACCAGCGCTAGGGCTTATGACCAAATACGTGAAGGACTCCGGCCAGGGAGCCGGCTGCAGCTGGCCCGACCCCGGCCGGACCACACTCTGTGGATTCTGGAGTCTGGATCCGTCTTCCCTGGCTGTGCTGCTTTCCGAGAACAGTCTCCTCAGCCTGGGAGCAGATCTCCCCTGCGTCGGATCCCAGGAGAGATCCGCCTGTGTCTGCAAGTAATGAGTCCCAAGGAGGGACTCTCTCTCCCGGGAGTCCTCCCCTTCGGTCCCTGGCAAGCTAGAAAGGCTGGTCCTCCTGGTAGAACTGCATTTTTAGGACAAGGACACTGAGGTGCGGAGAGGTGGGTGCAGGCCAGAAAGCCCGTGTGCGTAGAGCTGGGATCAGGACAGGGTCCAGATCTTTCAATGCCTCGACCCCCTTGTTAGGATGAAGGCCGAGGGCTTTCAGCTCACCCGCGTGGCTCTTGGGTCGTCTTTCTCCGGACACTCTTGGGCCATCAAAACCCTTCCAGAGGCCCAGGCTCCCTCCTACCCAGGACCAGGCCCCCACTGTCCCCTCTGCCTGGGATGCTGGGATGCGCTCCTGGACCCACTTCCAAAGTCCTCCCGCAATTAACCCCATGGGTGTTTCAGGTCTCAGAGGAGGCGGCAGCGCCTCCGACATGCCTCCCCTGGGCCCCCCACAGGGTCAGCAGCCACGCCCCCTTCCAGGTGCCCCGCGCATCCCGCATCCCGCAGGTTCGCAGGTTCGCCTGGACACGCCCCGCCCCCGGCTTGCGCGCGCGCCCTAGACGACCCTTAGCACTGCTTCTCTGACTTGGCTCCCTGAGCTCCAGGACCTTGCACGCGGTAGATGCCCCATCCAGACTCGTGGGAGAGAGAGGCTGACTGCGCGGGGGAGTCCGAGTCTTCGTCCGCCTCCTCTCCAGTGGTCCTTCGCCTCTGCTCTCCTCTGACCGGTCAGGGACGCGTGCCTGCCGGGATCTAGGCTCCCAGTCTTAATGCCCATCTCTCTCTCTCTACTCTGCACCTCCATGGGGTCGGCTGCCCGCGTTCTCCCCTCCAGACAGGACCGAAGAAGAAAGTGAGTACCACGTCCTTGAGATTACATTCTTGTAACCCTCTCTGGGCCTTGAAATTCCTTAAAATATCTGGGAAAGGGGTTGGTCTGGACCCCGGCATTTAGACCTTGGCCTGCGGGCCGGGAGCGCGCTGGGCAGAAATAGACTCCACTCGAGAATTTCAGCTGTGGTGTGCCAGCCTGTGGTGAACAGCTTGGGGGGAGATGGGTTGGGAAGGGGGAGCTTCTCTCCATCTCCTCCTCCTCCTCCTCTGAGGCCAAGATTTGTCCATCTCTTAAGTCCATGGCCTAGAAAAAGGTCTGGGACACAGCTGGGCTGCACCAGTGTTTCTTGAAGGAAATGAATGCCCCCTACAGGGGCTAATGCCTGCAGTCTTTGTTAAATTGGGAGGAGTCGGAGAGAAATAATAGGGGAGCATCTATCTCTGTTACATTAATGAATTCTCAACAGCACTGTGAGCCCCACGGAGTCCAAGTCAGAAGACATGGCTCCCCAAACCCGCTGGTCGTCAGAAAGTTGAAAAAAAAACAAAGCAAAACAGAACGAAACGTGATTTTCTGAGTTCCACCCACAGTTTTTGCACGAGAACACCAACGGGTGGGCTCTAGGAATCTGTTCTTTCAAAAGGTTTCTCAGGAGCTCTGATTCAGATAGTTCTAGAACCCCTGAGCTAGAGCTGGAGTTGGCCAACTAACTACAACCTGGCCCACTTCCTGGTGTTTTTTTTTTTTAATAAAGTTTTATTGACATCTAACATGCACATTCATTTATGCATCATCTGGGGCTGCGTTCTTGCTGCCAGGGCGGTTGGGTAGTCAGGACTGCGACTGCTGACCTGCAAAGCCTAAAATAGAAAGAGGGTGTTTGTTGGGGGCACCTGGGTGGCTTAGTCCGTTAGATATCTGACTTGATCTCAGGGTAGTGAGTTCAAGATCTGTGTTGGGCTCCACAGTAGGCACGGAGCCTCGTTTCAAAAAAGAAGAAGAAGAAGAGGGAAAGGAAGATGAAGAAGAAGATGCTTGTTGATCTTTGAGCCAGAGCAATGTCTCTCAGGGTCTTTGTTCAAAATTAGGATCGCATCTCAATTGACCTAAAGAATCAGGACATCTGGGGCGGATGTCCCGGGCTCCTTGTTTGTAACAAGCGTCCCAGGCTGTGATCCTTAAACACGCTAAGCCTACACGTATGGACCCACCAACTTCAACTCAATAAGCAGATTGTTTTGGTGGGGTCCGTTGTAATTTATGGGGGTGAAGCGGACACATAAAGAAGTGGCACTTTCTCCTCAATCTTCAGTCTCAAGTCCCACTTCTACTCTCCCCTTGAGATGGAGAGACGGTGAATCACTCGTGCCCACCTGGGTGAGGTCACTAGGTGGCTCTTTTGTTTTTTTTTTTAAATCAGATGTTTTAAATCTGATGTCTATTTTTATTTTTATTATTAAAAAAATTTTTTATTAACATATAATGTATTATGTGCCCCAGGATACATGTCTGTGAATCGTCAGGCTTACACATTTCACAGCATTTGCCATAGCACATACCCTCCCCAATGTCCATAACCCCATAACCCAGCCACCCTACCCCCCAGCCACCCTCAGTTTGTTTCCTGAGTTTAGGAGTCTCTTATGGTTTGTCTCCTTCCCCATCCCATCTTGTTTCATTTCCCTCCCCCACCCCCCACGACCCCCCACCCTGCCTCTCAAAATTCTTCATATTAGAGCAATCATATGATAATTGTCTTTCTCTTATTGACTTATTTTGCTTAGCATAATACCCTCTAGTTCCATCCACATTGTTGCAAATGGCATGATTTCATTTCTCTTGATGGCTGCGTAGTATTCCATTGGATATATATACCACATCTTTTTTTTTTTTTTAAGATTTTATTTATTTATTTAGAGAGAGAGACCACAAGTAGGCAGAGAGGCAGGCGGGTGGGGGGGGGTGAAGCAGGCTCCCTCATGAGCAGAGAGCCTGATGCGGGGCTCGATCCCAGGACCCTGAGATCCTGACCTGAGCCGAAGGCGGAGGTTTTAACCCACTGAGCCACCCAGGCGCCCCTATACCACATCTTCTTGATCCATTCATCTGTTGATGAACATCAAGGTTCTTTCCGTAGTTTGGCTATTGTGGACATTGCTGCTATAAACATTTGGGTGCATGTGCCCCTTCGGATCCCTACATTTGTATCTTTAGGGTAAATACCCAGTAGTGTGATTGCTGGGTCAAAGGGTAGCTCTATTTTCAACATTTTGAGGCACCTCCATACAGTTTTCCAGAGTGGCTGTACCAGCTTGCATTCCCACCAACAGTATAGGAGGGTTCCCCTTTCTCCGCATCCTTGCCGACATCTGTCGTTTCCTGACTTGTTACTTTTAGCCATTCTGACTGGCGTGAGGGGGTATCTCACTGTGGTTTTGATTTGTATTTCTCTGATGCCGAGTGATGCTGAGCATTTTTTCATGTGTCTTGGCCATTTGGATGTCCTCTTTGCTGAAATGTCAGTTCATATCTTCTGCTCATTTCTTGATCAGATTATTTGTTCTTTGGGTGCTGAGTTTGAGAAGGTCTTTATAGATTTTGGATACTTTATCCGATACTTTGGATACTTTATCCGATATGCCATTTACGCTGTGTGGCTCTTCTAAACGCCCTCAGTGACTATGTGGGTCTCCCTTCTTTCACTCATAAAGCCAGGGAATGATGTCCATGTTATTTTTTTTTTTTTTTTAAGATTTTTTATTTATTTAGAGAGAGAGAGACAGAATGAGAGGGGAGAAGGTCAGAGGGAGAAGCAGACTTCCCGCAGAGCCGGGAGTCCGATATGGGACTCGATCCCGGGACTCCAGGATCATGACCTGAGCCGAAGGCAGTCGCTCAACCAACTGAGCCACCCAGGCGCCCCTATGTCCATGTTATTTTAAGATGGCTTCCCTATGACCGTGAGATAGAGGAGTATTTAATAAAATAAAAACTTTTTTTAAAAAAAAGAGCGCACAAGGAAACTGGTGAAATCTATGTACGTGCTGTTATCCGGGGAACTGGTATAGCACCCATGTCAGTTTACCGGTTGGGACTATGTCCTCTGGTTAGGGAAGACGCCGCCATTGGGAGAAGCTGGATGGCCCTCACACAGGACCTCTGTGTGTACCATTTTTGCAATATTTTGTGAATTTATAATTAGTACGCAATAAAAAGTTGAAAGTAGTTTTAGGATTATGCAATGAAGGAACAATGGAATGCTCTTGGTGCCATGTTAATGTTGTCTTACCCTCTTGCCTGCTCTTTTCCATACTGACTTCCTGACTTCCGGTTCTGCGGCACCCTCCAGTGAAAAGTGAGTGATTTTTCTTTTTTTAGGGGTCACTGGGGTGTGTTCGGGTGCTATGCAGTATAGGAAACGAGAGAGAGAAGGGGATCATCTTTGAATTGTTCTCTTCGATCAAGGGCCCAGGTTGAGGGAGACCCTCTGCTGAGGGAGGTCTCAATCTACTACCCATGGCCCCCGCTTCCGCGGGAGGCTCAGGATGAGCTGTAGGGGTCTACCCGCCCCTCAAGGCTGCGGGAATAATCAGGAGAGGGTGTCTGACACTCAGGGCGGGGGTCCGAGACTGCAGGTATGACTGGGTATGTGAGCACATAAGGTCCCCGGACTTTATCAGATTCTCGAAAGCCAAGGACCACTGCCCCAGAATTCAAGGACTTATTGAGTTACGTGTAGGAGGGGCAGCCCACTCTTTCCTGACCCTCAGGGGAGAAATGAGATAAAAATGGGTCAAGGGGTTCCTTTGCCGATAATCTTTCTAATCTCTGGGGGATGAATCCCCAAGTCTCCTTGGGTACCTTGCAGCTTCTGGTCACCTGGATAAATGTGTCTCCAAAGGGGACAAGTGTAGTAGAAGCAACCCCCTCCCCGGCTCCCAATGTATCCCATGAAATCTGGGGGATCCCCTCCTTTCCTGTGGGAGGGTCTCTTTGGGAACCATCAGGGTGGGGTGGGCTAAGAAGGAACCATTAACACCTTGGTGCCCTCCTTTCTGTTTCTGTCGGTGCCCAACGACCCCTACTGGATGTTAACCTCCTTGCTGCCCACATCTCAACAGTATTGAAAAGTAAGATTCTTCCTTCACGTTGCTCCCCACCCTCTGCTTTGTTCCCTTTCTTATCTCTGCTAAGGGGTCCATTCCTAACCATAGATCATCTCCAGGGAAGTTTCTTTAAAACCCAGAGACTTGGAAAAAAAAAAAAACAGGTGCCCTACTTTGACTTTCTTTTTTTTTTTTTTTTTTAAGATTTATTTATTTATTTGACAGAGAGAGAGAGAGAGAGAGATCACAAGTAGGCAGAGACGCAGGCAGAGAGAGAGGGGGAAGCAGGCTCCCTGCTGAGCAGAGAGATCGATGCGGGGCTTGATCCCAGAACCCCGAGATCATGACCTGAGCCAAAGGCCAGAAGCTTTAACCCACTGAGCCACCCAGACGCCCCCCTACTTTGACTTTCAAAAACATGGGGTGTCCTATGGGAAGCAACTTCCCTCCTCAAATGGGGGATATGGTGATATTGTAGTGAGCATGGTGAGGACCGTAAACGAAAATCCCTTAAGAATTTCCCAGGCACCGGGCCCTGGAGGCAGCACCTTTGAAGTATCGAGCTCTGTCCTCCCCCACAACGTCTTTGTGAGGTTGGCATCAATTGTCCGAAGTAGGATGGCGGCTGCCTTCCCAGCCTGGCCATGATCAGGTCCCTTCAGCCATGGTCTCCCCCACCGCCCCCGACCCAGACAACGAGGCTTTAGATGGTTCCCCCTGTTCACGGCCGAGTCCTACCTGATCGCTCCCCCACCCCGGGCTCTGCTCTCATGGGCTCCCCATCCCTCCACCTTCTGATCTGGTGATGTTTCCTCCTTACGGCCTCGCCTCTTGTGATCCCTTGGACTCAACGCTCTGGACTTGGTCCGCCCCCCCTGGCCTGGCCTCCTGGACACCCTTACTCTGCGTGGGCACCATCAGAGATCCTAGGTAAGAATCCCACTCCGTGCATGCTGGGGGGGTTTCGGTGGGAAGCCTGTCTGGCAAGAATATTCTTCCACACTCGGTACGTGCCAGGACCCTGCCGGGTGGTGGGAACCCCAAAGATGAACCCGACGTGCTCACGCGTCTGCGCCCACTCGTAGGCTGTTGGGGGAGACGATGGTTATGAGGCAGCAGGGATCCGTGTCCCAACGAGAAAAGGTGCCTGGAATCCAGCAGGGTTTCCTGGAGGAGAGGTAGCTTGTGCTGAGCTTATGGGGACTTGGGGACCCGAGGGCACTGTCAATGCTGCCTTTCACGGTACTCAGTGGGGGTGTTGTCTTCCTTAGGTTTGCTGAGCCTCCAGGTGCTGAATGGTGAGTAGGATCGTGCCCTTGGGCCCTTCTATTATTCGTCTTCACTGCCGTGCGCTGGAACATGGTTCTTTGCGTCTCTTCTCAACGTCGGAAGAGCCTTTAGAAATCACCTAACCTCGCACTCTCCCCCTCGTCTTTGTCGCTCCCTTCATAAGTGGCTTAACACTTTTGTCATTCCTCCAGCAAATGCTGATGAGGACTGGCTAGCCCCTCTGGGCCAAGTCCAGCTGTAGGCTCCGAGAAAGAGTAGGGAGCCAGCCAGGCAGAAATCGGTGCCTGCACGAACTTGCCTTTGAACACAATGAGTAAAGGAGGAGGTGACGCGCGTCTATTGGAGATGGACGTGTCCTGAGGATGTGGAGGAGAGAGGGAGAGGGAAAGACAGCGTGGGAGAGGTTGACAGGTGTTTAGAGGGCGCTGAGGGCAAGGGACAGTTGAGCAGGGAGCCAGCTGGGTTGACTGCCTCCCGGGCGCCCAGGCACAGGGAACACAATGGGCCAAGGCCACGCGTGGGGCATCGAGGAGGCCGGGCACCTCCTCCCCTCCCCATTGGAAGCACTGCCTCGGTCCCTTTCGCGCTTCCTCGATGATTTCCTCTCCTCCTTCTCCTCCTTGTTCACCTTTAGAAGAAACAAGTGGTTGCAAGGAAGAAGAAGGTAAGTCGTGAATCCGCACCTTCTCCTGCCCCGGCGGCAGTGAGCTCCTTCAGCCCGGCTTCCGAAAAAGCCACAGGAAGAGGAGAAGCCTCCAGGTAACCACGGGCCGGGCGTCGGTGCCCGCGAAGGTGTCTGTGGGAAGGGCAGCCAGAGCCTTCGGGCCACCCTGCTCCCGCGTGCCAATCACGGGCGTCAAAGAGACCGGACACGCCGAGCGAGGCGGGGGACCCGTTCCTGCTCCCCTGGAAATGACACGGCGGCCCCCAGGGTCAGGGCTGCATGGCCGAAAACCCAGAGAGAAGAAGCCAGGCGAGAAGAGCAAGGCTCCGGGGGGGCCCAGAGAGTGGCCAGGAGCACTTACAAAAAAAAAAAAAAAAACTTGCTCTTATGAAGTTCACAAAAATAGATGAAGAATTTCACCAGAGGATTATAGTTTGTTTTAAAAAAAAATAGTCAAATGGCAATTTCGGAACCGAGAGTACGTGAACTGAAATGATGAATTCGGTGGTTGGTCTTAACAGCCGAGAGCATGACTGGGGAACTAGAAAATGGGTCAAGGGAAATTACTCAAAGTGAAGCACAGTGGATAAAAGAGTGGAAAATACAGAAAGACGCACATAAGACTTAGACCCAGCGAAAGGCTGCAACATCCGGGAAATGAGAACTTAAGAAGCAGAAGTGAGAGAAAATGAAACCGAAGTCAAGAGCTAAGGGCTAAGAATTTTGCATTTTGGTAAAAAAAAATAATAATAATCACCAAGCAACAGATTTTTTTTTAAGATTTTATTTATTTATTTATTAGGAAAGAGAGAGAGTGATAAAGAGCATGAGAAGGGAGAAGGTCAGAGTGAGAAGCGCACTCCCCATGGAGCTGGGGGCCCGATGTGGGACTTGATCCCGGGACTCCGGGATCATGACCTGAGCCGAAGGCAGTTGCTTAACCAACTGAGCCACCCAGGCGCCCTCAAGCAACAGATTTTTAAATGTTCTGAGAGGGGCACCTGGCTGGGCTCAGTCAGAAATGCATGCAACTCTTCATCTCGGGGTCGTGAGTTCGAGTCCCATGCTGGGGGTAGAGATGACTTAAAGATAACATAATAAAACCTTAGAAAGAAAAAAGTTCTGAGAACCCCAAAGGGAATGAATATAGAGAAGAGCACTTAGAGGAGCATTGTCCCCAAATAGTTTAAAACCCCAGACAAAGAGAACATTTTTAACTCCTCCCTCCCATAAAAAATCTAGAAGAGAGAGAATTTGAAAGAAGAGGAAGGAGAATTCTACCATAAGAAGCAAATCCCTGAGCTGCCCACTGAAAGGAAGCCTGCACACTATTCTGACACCAGACTCGGCTGGTTCGGAGTCAAGAAATGTTCCTAGGGATGAAGAGGGGCGCCGAGATCAAGAAGGAGATTAATCCACCAGGAAAATATGCCAGTTCTCAGTCTGTTTTCCACACAGCAGCTCGTTTTTATGTAAAAGGAGAAACAAGGCCTGACGACGAGAAGAAATGGTTGCATCCGTGATCGTAGTGGGGGGACCTTAATGCTGCTCCCAGCAGGTGATGGGACAGGTAGATAAAACCTCACATGGGAGGTCTAGAGAGTGACCAACGAAGGCGACGTGATTGATGGAGGAAGAACGCTGAACTCAACCCCAGGGAATGCACAGCCTTTCGAGTGGACATGGGATTATTTTTTTTTACCAAAATTGGCTGCATGTTGGTTCATAAAACAAGCCTCAGTCAACTTTGGATTGAAGTCACTTATTTATTATTATTTTTAAAAAGATTTTATTTATTTGACAGAAAGTGCATAAGCAGCGGGAGTGGCAGAGGGAGAGGGGAAGCAGGGAGCCCCCCCGATGTGGGGCTCGATCCCAAGACCCTGAGATCATGACCTGAGCCGAAGGCAGATGCTTAACCAACTGTGCCCCCCAGGTGCCCTGCCAAAGCTTTGCTCAGAAAGAAATTTATCATCTTAAATGTGTACATTAAGAGAAAGGAGGGAAGGAAGGTGGAAACGCAGAAAACCAATGATCTGAGTACCTACCTAAAGAATTTTGAAAAAGAACCAGATTAAACCCAAGCAGAATGAAGGAAGTGACAAAAAGCCAATGGGGAAAAATGTGCACTAGAAATCAACAGTGCTAACAGCTGGTCCTTTGGAAAAGACTGATAAAAACGTAGTTCTCTAGTGCTGCTGCTGAGAAACGGGCAAAAAAATACAGGAGAAACAAATCACCAAAATCAGGAGGGAAGGGATCCTGCAGGTATTAAAAGAATAATAAAGAGGATAGTTTGAAAAGCCTTATGCTGATAAAATGGCAAGTTGTAGAGAAAAGGGACAAAAGCCTAAGAAAACTCAAAGGACCAGAAGGGAAACAAAGGAAGGTAGACTTTCCGAATAATGCTTCGTCAAAGAAATTCAATCTGTAATCAAACAGACTTCCCCCCCCAAACCAACCAACCCACTCCCGGGGGGCAGATGGCTATTATGGAGATGTTACCGTGCACCCAATCGTGAAAATCCGAGGTTTTCTGGGTGTTATACTTTGCTAAAATGCTTAGAGTGAGAAGAGCAGGAAAGCATCCTGGGGAGGGGAAGGGACAGGGGCACAGCAAGTTAGGTCCAAGTTAGGAAGGTCCTCCTGGCACCCCCGGGGGCTGAGGGCTTCAAGGGCAGGAGGAGGGCGGAGCGGAGGGACTGAATGGCAGCAGAAGACCCACGTGTTCTTCGAGGGGGGGTGAGGGGCCGGGGCCAGGGGTGTGGGGTTCAGGAAGGGCAGGGATTTCCAGGCGGGGAGGGCAGGCCTTCAGTGTGCTCCATCCCCACCGGGCCCTCCCAGAGAAGCTGTCCCTGGCCACCACCCCACCCAAGAAGCCGCCCCCCAAGCGGACCAGATGGAACGTACTAAAATGCGCCTACATGATGGTCACCTTCTTGTTCGTGTCCTACAACAAAGGAGACTGGGTAAGAAGGAGCCTGTGACCTAAGGGGGTCGGGGAGGGGGAGCAGGGAGGGGGCAGGCAGAGGGAGAGGAGGGAGGGGGCGGAGGAGCTGCCAAACAAGTGAAGGGTTAGGAGAGAACCTCCTCTGTAAATAGAACCATCCCTCTCTCCCTTACCCCTTCCCTCTTTCCTCCCTCCCTCCCTCCTTCCTCCCTCCCTCCCTCCTCCCTTCCTACCCTCCTTCTTCCCTCCCTCCTTCTTCCCTCCCTCCTTCCTTCCTGCCCCCTTCCCTCCCTCCTCCCTCCCTCCTCCCTTCCTACTCTCCTTCTTCCCTCCCTCCTTCCTTCCTGCCTCCTTCTTCCCTCCCTCCTCCCTCCCTCCCTCCTCCCTCTTCACTTCCTACGTTCCTTCCTCCCTCCCTCCCTCCTCCCTCCCTCCCTCCTCCCT
>CM052803.1:1424270-1444691 GCA_028533885.1 Nasua narica
GTCGTAAAAGCATGCAAATCGGCCCTCTGATCAACAATTGCAATTTTCCATTTTCAAATGTTCAAACTGAGAAGAACCGAGA
Source organism: Nasua narica (assembly GCA_028533885.1). Classification (NCBI taxonomy): domain Eukaryota; kingdom Metazoa; phylum Chordata; class Mammalia; order Carnivora; family Procyonidae; genus Nasua; species Nasua narica. The sequence goes on from CM052803.1 coordinate 1,424,353, forward strand.
TGTGTTGGATACCGTGTCACCTGCCCGGACATAGACACCCTGCTCTGTGGAAATCCTGGGCCAGCAAAGGGACGCTGCAGTCCGGATTTCCCCGATTCTTGTTCACTCCTCAGACCTCGGGACACCTCCCCCCCCCCCCCCACCAAGGAAGAAAAAAAATTTTTTTCTTTAATGTCAAGGACACAAGATGATCTCTCATCAGGAGATCTCCCGTTGCTAACCTCCCAACATTTAAAAATGTTTGCTTCGGGCCTTAATGTCAGAACCCCCACCCCAGCCAGCTTGTGTAGACGAGTAGAGAAATGCATTCAATAAGAAACAAACAGGAGCTGCACCAACACCCACCCAGGGGATGGCTACATTGTGACATATTTGGATGCCATGAGTAGAACATAGGGCAGTAATAACGAATGGGGAAGCTACTGTCATCCTTAAAAACATGGATGTATTTTAGCAACAAAGTTCAATGAGAGAAAGCAAATCCAAGAAGACTAGCTTCAGTATGTTATTCTTCTGTCTAAAAAAAAAAAAGTTGGGGCGCCTGGGTGGCTCAGTGGGTTAAAGCCTCTGCCTTCGGCTCAGGTCATGATCTCAGGGTCCTGGGATCGAGCCCCGCATCGGGCTCTCTGCTCAGCGGGGAGCCCGCTTCCTCCTCTCTCTCTGCCTGCCTCTCTGCCTACTTGTGAGCTCTCTCTGTGAAATAAATAAATAATCTTTAAAAAAAGTAAAGTAAAGCAAAACTAAACAACATATTCTTAAACATGCACACATCTTTAATAAATTTTTTTAAAGATTTTATTTATTTATTTGACAGAAAGAGATCACAAGCAGGCAGAGAAAAGGGGGGAAGCAGGCTCCCCACTGAGCAGAGAGCCCGATGTGGGGCTCGATACCAGGACCCTGAGATCATGATCTGAGCCGAAGGTAGAGGCTTTAACCCACTGAGCCACCCAGGCAACCCTAATATATTTATTTTTTAAAGTAATGGTGAGTCAGGGTTTGTGATGGTGGTTTTTCTCCAGGTGAAGAAGCTGAGAGACAGATTCTCAAGGGAGCATCTACGTGGATGTGTGTTACTGTCAATATTCAATCCTTGGAGACAATAGGAGGTTCTTTTTTTATTTTTTTACAAAAGTAAATTAACAAGTCAGTATATCATTAAAGAAAAACATAACTGGATCAATTTATAATAGTGTCAATACAACTCCACGACTTGCAAATAAAATTAAATTATTAAAAGGAAAGAAATAGAGCACGTTAACAACTAATATCTCTGGATATCGGAAGTAGGCTTTTTAAAAGAATTTTTATTGTCCCTGTATTTTATAACGACCCCATCTTGAATGTGTACATCTGAATAAAATTCAAACTTTTTCTCATGCTAACAATTTGACTTTTTTTTTTTTTTTTTTTTTTACACCTAACCAAGGCGTGCGCTATTTAGAAATCTGGGAGAAAAGGAGGATGTGCGGCAGAGAGGGAAGGGGAAGCCAAGGGAACGAGGGGTTTGGAGAGGGCGGGATGGCTAATTCCATCACCGGCTGCAGAGTGGAACTTAAGAGGACTGAAATCAACTCCTGACCGACGAGACCCAAATCACTGTGGAGTCTGGTAAGCGCTGTTTTAGTGAGGAGGCGTGCAGAGAAGGCCCGAGAGGGCAGGCTGAGAAGAGAACAGCCTGGAAGAAATGAAAACCTTTCTATCCACACACCTGCGTTCTCCATTCTCCTGTCCCCTCCCCACGTTGAAAGACGTTGGCTTCCTGCCCTTTTCAACAGCCTGGATGAAGATACGGGCGATCTCCCTGTACTATTTTTGCAATTTCCCGTGAATCTATAGGGCCTGATTGTTATTTAATTTCTTTTTTTTTAAAGAATTTATTTATTCATTTAAGAGAGATAAATAAGGAGTGGGGGGGCAAAGGGGAAGCAGACACACCCCCCCGACCTCCCCCCCAGCAGGGAGCCTGATGTGGGGCTCGATCTCACGGACCCCCAGGATCATGATCTGAGCCAAAGGCAGACGCTTAACCGACTGAGCCACCCAGGCGCCCTGCTTGGAAATTTCTTAAAAGTGCAGATTCTCGGGACATGGAAAACAAGGAAACTCGGAGAAACTCACTACCGAGGGGCGTCTCCGGAAGCATGAGGGGTGGGATTCTGACCGGAGACTGGGACGGGGTATTACAGAAAACCCAAGGAAATCAGTGAATTCCGGGATCAGTAGAATCCCAAGGCACAAGGTCAATAGGGGAAATGGTGTGGGACACGGGGCGACCGTGAAAATGAATCCGAAATGCAGGTTCCTCAAACTGCGGGTCCCCAGGCCCGGCCCGGCGCTGAGGGCAAGCCCACTCACCTGTGGCTTCACAAAGCCTCGGGGCGATGCCGTGGGTCCCTCAGGGAAGGTGACCTCCTCACGAGTGGCTCCGGACGCTTCTCTAGTCAACGTGGGGAGTGACAGGTCACCAAACATAGCAAACTATTCAAGGTGCAGGGGGCAAAGGGACTTGGACAGGCAGATTTTTAGGACAAGGAAACTACTCTGCGTGAGACCCTAACGGGGGCTCCACGGCCGGGGGCTGTCTAAACCCAGGGAAGGTGCAACGCTGAGGGACCCCTCAACTCCGCGCTTGGGGGGCAATAACATCAGTGTAGCCTCATCATCGTAGCCTTGGGGGTGCCGACGGTAAGGCAGGAGGGGTTTGAGGGAGGACGGGGGCCGCGGAGTGTCTCTGGGAAATCTCCGTACTTCGTGCAGTTTTTTTGTGAATCTAAACCTGCTCTGAAAAAAATGTCTTTTTTTCTTTTGAAGTTGCTCAGGGATATTTAATAAATAATTCAGAATGCGTTTATACTTAAACGTGTCTTGTCTGAAATTTAAATTTTACTGGCATCTCCTATTTAATCTGGCCACTCAGGGGCGCCTGGGTAGCTCAGTCGTTAGGTGTCTGCCTTGGGCTCAGGTCATGATCCCGGGGCCCTGGGATCGAGCCCCATATGGGGCTCCTTGCTCGGCGGGAAGCCTGCTTCTCCCTCTCCCACTCCCCCTGCTTGTGTTCCCTCTCTGCTGTGTGTGTGTCTCTCTCTGTCAAATAAATAAAATCTTAAAAAAAAAAATCTGGCCACCCCACCTCACAAGGAAATAAAAGCTAACAGGAAGACAATCCACAGCCACGATTTTAGGAGGAAATACTGAAAATAAGACTTGCCTTTATTGCAAGAATAGCAACGTAAACCAAAAAGCTTACAACCATGGGACATAATGAAATGGAAAAATGAAAACCCAGAGGGAAGACGTCATCATTCCAAGATCCTCGTAAGTAATGCTTACGGGACATTGGCCATGTTCTAGAAACCTTCTAAGTGCTCGAGATGTCCCTTGTCGTTTTTTTGTTGTTTTTTTTTTTACACAAAATCGGGGACCAATCACCTTTAACTTCCTTCTTAGGGCAGAAGGGACTTGGACCCGGTCGCCTGGGTCACTTTGCATGTGTTTTTTGGTGGCGTTTAAAAGTTCCCAGCTGGCGAAAGGCACCGTCGCACTCTGGACACTGGTAGGGTTTTAACCCAGAGTGGGTGCGGCGGTGGACGTTGAGGTTCCCCTTGTGGCTGAAAGCTCTCCCGCAGTCCTCACACCGGTACGGCTTCTCCTTGGTGTGGACCCTCCGGTGGCTCCGCAGGGTCGAGTCGTGGGTGAAGGTCTTGTGGCAAAGCTCGCAGGAGTATGGCCTCTCCCCCGTGTGGATTCGCTGGTGGACGCGGAGGTCTGAGAGCTGCATGAACCCCCCCTGGCAGGCATCGCATCTGTAGGGCCTCTCTCCCGAGTGTATCCTCCAGTGAATGGAAAACTTCGATTTGTAACGAAATCCCTTCTCACATATTCTGCACACGGTTGGCATCTGGCCCCTGGCTTTCTTCTTGACAGGATGGACCGATCTGGACGCAGGCTGGGCTGAGACTTCCCCTTTGTCCAAATACGGTGTCCCTTCTGGAGATCCTTCTTCGGCAACGGAGGTGCTGTCCCGTTTTCCTTTTTGAGGATTTCCTGGGCTCTTCCGAGAATCTCTTCTGTTCCCGTTCGGATTGGAAGCTTGTCTCTCCGAAACACGGGTGGAGGGTCTGCCAGCATCCACATCTGTAATATGGGGTCCTTCCTGGAGACTCTCCCCACCCTCTGCCCTCACGGAACCTGTTGAAAGAAGGGTGATCGCCCGACGGTTCAGAAAGAGCATTTTCAGTGATGCCAACCTTGTTTGTACCAAACACCGCTGTGGGCTGAGAACTTCCCTTCAACCAACAAACCTGGGATAGGGTTGCACATAGGACACTGTGAACAGTGGGGGACAGAGAAGGCTTGACATTTCAGAGCCCCCTCCCCCCAAGAGAGGTCAATTCTTGATCCCCAGACCCCTTTTCCCAGCTTAGGAAGCGTCACTAACTCCTCTGAATTCCCAGTTTCCGTGCTCACCAGGACCTTCCAGAGGCTGAGGCTCTTGGAATTTCAGGATGGGGACCCCCTCTCCCGGATCTTCCGTCAGATTCTTCGAGTTCACCTCGGGTCTCAGACTCTCCCGAACACCCTTTCCAGGAATGGTCTCCGGCAGAACGTCCTGTCCCTGACAATGGGGCGACCAAGTGTAGTTACCGACGTGTCTAACGTGGGGCGTGGGAAGCTCTCGTCTCCTCTTTCCCCATCCTGCCCACCACCCTGGTCTGAGACACCGACTCTCTCAGTAATAGCGTTGTGGATGGGCCCGACTTCCCTTGGGCCACCCATCCCTCCCTGTCGTCGATCGGCGCCCAGAGTGCCCTTAAGTTCTCCTGTCCACGCGTAGCAGCCCTATCAGGGCTAACCGATCGTGGCCGCACCCCTGGTTCCTGCCCGCCGGAGCTCAAGCCCATCCTGCAACCCCCACCCTCCGTTCTGACAACCGGAAAGCTCTCGGGACATTTGCAAACGTGTTCTAGAGGCAAAAGGACTCCGGGCGAGAGCCAGTCTCTTAGGCAGAGAGAGGGACAAAGGCTGAGGAGCTTTCCTTCTCCCAAGAGGCTCAGAAATGTCTACGGGCTCCACGCTTCCACGGGCAATCCGAGGGTAAATGGCTCCAGTTCTGTGCTCTGCTGCTATCCCAAATTACTCCAGCAGCTACACCCACTGCCTCTTCGAGGACCTTCTGCCACTGCTCCCTAGAGATGGGGAAGGGCGTCCCACTCACCTGCCTGGAGGATGCTTCGCTGACTCCTGGCCGTTTCTGCAGCCCTCTGCCGGCCTCCTCGCTGGTCTCCGCACGTGTCTCGCTCACCGAGGCTCGGGGCTTCTTGGATAAGTCCTCCACCAGGTCCATGGCACTGCCCTCGGCTCCGGCCCTCTGAGCATCCCAACTTTGCATAAGAAATTCCTGTCCTTCCAGGGTGACTATGGTCTGTGGGGGCAAGAGTCCACCGAGATCAGACGCACTGAGAACCAGAATGGGGCTCTGACACTCCCTGGGTGAAGCGACCCCACACGCACACATTTGTTGGAAGTACTTGTTTCAAACCTCCCAAGGTGATGGGGGACCTACCCCCCTCTGCTGTTGGACGACCACTGGCCTGGCCACAATATCGAATCACCGTCAAGGCCTCCCCACGTCCCCCCGTCGCCTCAGCTGAGGCTCAGCCCTCGCAGTCACTCTGCGGCTTGTCCAGTCCTGGCGGCACTGGCACCGGCACCGGCACCGGGGCGCCGTGAGAAATCCAACACCACGCCCCGGGGCGACTTCCCAGGTGTGGCTCACACCGCCCTCCGCAGGTCTTAAGAATTCCTTTATCGACCATTCCCAAGGGACATCCTCCGGTCCCCGCGGCTATTTTTCCCCACCGTGTGGTCGTGGTCGGAAGCTTCTGATTTCCATTCTCGGCTCACCCCTGGAGGATTCCGTCACCTCCCGGGAGCGCTCAGGGCAAGGAGGATTGGCCCTGATGGACCTCGCTCCCTCCCGTCCACTTACAAAATCACCTGCAGAGGAGCCCGTCTGCCCACGATTGGTGCTACACCAGGTGGCCCTCCTGGATCCTTCTGACCCTTGCTTTTCTTTCTCTCTCTCTCTTTTTTTTTTAAGACTTTATTTATTTGACAGAGAGAGAGAGATCACAAGTAGGCAGAGAGGCAGGCAGAGAGAGAGGGGGAAGCAGGCTCCCCGCTGAGCAGAGAGCCCGATTGGGGCTCGATCCCAGGACCCTGAGATCACGACCTGAGCCGAAGGCAGAGGCTTAGCCCACTGAGCCCCCCAGGCGTCCCTGACCCTTGCTTTTTCCGCAAAGCGCAGAGCCGCACTTCAGCCACCACGATGGAAAACGTTCCCATCTTCCCATCGTTGGGGCTGGAGGCACATCTGGCAACCAGCAGAGACTTTTTGTTTTTGACTTTCACGACTGGGGGTGATTGCCCTCGACGTCAAGGATGCCGCTAAACACTACGATGCTCAGGAAAGCCCCAAGGACAGTCCGTGGCAGTATCACTAGTAGACTTGAGAGACCCTGAGGGCGTCGAAAGCCCACTATCCCAGCCCCCTTCCTTCCTCCTAGCAGCCCCCTCCAGGCAGCATCCCAGGACTCTAGTTACCATGGCAACACAGTGCATCCCTCTGTAACCCGTAGGTACTTTACTCAACTAGGACCGGTTTTAAAGAGGGTCTCTGGCGATGTCAAGAATTGCAAATGCAATGACCGGGCTGGTTTGCAGCCCCTTCCTCCCGGAGCCCCTGGAATGCCCCTTACGCAACTGTCCCCTCGCGACATCAGGCAGGGTGAATGACGGTAAAGTGCCAGTGACCTCCCCTCTCCTCCCGCTCCCTCATGACAGCCGGAAATGTCTCTAGACATCACCGAATGTCTCCTGTGGGGCCAACCGTCTCCCACGCGGGAACCACTGACCCAGAGAAAGCCCTCACGCCCTCCCTAGTCCAAGGGCACCCACGCCGGCTCCCCGTTCCCATCAGGAAGGCCCTGCTCACCCATTGCCTGGGGGTCTGGTTGCTTCTCAGCAGGTCCCGTAAGGCTTTGCAGCTCCGCACCCCGCTTTCCTTGACTAGGACCTGGAGCTCCTGGGGCGCGGAGATCAGAAACTGCTCCAGCACCAGCGCGTCCAGGATCTGCTCCTTGCTGTGAAGGTCCGGCCTCAGCCACAGGAAGCAGAGCTCACAGAGCCTCCCCAGGTCCTCCAGCGGGTCCGACCTCTCCGAGCTGGTGAACGCCCGGAAGCTCACGTGCCACGTCTCACAGTCGCCGTCCTGCCTCCCAGCGGGGGCTCCTCGCCACGGGACAGCGTGCGGCAGCTCTGTCCCCGGGCGGCCTCGGGGGCTCTCCTGACGCCCTGGAGAGGTCTGGTCTGCGGCCATATTGATTGACCGGGGAACTTTCCAGTTTGACTCTGCAGACTCTCTAGAAGCTGGTGCCTAATTAAGACCCACCTGAAGGGATTTACTCCGTTTTTCTTCGGCAACAGACCCGCTTTTGTTCAAAAGTCTGGGGGGAGAAAGAACGAACCAGATTGGTTTACCTTCTTACCCCCCTTCCCTCCAAACCTTTCCCCCCAACACTAGACGCCGTCCCCAACTCATCCTGTATTTAATACCGTGAAAAGTACCCCCCACTATTATTTTCCCAACGTCCACCTTTATAGTGAAGTAAAAGGTGGTTGAAATGTTGGAATGGCCCCCTAGATTCTGAGCTCTAAATGGACCAGCGGTGAGCTCAGTTTTCTCATCTGTAAATTGGGAACGACATCATCCCTGACTACAAATTAAATAGAACTACGTGTAAAACTCCTCAAACCGAATTTTAACAATGTCCGTCTTTTTATTTTTATCTCCCCGCCGGGACTAGACATACAAGGCAAAACTGCATTCGTTTAACATTCTGCAGGAGGCGGAAAAATATTTACAACCCGAGAATTCCGTGTGGTGTGGTAACATTGGCAAGATTAATCTAAGATCGTCCCCCCCACAACACAGTGCCCTGTCGATCCCATTGCTTTGTTCTAGGAAGGGCAGGACTCAGAAAAATCCTAACGGGATTAACAGATATCTCGCTGCTGTCGTAAAGATACGCACAAGCCCAAATTCACCAAAATTCATTTTCACTCTTCTGAAACGACGACTTCGCGTCGTGTGTTTGCACAATACTCCCTATTGCAATGCTAGTGACATCGCAATGGCACTGCTTGCATTTGCAATGCTGGGCTACCCCTGCCACTGTCTATTTCCACAACGTACTCAGCCCCCTCCCCACCAAAGGAAACCCTGTCCCTTTCCCATCCCCGCCCATCCCCAGGGGATCCATTAATCCCTTCTCAGTCTCTATGGGTTAAACACTTAATCTCATCCCAGGAAACGGATTAAAAATCCAACGCTCTTTGAAATTTCCAAAGCAGCAAGATTTTAAGAGCTTTTAGGACGTTCTCAAGCTGGCTTCCTCGATACCCCAAGAACAACAGCGGCAGGGGGCGTCGGGGTGGCTCAGTCGGTTGGGCGTCTGCCTTGGGCTCGGGTCAGGATTCCTGGGTCCCGGGTGGAGCCAGCTTCTCCCTCTCCTCCTGCCCCTCCCCCCGGCTCACGCACATTCTCTCTCCCAAACAAAAAACTTTAAAAAGAGCCCAGCGATGGATGTGTTCTTCAGCAATGGTGTGGGAAGTTTAGAAACCTCAGGAGAAGCCCGTGCCACACAGAATGCAGAACTATAACGCATTTGTCTAAAATCCGTGACAGTCAACTTTGGTCCTATTTCAGCCCACTTGGGGAAGCTCGCTTCAGCTCGATGTTGTTTTAGTCCCATTGTTTTAGCTTTAATTAGCTGGTAGGTAAGTCAGTCGGCTCCTGGGAGACCAGAATCGTTCTCCATAACATGGGGCCGATAAGATAAAACCCATAAGCTAAAATCCTTGTCTGAGAATAAATAAAAGGATGCCAATAGGACATACCTGGCACAGCTTTGCCCAGTGGGGTGACCAACATTTAGAGCTGCGATTCTCAACCAAGGGTGACCTGCCCTTCTCCTCCGGCACCTTGGGCCACTGGGCAACGTCTGGAGACGTTTTTTGGTTGTCACGACCCAGGCATGGGGGAGGCCGGCGGTGGGGGGGATACCACCAGCTAAAGACCCTACAATGCACAGGACAGCCCCCGACTCCCCTCCCCCAAACAAAAAAAAATCATCTGGCCAAAAATACCGCCAGGAGGTCGCAAAACCCCTGGTTCGAAGTATAAACCGCAAATACCACAAATCAAATCACACGAAAACGATCCCAGGTTAATAATGGGGTATATATGAGAGATGGTGGACGCTGAGCAACAAACTGAGGGGCTTGGAGGGGAGGGGGCGGGGAGGCGGGCGAGCCTGGTGGTGGGTATTGAGGAGGGCACGCACTGCATGGAGCACTGGGTGTGGGGCATGAACAATGAATCTTGGAACGCTGAAAAAACAAATATATTTGGAAAAAAAAATAATGGGGTATATAGAGAAAGACCCCCTGCATTCGCAAGACCTCAGAACTTACAGGTGGTGAATACAGACCTAAATCCTCCTGGTACCAACCTCCATCCATATCCCAGGGTCCCAGCGCCCTTGGACGCCCCGCCCACGACTTACCTCATCCGCGTCTTCACGCCTTCCTGCCTCCAACCTCCTCGCATCCCAGACTGGCCCTCCAATAGCGCTGAGCTGAAATAACAGCGGTTTATATACAGCTAGAGAAACCCCAGACTTCCGGTGACCTCATCAGCCCAAGGATTAGCGTAGGGCCACGGAATGAACCATTTAAGGTGGCCGTGTGGATTACATGTCCCACTGAAACTCCATCAAGAGAAAGACAGAGGGACGCCTGGGTGGCTCAGTTGGTTGGGCAGCTGCCTTTGGCTCAGGTCATGATCCCAGGGTGTTGGGATGGAGTCCCGCATCGGGCTCCTTGCTCAGCAGGGAGCCTGCTCCTCTCTCTGTCTCTGCCTGCCTCTCTGCCTGCTTGTGTTCTCTCTCTGTTAAATAAATAAATAAAATCTTTACAAAAAAAAAAAAAAGAGAAAGAGAGAGAGAGAGAGAGAAAAAAAGGAATTTATTAAATAAGTCTACTTGGAAACAAGATGGGTTTTCCTGGTCTCCTGAATTATTTATCCTATGCCTGAAGCGTTCAAAGGAGTCAGGGAATGGAGAGTTGCAAGTTTTTGTTTTTGTTTGTTTGTTTGTTTTAGAGACCTGCAAGTTTTAAGCGCTTTGGATCAAGATTTTATCGAAAATGATAAATTTTCGGGTCAGGATTCCAGGAATTCCCTGCTCAGCGGGGAGCCTGCTTCTCCCTCCTTTCTGCCTGCCGCCTCCCATGCTTGTGAGCTCGCCCTCTCTCTCTCTCTCCTTCTGTCAAATAAATAAATAAGTAAAATAAAAATTAAAATAAAATCTTCCAAAAAAAAAAAATCTAGCTCAAGCAAAGCTCTCACATATTCATTCCAAGGTAGTGAAAAATGGAAAGTGACTATTGATACGTAAAGGGATATTCGTGATTTTTTTAACACTTATTTTTACTATTTTTCAATGTTTTGGGATTAATGCCTCAAAGCTTCGCTCAAACTGGATTAAGTCCCTGATTCGATATTCGTCTATTTACCCTTTTATAGAAACCACGGAAAGCAGGCAAAAGCACGGAGACAACGCTCTGCATTCCTTCTCTTCCCGGGTGCGGAAGGTGGTTTCGAGGCTTTTCCGTGGACCTTCTTGTTCCCCTGAATTAGAGCTCACGAATTCTGGAAAGCTCTAATGGTGAGTCTGCATGTTACCCCATGAATTTTAATCACGGGTGGGGCGGGGTTACAGTTTGGGGTCACAGTTTTGGAAGGTCTCTGTGTCCATCAAATCATAACAAATCCATTCAGATAGTGAACTTTTAAATGGACCATTTCAGAGGAATTGGAAGGCTCCTGACTTTGCATGATTCTGGGAGCCCAAGGGAGTCTCTAAGCCCGGCTAACCTCGGAGTCCTTATAAGCGAGATGGGGGCTTTCTGGCACACAGACTCTTCCCCCCCCCCTTTTTTTAAAGATTTTATTTATTTATTTGACAGAGAGAGAGAGAGATCACAAGTAGGCAGAGAGGCAGGTAGAGAGAGAGGGGGAAGCAGGCTCCCCGCTGAGCAGAGAGCCCGATGCAGGGCTCGATCCCAGGACCCTGGGATCATGACCTGAGCCAAAGGCAGAGGCTTTAACCCACTGAGCCACCCAGGTGCCCCCGGACTCTTCCCTTTCATCCCCAGTTCGGCACTCGGGAGACCCACCACCAAATCCGATTCGGAATCAGACCACTCACCCCTCGCTGCTGCCTCTTCCAATCTCTCTGGGACCGCGATCTTTGCTGCCGCTTCTGGAATGGTCCCCTCTGCCCTCCTGCGCTCCAGGGCTGCGTGCCCCACGGCCCGGGGCTGTGTGGGGACACCCCAACCGTACATTGCATCCCCTTCAGAACCGACCCACAATTTGCAGAGCCGGGGGAGGAGAAGTCTTGTCTTTCCTCAGGACCCAGAGCCCTTCGGCATCTCACCTGTGGATGCTCTCCTGCCTCCGCCCCCTCCCCAGCCCCCTCCCCAGCCCCCTCCCCAAGCCTGGCGGGCTTCTGCTCTGGGACTCTGTCCCCCGCGGTCTGGAATGCTCCGTCAGCCCCTACAGGGTTCTAACAGCTTTGGCCCTGTAGATGCTCGGTAAATACTGATAGATTAGATAGATAGATAGATAGATACGTACATTCACACACAGATGACACGTCCAAGATTCCGCGCTATTTCTTAAGATCCCATTTTTTCTGCAACTATAAATGACCTCATATAACCGAGAATGTCCTTCCCAGGGGGATGAACGTTCGCCTGGATAGAAAATGACACATTTACTTTACATTGTTTCCCTTTCAACTCCTGAAAAGTATTTGCCGCATAGGCAGCATCCGTCCCCACCCAGTGTTGCCGCCAGAAAAATCCGGGAAGCCTTCCCGCGGAAGTGATTTGGATGTTTCTCTTTCTTGTGGGCATTTCTGAAATTCGCACTTTTGTGACCACGTATGAAATTTATCTTTATGATTTCTTACAAATGCTTCCTCCTCTCCCTGCTCGCGTTCCCCTCAAGTAAGGGCCTGGGATCTCCGTACTTCCTCGCTTCTGGAAGAGTCTCCGACGTTTTGCTCCTCTCCTCTAATTTCTCCGTTGTGTCCACCTCTGCCACGTTCCCCACCTGCCGTGTTCTTCCGGCTGCTGCCTATTTTTCTTAACGAACATTTGTTAAATTCTTGTTTCATGTTGCTGACTCACGTTTCTTATTTCTATTTCTTGGAAGGCAATCCTACTACCCCCCACTTCTGAAAGGAGCTGTAATCTAGCTTTTATACTCTTTGTTGATTTTTTTAATTAGCTGTGTCCTTATTTGGCCCCATGAGTTCGTACCCTTAAGGATAGGATAGCTTCTCAGTTCAGGTTAATTTGGCCCCACACGAAGGCTCGACAATGTCCAGGGACTGTTTGGTTGTCTCAGCTGGGGGGAGGGTGCTCCCGCCGCCTTGTACGTAGAGATCAGGGTCCCACTCAACACCCTCTAATGCCCCACAAAAAGAATGATCCCAACCGAAACGTCCGGAGTGTTGAGACTGAACGCCAGGAGAGGGGGTATTGGCGAAGCCCCAGAAGCCAGAGACTGACCTCTTCCAGCCCCTATGCCTTCAGTGACAGATTAATCTAGAATTCAGGCTCCCTTTGGTACAATCCTACCGAGTAAAACCTCAGATCGGGGCCCACCCACGGAGACCAGAGGGAAAAGAAGTACTCACGACCCCTGAGTTGTGAACCCTGAGGTTCTCAGCCAGCGCTCCCGGGAACACAGAGAGCGAACAAGCCCGCCCAGGGTGCCCCCCACCCTCGGGTCATTTGGTCTGATTTACTTAGTTTAGGGTGGGGCTTCGATAGGATTTTTTTTTTATTTTTTTAAGCACGCAGGAGATATGGAATATTATCAGCCTTAAAAGGAGGAAAATCCTATCACCCCTCACACAGGGCAGAAGCTGGAGGACATTATGCTAAGTGGGACGATTCAGACCCAAAGGGACAGACGAAGGGATTGAAGACAGTGAGGGCGACTGCGGTGGGGTCCTGGGGAGCGGTCCTTCAATGGGGGCAGAGTTTCAGTCTGGCAAGTCGGAAGGCCCTCTGCGGTTGGTGGGGTTGGTCGGGCAGCGTGAATGTCCTAAGGCCACTAAACTGGACGTTAACCGTGGTTTCGATGGTAGATCTCAGGGGCGCCTGGGTGGCTCAGTTGGTTGTGCTTCTGCTTGTTTTGGCTCAGGTCCTGACCTCGGGGTCCTAGGATCGAGCCCCAAGTCGGGCTCTGCACTCCGGGCTGGTCTGTGTCTCCCTCGGACCCTCCCTCAGACCCTCCCTCTGCTGGCTTGCTGTCTCTCTAAAATAAATGATTAAACCTTAAAAAAAAAAAAAAGGTGGTAAATTTCATGTTACATGTATTTGCCACAATTTCAAGGTGTTTTTTTTTTAACTTAAATCTTTTTAAGATTTTATTTTTAAGTAATCTCTATGTTGGACGTGAGGCTCGGACTCACAGCCCCGAGATCAAGAGTCACATGCTCCACCGACTGAGCCCCCTAATTAAATATTTTTAAGACACCTTGTTCGCGGAAACTCGATGAGGGAGGACCCGCGAACCTTCTCCTTACTCACGTGCATCCCTCCCCTGACCTCCGGCTCAGGGCTGAGTCCAGCTTTCCCCTCACTCTGCATAGAGCGTTCGAAGCAAAGGCCAGAGCACAGAGGGGCCCTCGGTGGCCCTCGCTGTGCAGCCGGGGGAGGGGGGAGGCAGCTGAGTGGAGAGGCCGGGCAGAGCACAGTCTCCTCTGTGGTGGCTCACAGCCCTTTCCTTCCCAAGCCGGGAGACGAGTGAGGAGTGACCTCTAGCGATGGGACTCGGACTCCGCAGCCGCTCTGGGGCAGTGACCCGCATCCTGGACCCTCGGGTACCGATGGCACCCCGAGAAGGGAGCTATCCTGGCTTATGACTGCCAGCAAGCGAAAATTCCAGACGCCCTGTTGAATGTGAATTGCGGCTAGGCCACAAACAGTTTTTGGCATAAGAATGTCCCATGCAACATTCAGGATATACGAGGACGTTTGGATTGAAGATGGACGGTGGGGATTCTCCTAGTTCGAACATGTTGCCACATGAGCCCCGTGGAGTCGACATTAGGGCCAGCTCTCTGCAGGGCTCCGAGCCCCTGTCGGTAGGGGTGAAATTCCAGCCCGTGGACAGGACCCCTGTCCTTTCTCCCTCACCTCCGCGTTCTCAGTCTCATCTGCCCTGGGGCCACGAGGGCTCATCTCAATATAGCCTTTACTTATGTTTTCGTCCATTTCCAAAAGAAGGTTCGCTGCCCCCCCAGCCAGATCTCAGCAACCCACCCCTCCCGCCCCCGCCCCGGCCCCAGACATAACCTGACTCTGGCTGTGCCTTATCGCAATAGCCCGCTGCCTCCCAGCTCCTGAAATGTCTTCTCCAAGGAAAATTCCCTCACCCTCGGCCTCCTCTGAGCGTCCTGCAGGCGGTCACCCTTACCCCCTGGGGGGCCGAGCTCCTGCCTCGGGAAGTCTAAGTCGTGGATATTTCCATGCCCGGTGCTCTCGGCGCCATGAGACCCTGTCAACCCTCTGCCACACTGCGTGAACCCACATCCTCGAATCTGTCACCCCAGTAACCACGGTGCCTCTGCCATCTTTAACCCCACTTCTTCTCTCCCTTGTCTCTGAACATCACTGGGACCAGCAACCCATCCAATCCCCAGCGCTCTGCCCTTGGACCCCCTTCTCTCCTCTCTTCGCCATCTAAGTACTGACAATGCTCCCAATTATATTCCCATTCTGCCCCCTCCTCCGAGCTCCAGAGTCGCACAGCCAACTCCCATCCCCCACCCCAGCTGCATAACCAATAGGCATCTCGAGCTCCTGCTCTTCCCCCCAAACCTGCCCTCTGCATGGTTCCTCTAACCTTCAAGGGCAGCTCCCTCCCTCCATTGCTCAGACCAAAAAAGTAGGGATTCATCCTTGACTGCTTTCTCAAATCCCACAGCAAGTCTGTTGGGGCGGGGGGCGCGGGGTCCCTTCAGCTCTGCCTTGAACTACATCCAAAACGTGACTGCTTCTTACCGCCTTCCGGGATTCTATAGCATCGCATCCCAAGTGGTCTCTGCCCTCCCAAAGTTGGTCGGAGGCTCCTTGCCCTGGTCCCTGGGCCCCTGCTCTCAGACTTTGTCCCCACCCTGCACCTGTCTGTCTGAGACAGGTCCTGAGATCCTCAAAGGCAGGCCTGGGTCTCTTTTTGTCCCTGAGTCTTGATGCTGCCTCCGTCCTCCCATTCCGTGATTTAAAGTTGCTAACGGTGGGGGGGCTGGGGGGCTCAGTCGGTTAAGCGTCTGCCTTCGGCTCAGGTCATGATCTCAGGGTCCTAGGATTGAATCCCACATCGGGCTCTCTGCTCAGCGGGGAGCCTGCTTCCCTCTCTCTCTCTGCCTGCCTCTCTGCCTGCTTGTGATCTCTCCCTCTCTCTGTCAAATAAATAAATAAAACCTTAAAAAGGAAATATGTAAACTTTTGAAAACGAATGGACTAACGAACGGGCAGTAGGTCGGAGATCCAGATAAGGACAGCGGGCGGAAACCAGAATTATATTAGGCCTTCTCACGAGAGAATCCGAGGTCCATCATCTCCCACAGGATAGAGTCTCCCAACCCCACGCCTGACCCCCTCAGCTGCGACTTCGCCGCCGCCAGCAATTCCCATGTTAGCACAAGAAATCGTGGATTATTTGAAAAGAAATGTTTTATTCTCACCACTCCGCTCCGCTGTACCTCTCCCCCTTTTCAGCTGGAGGACGCCCGGCTGGGGTGGGGGAATGAGGGGAGGCAAGCCATGTACTTGGCAGAATCTTTTTGAGCCAAGACATTGTAGACCCTTAGAGGGAAATGGGATGTGCCTATCATATCAGCCGACAGCTCGTGTTACGATTCTGAAAGAATAGTCACTTCGCACGGATGGCAGAAATACTCCCTCATGACCCCCCATCTCCTAAATGGCCCCAGAATTAATTCTCGCGTTTGTAAATGACGCTTCCTACTTATTCCAAGGATAAATCGGGGAAACCTGAGACGGTCCGGCGACTTTTAAGAAAATTCTCCCGACGCTCCACAAACTTTCTGCGTGAGATTCAGGGACTTAGTTTCGGGATCTCAGCCTCGGTGGAAGGGGTGAGGCAGGGAGGGGTCCAGGAGGAGTCGGAGAAAAGGACACGGAGCAGAGGTCTGGAGATGTCTAGGACCGCTGGGCATCTCCCTCCTCGGGGGCTTTCTTGCTAAATTTGCCCAGGTCTGTGGGAGAGAAAGAGGTGAATTTGGAACGGTCGCGCTCACCGCCACCACCCAAACCAGGCCAAGCTGGGAATGAAACTGCGGGGGAAGACAGCTTTGGTTTATCCCACGCCCAGTTGCCTTCCCTGTTCTCTCTCCCTCTTTTCTTCTCGCTCTTCCTCCCTTCCTTGGCATCTGCCCACACACTTCCCTTTTCCACCCCATTTAAGATGGCCCGGGGGGGGGGGGGGGGGATGGCCCTTCTCAAGAGCCCAACGGCAGCCAAGGTTGGCGTGGGGCCTGATGAACTGAGGAGGCGCGTCACCTCCAACACCGGTGAGGGGAGGGGGTTCCAGTCCACGCTTTCCAGAGGGGTTAGTGGAGCCGGAAAGAAAGCCGGGTGTTCGTTTCCAAAAACAGGGTTAGAGCTGAAGGACAAGGAATTGGGGTAAATATGTAGCTGGGGGAAGGAGGGCGAAACTGACTTAGGTCGCGGCTGGGGTGGGGAAGCCTGCCCTTGGGTAGTTGGATTCGCGCCTTTAGCGTGGGTTTTCCAGGCACCTGCGGTGCGTCACTCCTTGTGTGTAGGCAGTGAGCCGGCCGCCGAAGGCCCCTACACACGCGGGGCTCCGAGTTTCCCAGCAGAAGACAAAGAGCAAGCACATAAGCACAGGACGCCAAGAAGACGCGTGCGCAGACAGAAGTCACCAGGGGACTTAGACGGGATGACAAGAACAGAGAAAAAGGAGGCTGGCCTCAGGGAAATAAATGGCCCCGGGGGGTGAGGTGGGGGAGCCGGCTAAAATGCTTTCTGGATGACGTGAAGGATGTCGCCGGGCAAAGCTCTAGAAACAGAACGTTCTAGACTAAGGCATCAGCTGTGGCAAAGACCCTCGAGTCGAAGGCGCCCGGTGTTCTAAGAAAGCCGGAATTCGGAAGGAGAGCAGAAGAACATACTTGAGGACACTCCCGTCCCTCGCTCCTGTTTCCTCCACGTTTCCCGCGCTAACCTGCAGTCTCTGGTTTGGCGAGGGTCTCCCTCAGGTCCCTCTTGGAGGCCCCCCGAGGGCGGGGATGGGGGAGCCCATCTGGGGACAAAGCCGAAAGGACTTACGCCTCCCTGGCCATTGGGTTCGGTGCTTTGCACCACGCACTGCGCCTGTGGTTCCCTCCCTTCCTTGGCGTTTGTGGCACCGAGGGGTTCTCATCCTGGGTCATTCTGCCCTCCCCCGCCCCCGGACCGGGGATATTTGCTAACGTGTGGGGACATCCGTCATTGTCACAACTTGGGGATGCCGCGGCCACCCAGTGGGTGGAGGCCAGAGAAGGGCTGAGCACCCTGCACGGGGACGGCGCACAGCAGAGAGATGCGCATCCGCGAACGCCCGCGGGAGAAACTGGCCTCAGACCCGCTCGGCCGCCTGGTGGGCGGCAACAGTGGGGAGATCGGGTCAGGCCCCAGGTGGCCTTCCCGGTGGGCCCGCCCTGGGGTCGGTGTCTGGACCCCTGCGCATCCCGTGCTTCTTTCCCTCCAGACATGGATGGGAAGGAGGGGGAACCTCAGGCACGTCCCGTGGCCAGGAACTGCCCTTCCCCAAGCCCCCGGGGCAGCAGGTGGCAGAGCGAGGGACGGAGCCCAGTCCGCCGGCTTCCGAGGCCAGCAGAGGGCAGGCGCGGGGGGCTGACGGAGACGAACCCCGCGCTCACTCACCAAGGGCCTTCCACAGGTCTAGGACCTCCAGGGCTGTCTTCTTGCTGCCGTGGTCTACGCTCTGGGGAAGGTGGAGCACTGGGGAGGGGAGGGCAGAGGAGGGGAGAGCAGGGCCCGTGGTCGGCAGCGGTAAGTAGCACAGGGAACACCCCCCCACACACATTGTTCCCTGCCACCACACCCCCCGTGGGACAGCCGAGCATCCCTAGGGCCAGGCAAGGAGGCTGTGGCTCAGAGAAGTCGTGCCCGTCACCCAGGGTCACCCCACGGCTAAGCGGCCGCCCTGAGAGCCGAGCCCGCCTGCGCTGGACCCGAACCCCAGGCCCTCGCTGCTCTGTCACGTGGTCTGGGAGCACCACCGAGCGGTCCCTGCCTTGAGCATCCCAAGGACGGACGCAGGGCGTGCCTGTAGGCAATAGGTGCACAGGGGACCGGAGAGCCCGCGAGGGAGGGGCACAAAAGGGGGCGGGGAGTAACCGCTGACCGGGAATTACGCTGACCCCCAGTTGGCGGCAGGGGCTTCACGGGGGCGCTTGGAGCGGGGCACACTCACCGGGACCCAGCAGGTAGCCCACGCTGTTGAGGGTCCAGCCTCCTCGCCCCTGGACAGAGACCAAGAGAGGGAGACTCAGACGGGCGGGGAGGACGGCGGGCGCCCCACGGGCCTGGGGTCACGGGGCCCGGTTGCCACTTTCCCACGGGCCTGGCAAGTGGGATCGCTGGATGCACATTTCACCAGCGAGGAAACGGAAACGTAGCAGCTCGGAAGGAAGAGCTTTAAACACTGGTTACGCATCCTTACAAATCTGTCTCTCTCTCTCTCTCACACACACACACACACACACACAGGTTCAGACCCAGCTACAGCGCCGGGTGGCTTCAGGCAAGTGGCTGTGTTCCCTTGATAGTTGTGGGTTTTCTACGGGCCAGCGTCCCGTTCTAAGCAGGACTTAGATGAAAGGTTTCATCTCAAGCGTGATGAAAGGTCACAAGACACCTTCCGGGACACCTTCTGGGCGTGCGACCCTGGGGGTCAGTGCAGGCTCCCCGCCCACAGCCCAGCCCCCAGCCAGGGGCGCCCCGAATGTGGGCCTACGGCCAGCAGCATCAGCCAGGGCTTGGCAGAAGCCCTAGGGGCGGGGCCCAGGCCTTGGTGACCCAACAACTAAGAACGACCCAGAACTCACGGAAGGCCTCTTTTTGTGCCTCTGGGCAATGCTAATCTAAACCTTAGGGCATTTTTGCCTCCCAACCCGTGTCCGGTGTCCCACCCCATGCCCGCCCGCACCCCCACCCGGGGCCAACGCGCCCCACGGCCCGTGGGGTTGAGCCGGGAGCATGAGAAAGCTCTCCCAGGAGAGCAGGGCCTGGGGACGCCGCAGGTGGGGGTGGGGGCTCACCTGGCGGATGGGCACAGAGGCGGGGGTCTCCGCCAGGCTGAGCAGGACGGCAAGAAGCAGGACCAGATGGGCGGAGGGAGCCATCGGGGAGCCGGCGGGTGGGCGCTGGGAGCTACGGGACGCTGCCTGGACAGGGTGGCGAACCAGGGAGATTCAAATCAAAACCACACTGAGACACCACCTCACACCGCGTAGAAGGGCCCAGATCAACAAGGCAGGAAACAACAAATGTTGGAGAGGATGTGGAGAATGGGGAACCCTCCTCCACTGTCGGTGGCAATGCAAGATGGTGCAGCCACTTTGGAAAACAGTGTGGAGATTCCTGAAGAATTTACAAATAGAGCTACCCTTGACCCTGCAATTGCACTACTGGGTATTTATCCCAAAGATACAGGTGTAGTGAAAAGAAGGGCCACATGTACCCCAATGTTCATAGCAGCAATGGCCACCATCGCCAAACTGTGGAAAGAACCGAGATGCCCTTCAACAGACGAACAGATAAAAAAGATAGGGTCCATCTATACAATGGGATATTACTCAGCCATCAGAAAGGATGAATACTCAACGTTTGTATCAACACGGACGGGACTGGAAGAGATTATGCGGAGTGAAGTAAGTCAAGCAGAGAAAGTTAATTATCACATGGTCTCACTTACGTGTGGAGCATAAGGAAAAACATGGAGGGCATTGTGAGAAGGAAGGGAAGGGTGAATGGGGGGAAATCAGAGAGGGAGTCGAACCAGGAGAGACTGGGGACTCTGAGAACAAACTGAGGGTTTTGGAGGGGAGGGGGTGGGGGGTGGGCGAGCCTGGTGGTGGGTA
>CM052803.1:1444791-1467586 GCA_028533885.1 Nasua narica
CGCACGCAGCCCGGAGCCCCCACCGCTGGCCGTAAGGTGTGTAGGCGTGTGTGCAGGTGTGTGACCGGCAAACATCCCCTCGCGACCGTCTGGGCACGATGACTCCCCGTGTGTATGGGGAAAACGGTGTCCTCGGTAAGTTGGGTTAACCTTGGTCACCTCGTCTACTTACGACAAAAACTACTTTCTCGTCGTGCTGAGGACTTTCGGGATCTACTCTCTCTCTGGGCAGCTTGTAAAGACACACGGCAGCGTCACCTACGGTCACCGGGCCGTCCCTCGCGTCCCCAGCACATCTGCGTCTGTCACCCAAGTGCCCGGGCCAGCCCCGCCTCTGCGCCCCCCCTCCCATCTCGGTCCCTGAGAGGCTGTTGTCTTCCTCGGTCCGACCTCTACCAAACTGGAGAGTGCACAATATTCTACCACGGAACAGAGACTGACGTCCATGTCCTCCTGCCTCAAATACGTGGTAGAAAAATAAAACGGACACTTGTGAGTTCGTGGCCAATTTGGTGGCACTCCACTTTGGAACCCGTTGACTAAAGCAAAGCGAGAGCGCTGGCTGAGGGACAGCCCCGGAGGAAGGAGGTAGGGAACAGGACACGGGACAGGTGAAACACGGCCCCCAGAAGCCCGGGCGCACCGGGGACCGGGCTTGAGAATCACAGAGGCGTTTGCCCCTCACCTCCTTCAGCCGCTGTGCCTGCCCTGCTGCCCCACCAGCTCGTCCCCTTTCTCCAGGTCCCCCCCCCCTTGCTCGCCCTCCCCCAATCTTCCCTCCTCTCACCTCACTGGAGTCAGCTGGCCGCTCTCCCCAGGAGCTCCTGACTGCGGCTTTTATGCCTCCAGAGGAGAAAGGAGGTGAGGCAGCGAGAGCAGGGGAGAGGGAGGGCGTCTGCAATTAGGGGGAAGACGGGAGGGAGCGTGCCAAGCAAGGAGTGAGGCTTTGTGCACCGAAGGGCTTTTATGAGCTGGCCTGTGAGGTCAGAACGAGGACACTGCCTGCGGGGAAATGTCTCTGCTTCGCCTCAGTTTCCCCTGCAGGCACTCGGCTCTGAGACCCCTGGGTTGCCCTTCCTCCTCTCTTTCTGCACCCCCTTTGGGACCCGTATTCAAGCACCCCCCCCCCAGCGTCCACCAGGTCCCCTTCCTCCCCGTCCCCTCGGCGCTGGGTTCTCTGGTCTCTGCACACCTTCAGGTCTCTCTTGCTGCGTCCCCTGCTTCCGTCCTGCACTACGGTGTGTTTCCTAGTTCGTCGGCCACCTCCCCCTCCCCGGGAACAGGCTCAGCGAGGGTGTGATGCTTCTTGCTCCTTCCGATGCCCCCGGAGCCCAGAGGCGCTCCCCCAGGGCCGTTCTCTGTTCCCCGGGGGAAGCGTGGCCATGCCCGAAGACGTTTTTGTGCATCATGACTTGGGGGCGCTTCTGCCCTCCGGGGGGGGGGGGGGGGAGGCGGCCAGGGACGCTGCCCCACGGCCCCAGACGTCCATAGCCCCGAGCCTGGAGAACCCGGCCGGGGTGCCTGGAACAGTGCCTGGAACTCAGTCAGGATTTGTGGGGTGAACAAAAGCCTGTGTGTGTGTGTGTGTGAGAGAGAGAGAGAGAGAGATCTCCCACTCTGTTTCTGGTTTTTAATTGATCTGTGTCTTTGTTTCTCCCTCTCAGCCCCAGAGATGAGCAGAGGAAGGAAGCCCGGAATCAAGGAGGGGATTGGACACCTGCCCTTTGCTTCTTGAAAGTCCTAGTCCTCGCTGTCTCTACTAGGCAGAGCCTGGGGCTCATCCATAGCCTCGTGCCATTGCCACATCTCTCCCCACCCCCGCGGAAGGGAGCGGTCTCATCCCAACTATGAAACAAAGGCCCTGGGGCAGGGGCCCCGTGAGAGCAAGACCCAGGACCACGGAGACGCTCGGGAGACGGGAGACGCTCGCTTTTCCGGGCATCTGGCATCATTTCCCTCTGGGGGAGAAGGGGGGGAAAGTGACAGGAAGGTGTAAATGGCTTTGCTGGGAACGATGGTGGAGGAGGAGGGGTGTGCTCGCGGGAGACGGAGGGAAGGACAGACCAAGCTGGAAGCCCAGAGACGGTTACCTGGAGACAGATGGAGAGTCAGAGCAAAGAGAATCGCCAGCCCTCGTTTCCTTACTTAACCCGTTCTGGAAAAATGAACGAAGGGAGCCCAACCTCATGCCAAAAAAAAAAAAAAAAAAAAAGTCAAGGTATACAAAAAATGCCACTTTTCTCCACATTTCTATGATTGAGCTCATTGTCTGTCTTGAGCCCGTGTTCCTTTTCGTAGTTTGGAACTTGGACATGAAGACCCCTTCCCTAGGTGGACAACCACGGTTCCCGTCTGACGTTTATTTGGTCCTATTGGTGAGGAGCCCTGCTGGGTTTTAGCTGAATAGCCACAGGTCTTGTATGTGGTCCAATATTACGGGGGATCCTCGCCCATTCCTGCCCCACAGGGGATGGCAGGAGACCGAGGTCGAAGCTTATCCTTCCTCTTTACCTCCTCCTTCCTTCCAAAGATAGCTTTTTTTTTTAAAGATTTTATTTAATTTTTTGACACAGAGAGAGAGATCACAAGTAGGCAGAGAGGCAGGCAGAGGGAGAGGGGGAAGCAGGCTCCCTGCTGAGCAGAGAGCCCGATGCGGGGCTCGATCCCAGCACCCTGAGATCATGACCCGAGCTGAAGGCAGAGAGGTTTAACCCACTGAGCCCCCCAGCGCCCCAAAGAGAGATATTGAGAGCCTGAACATATTGTGGACAATCCAATGAGCCAAAGACCCAATTATTCTGGCCACTGAGAGCAGGAAAGGTATTTGTTAGGGCTTCCGAGGGGAAAAGAAAAAGAAAAAAAGCTCTTCCTTTCTAAACTTTTAACTTTGCAGTAATTTTAGATTTACAGGAAAATTTGTCCAAATAACTCGCCAATATTCAGATTCTCCAAATGTTCACATTTTCTGCATTGGAGGTCCGGATCCTACCCCCACTTCGCGTTCATTGTAAAACGAACGTTGACACCGTCCTAATATCCAGGCTACAGCCCTTAAGATTTCACCCGTTGTCCCAATAGCAATCGTCCTTTTATAGCAAAACAAACAACACAAAACCCCAAACAATCATGCCCACTCTGTGCCTCTTCAGTGCCCTTTACAACCGAAGATTGTCTCTGCTTTCCCTTTCGTGACCTTGGAGTCTTCCTTGGCAGTTTTATGAGAGGACCAGTGAGCTGGTGTGCGCCATGCTCTTCAGTTTGGGTTCGTCTGAGCCTTTCTCGCGGTTAGATGTGGGTTACGCACGCTGGGCGGGAAAGCCACAGAAGTGATGAGGGGGGGCGGCGGTGTCGGAATTCCAGTGCCTCCCGCCAGGGCAGCCCGCGGAGCTCTGCATGTAGGTTCCTCCAGCTCTCGGCAGGGTCGACTTTCACCGCCTGATTAAGGCGGCGTCGGCCAGAAGTCTCCACCGCGAAGTTATTTTGGTCCCCGTGTCATTGGTGTCTTCGGGGAGATACTCTGAGACCACGTAAGTGTAGTCTCTTCGGTCTTTGGACAGAGTTTCTGGAAGCGCATCTCTCGATAGATAGATACGTACTCCTCCGTAGGTCTTCCGTAAGAAGCAGCCGGGAGCCCCGGGTGTTGTCACCGCCGCCGCCGGGAGAGGGCGCGAAACGCAGGGCTGGCAGTAAAGCCCGGCAGGCAGGATGGGAAGGCACAGAAACCGCACCGGGGAACCCCCGAGCCGCCGCGGAGCCACACAGATGGGAAAGCTCACCCCGTTCCCGCGCTCCAACCCTCTGCTCCTACGCGGTCCCTAAGCCACCTCGGGCTGAGTTTCGCAAGAACAGCTTCGTGGGGGTATACCGGACGTACAGAAGTCTGCGTGTCCGGAAGAGTCCAAACTCCAGGTGACAGGCGTGCCCAGCACCTCCCAGAGTGTCCTGCATCCCTTCGTACTGGGGTGTGTGTGTGTGTGTAAGAACCCGCAACGTGAAACCTGCCCCCTTAGCAGATCCTGACGGAGGCAAGGCACAGCGGATCCTGCATTCTTCCTTCAGTGTCTGCAACATGGCAGACTGAGAAACAGGGCAAATAAAATAAGATGAGCTAAAGGAGGATAAAGAAGATGGGCCGAGACCGTGGCATGGCCGCGGCGGGCTGTGTCTTCCTTGTGAATGACTCCTGCGACCACGACGGCTTGTAACATGGAGGGACTGTTACATGTCATTACGGAGAAAGGAGTTTCTTTCTAAATATACATGTGAACGTCTTCATACTTGACCCCGTTTGAGCGAGGCAGGCTCTACAAACCCGTGCTCACCTCCCATGTTGTTCACAATCCTAAAATCCTGACCTGAGCCGAAACCGAGTCAGAGGTCCAACCGACCGAGCCGCCCAGGTGTCCCGTGGGGTTGGGGACTTGGGTTAGGATTAGAACCCCACTCCCTTTCCGGCTCGTAACCCAAAGATCGGTGTTGCTCCAACGCCTCCCGGTTCTCCACTTCTGTGCCCACCCCTTTCCCCCGAAAGAACCCTGACTCCGACACCCTCCCATCTCGCTGCCCGGCCACGCAGTTGTGGGAGAGTCCCGCTGCTTCACCGGTAAACGGAGGAATCAGATGGCGTGTTGCAGAGGGGGTCGCCCCGACCAGACCCTCGGGCATGCTTTGGACGCATCAGCTTGTCTGCTTTCGTCTTTTGTTTTTTCCATCTGATTTGGTTCCTCTGTAGTGTTTCTGAAGGATTGCAGGCTGAGTCACTGGGGAGTAGAGTTCAGGAATTTCACATCGAGATCTGGATCTCTGGCTTCTCCGAGGTCTGTAAACGCGGGGTCCGTCTCCATCGGGCGGCCACCAGCCGGGGCTGAGGAGCGGGTTTTGATAGATGGTATTCTTCCCGGCTCACCACAGACCTCACCAGTCCCTGGTGTGTACCCCAGCGCCTTCACCTGTTTCTGCAACCTCTCTGGCCCCTGTTTTGTCATTTGGAAACCCCCTGCCCTAGAAGCCCTCTGATGCCCAAGATTAAAAGAGGAGTCTGAGACTTTCCCTTGGGCTCTGTGATGGGAAATGGGCTCCCCGCCCTGGGATTCAGCACTTCCCGGTGCCTCAGAGTCCTGGCCTCTCTCATTCCCCGGGCTGCTCTGTTTCTTCCGAGCAAGAAAGGGACACGGAAAGACAGCTTTAGAGGCAGATGTGCCTGGGTTTGAGTTCCAGCTTTGCTCCTTCCTAAGTAGCTGTCAACTTCCTCATCTTTAGAGATGATTTAAAAAGTAATAATAAAAATAATATCTTTGGGGCGCCTGGGTGGCTCAGTGGTTTGAGCCTCTGCCTTCGGCTCAGGTCATGATCTCAGGGTCCTGGGATCGAGTCCTGCATCGGGCTCTCTGCTCATCGGGAAGCCTGCTTCCCCCCTCTCTCTGCCTGCCTCTCTGCCTGCTTGTGATCTCTCTCTCTCTCTCTCTGTCAAATAAATAAATAAAATCTTTAAAAAAATAAAATAATACCCTCAAGGAGTTGTTAAAGTATGGAGACTGCGTATTAAGCAGGCTGGGAAGGGACCCACTGTGGAAAGGTGACCCCGTCCAACATTATAATCATACTTCTAGTCAACCTAGGCGCTAACTGGGCTCCAAGTGATGTGCCAAGAACACTGTGCACCTGACCTCACTGAAGCCCCGATAACCCTACGGGGTGGGCATTACCCTCACCGAACCAAGGCCAAGCACGGGCTCAGAGAGGTCCCGAGGTTGCACAGATAGTAAATAACCCGATCCACACCCAGGCATTTGGATTCTGGAGCCTCGGCACGACCGCCATGCAGCCACGCCCCCCTAACACTCCCACTGTCCCCGTCTGCGCGACTGGCCCGCGGCTGGATCCAAGGCCGACGCGAGAGACACTTTGCTCCTTTCCCAGAAGGGACTCACCGTCACCGGCATCCTACGGACTCAGAGCAATGCCCGCGAGTCGCCGGCTTTCATCCTCTTCCCCCTCCCCTGCCTATTTTCCGCGCACGGCAGCCCAGATACTGCATTTAAAATACAGACAGGGTAATGAGGTGCCTGCCCCAAACGTTTCAGGCGCTTCCCAGCGCGCTGACAATGTAACTAGCTGCGCCCGTCCGCCCAGACATTCGTGACTCCTCCTCCCCGCCCTCCTCCGCTCCAGCCCCACTGTCCGCCCTCCCCCCCACCCCCCCCCACCCCACCCCCCACCCCCCGTGCCCGCCCCCCTCAGGCCCTCTCTGCCCCAGGGCCTTGCCTCTGGCTCTCCACTCTCCTGGCTGGTCTTCCCCAGGCCTCACCCAAGGCCCTCCTGGGACCTTCCCGACTCCAGTCTCCGCGGTCTGCCCCCAAGCAGGTCGGGGACCGTGAGTGCTCAGATGGGACAGGGGCCCATGCTGGCTCACTGCTCTTCCCAAGGGCTGCCCCACACTGGCCCTGGCCGTAGCGGGTGCTCGGGAGAGATTTCTGTGCACATGGGGTTTTTACCGGAGGGCCTGCACTGGGTGCCCCACCTCTTCCCACGGACGAACCGTCTGCAGGAGGACTGGAGGACTTCCTCGTCAGGACGTGGGGGCTTTCTCCCCACCTGGGGACACGGGCCTGCCTTGCAGCTGGCTTGCGAGGGAAACGGGGCGAAAGTCGGCGGCGCCGGCCTTGAGCCTCCACCCCATGAGGTCGTGCCCGTCCGCGGGCTCACTCTAGGAACCCGGCCGCTGACGTGCAATGAGGCCCAGGCCCGGGAGTGGGCACGGTGTCCTGGGTTGATTTCGCTTGCGGGTAGCCAGCTCCCGCTCCTGCTGTCCCCAGGGGCCGCGGGGGAGGGGGCCTGATGGAGCTGAGGAAGCAGCCTCGGGGTGTGCCCCAGGCCACTCCTGCGGCTCCCCTCCTCTCAAGCAAGTACACAGCTGGGGTTCGCACCTGGGGACAAGGGAGGGGTGAGGAGGCAGCGGCCGGGGAGAGGAGCCCCAGGAGAAAGCAACTCGCCCCCGCTGGGTCCCCACAGGCTGCTGTCAGGACCCCAAGGGACGAAGGAAGCGGCAGGGAAAGCCGCACGTGGCCGACCGGAGCCTCCACCCGAGTTCCCACAGGGACCCCGACGGGCAGCGGCCTCACTCCTCGTCGCCGAAGAGGGAAGCAGGGACGTCGAGGCCCAGCCTCCAGAAGCACGACCTCCTGGTCTGCGGTGCTGGTGGATGGAGACAGGACTGCAGAGACGGGGCCTGTCCCCGGGGGCTCTGAGGTCACCAGCCCCGTCACAGTGGCACAGGGCACGCTGCCGGTTTTCCCCACTCGCCTCTCCTCCCACACGGAGTCTGCGACCGTCGTTCCCTCCTCGGGAACGCCACCGCGGGCCTGCGCAGAGCCCTGTTTTGTTTAGCTCACCCGTGGACGACCGGAATGGCAGACCTCTCTGGGAAGGGCAGTGCCAGGACCCAGGCTGGCGGGCCACTGCTGGGAGAGCGTGGGAGGGCAAGGCCGCCACGCCCGCGCTGCTTAGTGACCCGCGGGACGCCGCAAGCCGACACCGGGGGGGTGGGGGGGCTCGTGCATCGGCTGGCACAAAAACAGCCACACGATCCAACCCTGTGCACGATAGCCTCGAACTTGGCCAGAGAGCTAAATGGCGGTCTCCCAACAGTTGTTGGCCAAGCGCAGCTTCATTTACAAGACGACCCTCGGCCGCGACTTGTTCTTACATACTCCGCGTGATTTCCTAAGGAGGCTCCGTTGGATGTTCTCATTTCTGTGTTTGGGGATTCTCCCGAGCAATGTCGGTGCACCCCTCTGCACCCCCACCAGCAGGCACCAAGCTTCCTGCGGGCGTGGGGAGGGTCCTGCTGTTGCTGCCTTCCTGCGTCTCCTTCCTGCCCCAAGTCCCCATCCTCAGTGAGAGACTAGATTCTTCTCTTGGCAAAATGGGTTGCCCAAGTTGCTGAGACTGGTACTTGGGGCCCCCCCATGAACGGCCAGCCTCCCCCAGGGAAGACTCCGGCAGTGGACGTGGGGACCACTGGTGCTTACAGAGGTGGACGCCGAGACCCAGCGCGGGCATGACCTGAGCTCTGCAGCCAGGAAGCCACAGGCTGAGATGAGCCCACAGGCGGGTCTCACACCAGGCCAGTCTCTCCATGGAGCATCAGCCTTCTGGCCTCTAGAGACGGCAGTGCAGACCCCTGCTCCCCGCCCCCGCTCCAGGCCCTCGGGGTCTGGATGAAGCCCATCTGGCACAGCCCCTCTTCCGGCTCAAGGACCAGGAACTGGTGCCCAGAGCCTCCCACACGGCGGGGAGTAGGAGGGGGCCCCGCCCACACAGAACCTGGGACAATGGCGGGCACCTCTTATCAGTAACTTTATTACTCTCCAGAAGCTGGTGAACTGTAGTCTCCTCCGGGCTTCCCCCAGCGGGTATCTCTGTCCATCACGCGCCCTCCCGCTGCAGAGAGGGGCGAGCCCAGGGAGCCCACTAGCAGAGCCCGGTCTGTCTTTTGGGAACCATCGCCTCTTCCCCCCACCTGCCCCGTGGGGAGGGGAATCCCAGGGACAAGATCCTGGCTCCTTCCTCCAGCCTCCTCTGGATCCAGGGCCCGCCCGCCGCCCCTGCCCCTGCGCTCCGCTCCTGGGCTCCAGCCGGCCTCCCTCCGCCTGGGCGGCAGGTGCAGAGGGAAGGGGGAGGCGGGGCTCGCGGACGCACCTGCGCGGAGTGGGGAGGCCTGGCAGGCCGTGAGAACCGGACAGGGCCGTGTGGCCGGGGACAGGAGCCGAGGAAACAGACGGGTTCCGCCTCGGAGCCCGCGCGGGAGGAGGGGGCTGCGGGCCGGGAGGGGCCGGGCGGCGGGGGCCCGGGCAGCACCGAGGGCGGTGGCGGGCGTGGTGGCTGCTACCCCAGCGGCCAGGTGGGGAAGGGGCCCCCGCCCCCGGGCCCCGCCGCCGCGCCCGCGCCGCTCGCCGCCCGGCCGTGGATGCGCTGGTGGCGCAGCACGTGCTCGCGGCGCCCGAAGCCCTTGCCGCACTGCCAGCAGGCGAACGGCCGCGCCCCCGAGTGCGTCTTGCGGTGGCGCACCAGGTGCTCGCGCCAGTAGAAGGTCTTGCCGCACTCGCAGCAGGCGTGCGGCTTCTCGCGCGCGGGCAGCGGGCGCAGGGCCGGCCCGGGGCCGCCGGGGTGCGTGCCGCGGTGGCGCCGCAGGTGCTCCTTGCGCCGGAAGGCCTTGCCGCACTCGGGGCAGGCGTGCGGCTTCTCGCCCGAGTGGCTCTGCCGGTGGCGCAGCAGGTGCGCGGGCTTCAGGGAGGCCTTGCCGCACTCGGGGCAGGAGGTGGTGCCCGGGGCCGCGGCCGCCGTCGCCGCCGGTAAGGCGGGCAGGCCGGGCGCGGGCGGTGCCGCAGGGGCGGGTGGAGGGCTGCCCGGCTCCTGCTTGTAGGGGCGCGTGGCCTGGGCGTCCCCCGTCGCCAGCACCTCCGCCCCAGGGGCCGCATCTCCTGCTGGGCAAAGGCACACAGTGAGGGCAAGGGGCTCGGCACGCGGCGGGGCGGGGCGGCGCGGGGCACAGGGGGCGGGGGCGGGCCGGGGATCCGGGCCTGTGTCACTTAGGAAGGGCCCTACTGGGGCAAAGCTCAACGCCAGGAAACCATGGGGGCGAAGGAAGGGCTGTGGTGTCGCGGGGTCCCCGCCCAGTGCAGTCAGTGCCCAGTAAACGGAGGCACGCATGGAGGCTTGGGTGTGAGGGAGAAGTGAACGGAGGATAAAGACGAGCGGTGGATCCGCGAGCACGTCAGTAGGTTTTCCACGCAATTCTCACAAGTTTTCTACCCAAATGGGTATAGGTGGAGGGGGCGGGGGAGGGGACGGACGGAGGGGCAGAAGGCGGTCCGACTGGTGTATAAGTAACAATGGACGAAGGGGCGCCTGGGTGGCTCAGTCCTTGAAGGGTCTGCCTTCCCCTGCGGTCATACTCTCAGATCCTAGGACTGAGCCTCCCCTTGGGGTCAGGGGTCCCTGCTCGGCAGGAGTCTGCCTCTCCTTCTGCCCCTCCCCCTGCTCATGCCCTGTTTCAAATAAAACTTTTTAAAAAAAGATTCTTGGGGCACCTGAGCCAAAGCCGCGGCCTTTGGCTCAGGTCATGATCCTGGGGTCCTAGGACTGAGCCCCGCACTGGGCTCCCTGCTCAGGTGGGAATCTGCTTCTCCCTCTCCCCCTCCCCCTGCTTGTGTTCCCTCTCGCTGTGTCTCTGTCAAATAAATAAAATCTTTAAAAAAAAAAAACAAAACCTCTTTTTAAAGAAAATTCTTGGTTTAAAGAGAATAGTACTAGATAGACGACAGATAGATGGGAGGGGGGACAGCAGGTGGGGCATGAGGGGTGGGTGGAGGGGACAGTGGGGACACAGACCAGGAATGAGGAGGGAGGAGGGCTGACTGCATGACGGGGGACGGGCTAGCAGGGGGCATCTGAGTGGGTATCTGGGTGGACAGATGGACGGGTAGGCAAGTCAGGAGGACAAGGGAACCTCACATTTCCTTTCTCCAGGTTTTTAAACGGCTCTACGGAGCTCCAGGGAGATAAGCTCCAGCTCGTGACTCAGTTTACAAAAACGAGCCAGTGCAACAAAAAAGCGAACCTCCTGCTCCCACCCGCCCATTTCTTCCGCGCCAGCGACCAGGTCCCCAGCCCTGACGTCCTGGCCTCCTCTCCCGGGTGCAGAGACACCTACTATCGGGGGCAGAAGCCACCGTCCCCGCCCTGGCTCGGCCCCGACTTGCTGTGTGGCCTTAGGCAAGCTGCTTGAGCTCGCTGGGCCCTGGGTCCCCTGTTGGACATGGGCTTCCAGAGGGCGGGGTGCCCCAGCAGGCCCGCCACCGTGGCGCTGGCTCGGTGCACCTCGGGGTACTTAAACATGTAAAAACTTGTTGATGTACTGGGTGGGCCCATCACCCCGCTGTCACCCCACGTGGCAACACAGGCAGCGAGGGAGCTGGCAGAACGGCGCCTGGCATAATCCCGCAGCTGCGGTGCCCGGTCAGGCACCCGCTCACCTGTCTGACCTCCCGTCCGACCTCGCTGTGCCCTCCGGGGGGCGTGTCTGATCCACCTCCAGCCCTGGGGCCCAGCTCACGGCCTGGCACACGGCACGGACACCAGGAATGCTCACTAAGCAAATGAATGATGAGCGGGAGGGGGGACCCCCAGAGTGTGCGGGGGAGAGGTGAGCTACTCACCTAAGGGCACCATCCCAACATCATCCTTCCCAGTGCTCAGCCCGGAGCCTTCTGTCCCATCCTGAGGTGCCCTCACTGCCGGTCCCTGAAATGAGAGATACCACACTCAGAAATGAGAAACCACGGCGCTAGCCGCTAATTATTCTCCCCTGCAAGCCCCACTTTGTTCAGTCAGTCATCAAGTCCTGTCACGTGCTCTGGGGGAAGCCAGCCACCAGGCCTCCTGCCGGTCACGTGAGGGACCCGTCTGGGGAGCAGACCCTCCAGCCCCCAGCTGATGCCCTCACGAGACCCTGAGTCAGATCCCAAATTCCTGACCCACAGGAACTGTGTGAGACACCAAACGTTTGTTGTCGCAAACCTCTGGGTCTGGGGTGATTAGTTACGCAGCAGCAGACAGCTGACACGCCAGCCTTAAATCCTACCTTAGCTTCCTAATGACCGCCCTCCGGGAAGCGCAAACTCCCCAACGAAATACACAAGAAGAACACATAAGCTACCTTTAACTCAGGAAAAAAATAAAGCAAGTTCCGGAATGGAACTTTTCCCACATCAAATGGTGGACCACTTCTGAGCAGGATCATGCCAGCCAGGAACACCAAAGGGTACTGAAAATGTTTCCGACTGGGGCGCCTGGGTGGCTCAGTGGGTTAAAGCCTCTGCCTTCGGCTCAGGTCAGGATCTCAGGGTCCTGGGATCGAGCCCCACATCTGGCTCTCTGCTCAGCGGGGAGCCCGCCTCCCCCTCTCTCTCTGTCTGCCTCTCTGCCCGCTTGTGATCTCTCTCTCTGTCAGATAAATAAATAAAATCTTAAAAAAAAAGGAGAGAGAAAATGTTTCAGACTATTTTAGGTGTCTTTAGGCTACTGTCGTTGTTTCTTAAGCCCTTGTCCCCAAGGAACAGAGCAGAATCCTGGTGCCAACGATGGAGAGTTGACTCCTGAGTTCCACACATCCAATCCCCTTCTCATATTCTTCTTTCAAATTCAACAGGTGGGATGGAAGTCAGTGATGCCTAAAATTCTATCAGCTACCAAGAAGACTCTGCAGGGAACTTCCGGAGCTTTTCTTGAACATGCGTTGTCTGGGGTCTGTGAACGCCCACGTCATCTGGTGGTGGCAGGATGAACGTTTTGCATGGTTGCCTCTTTGCTCTAGCAGACTGTGATCTGATTCCTGACCACTCATGCGGCCCAGGCTGTTACGGGGCCATGGGTGCTGACCGCTGCTTGTTTCTGCTGTGGCCCACAGGCCAGCAGGCCCTGCCCGCCTTCGCCTCCAGCCCCACCTCTGGCCAGGTCCCTTGCTGCAAGTCCACAGGAGAAAGCTAATGATGCCCCGAGCATGCCAGGTTCTCTCAAACCTCCACACTCTGGCATATTCTGTTCCCTCTGCCTAGAAGTCCCTCTCCCAGAGGACTCCCTTTCCCTGTCTACCCCCGACATGTCCTTCAAGACTTGACTGAGCCCCCATTGCTGCCACCACAGGGTTTATGATTCCGTGTGACTTAAGAACAGTCCCCATCCTGCGACCTATCACACTGCACTATTCAACAGCTTTACTGAGGTTACACGGACGTACATTATAAACGCATGTATTTAGAGGATACGATCCAGTGAGTTTTAACATGTACACACTTAGGCCACTGCCTCCACCGCTGAGATGGCAAACATATCTCTCAGCCCCTGAGAGTTCCCTTGTGCACGCGTCATCTCTCTGCCTCCCCGCAACACGAACCAGCCAACACTGACGCGCTCCCGGTCGCTGCGGAGTTGTTTTCACGTTCTAGAAACTTTATATACAGAACCCCAGAGTAAATAGGTACTCTTTCTTTCATGCAACCTAATTATTTTGAGATTAAGGATACCGGCCAACAGTTTTCTTTCTCGTAGTGCCCTTGGTTTGGCCCACAGGAATTGGGAAGTACGCCTTCCTCAAGTTTTGGCAAGTCTGTCTGGAGCTGGTATCTCCGGGTCCTGCGGTGCTCGGAGACCTCCCGCCGGAGCTGCCGGAGCCGTCACACTGCCTCTCTCTGCCCATCTCCTCCTACAGGCCGCGGGCTCCGGGAGGGCCGGGCCTGGCCTGCCTTCCTTCCGTGCTATCCCGGTGCCACTCCTTCTGATAACGACTGCCGCGGGGCCGAATCTACCTGCAGGACTCCCCCACTGAAAACACAGTCCCGTGGCTTTCAGTGTATTCACGGTCGTGTAATCACGCCCAGGGCTAGAATATTTTCATCACCTGCAAACCGAACCTCAAACCTAGTAGCAGCTGCCCCCCCTTCCCTGCCCCCACCCCTGGGGACCGCCGGGCTGCTTTCGGGGTCTGCGGCTCTGTCTGCCCGGAAGCTGCAGCAATGCCACCTTGCAATCTACGGCCCCTTCTGACGGGCTCCTCCCCTTCCCCTGCCACGTCTTTGGCAGTCCCTCCGGCAGGCCTGTGTGGCTGCGTAATGTCCCCTTGTGAGGCTGGACACGCTCTGCTTGTGTATTCCAGGGGGCACAGGGTTGTTTCCACATTCTGCCTGTTACGGAGGCTCCGGCCGGGGCCACGCGTCGGTGCGCACGCCCAGCCAGGAGTGGGCCGTGGGCTCACAGGGCAGCCTTAACCTTAACCTTCACAGGCACCAACAACTGCTCCCCCTGCGGCTGCCCTGGGCCCATTCGCACCACTGCAGGGGAGGGCAGGCCCCGATCCCCAGGGCCTCTTCCGACTGTCTCTGGTAGACGCCAAGCGAGTGAGTGGCGGAGGAGAAAGGGTAAGAGTCAAACCATCTGCCTTTGCTCTGATGAAGAAACAGCTCCTGAAGGACGGGGGCAAGGGTGTACGGCGATGTGGGGCCAGGGTCCGGCATGAGGCCGACTAGGTCCCTCGGGGCCTCCAGCCACAGACCTGCCTGGGGGACCCCGAGCACGTTACCTCCCAGCCTGGGGTCAGGGTGCAGCGGCTGAAGTGGCCCTCAGTCTCACCCCAGGGCCTGACCCAGACTGGCAGGGGCCCAGGGCACAGCGGAGGGAACGCCCCAGCTCCCTGGCCCGCGGTGGGGCTCCCGCGACGCACGTGACATGTGCCCCCCGTGCAGCAGGCCGGGAGCAGGACACGGGCCCGGTGCCTGCCCCACCGGCCTCTGCTGCAGCGGCGTCAGCCCGCCCACGGGCGGAGCCCGGGAAGCCACACCGCCAGCGGGCTCTCCTGGCGATTCGAGGGCACACACATCCTCTGCGGGGCCTGGGGCTCTCTGGTCGGGGTCCCAGACGTGGGATGCTAGACTGTGCACGACCAAGTCCCATGGACAAGAAGACATCCAGGCAGGATGGCCATGGGCGTGAGGCTGGGGCCCTGGACCAGGCACTGGGGGCTCGGGCTCGGGTACAGCAGGGCCTAGAATCAGAATCTAGAGCCGGGGCCTGTGGGTCCCATTCCTCCCACTGTCCCCTAACCAGCTCTGCGACCTCGGGCAAGTTGCCTGACTTCTCTGGGACGCACACCGTCATCTGGGACGCAGGATAACGCTGCGCAGTACTGACCCCCCCCCCCCGGGCTGGGTGGAGACAGGGGGGCTGGGCTAACGGGGATTCACGGGGGGCTCTCAGCCTCTCCAGGGCTGGAGACGTGTCAGTCCCAGGGCTGTATGGCTGAAACCCAATACAAAGCCTGGACACGGGGCCGCGGGCTCACAGGGCCTCCCCCGTCAGCTTGGCGCTGTCCCCTGGACCCTCCCCCGCGGGCCTGCCCCTCAGCTGGCTGTGCTCTGCGTCCTTTCACGGACATGAGTCGGAACTGTGAGCACCCCAGCTCTCCTCAAGGCCCGAATCCTTCTCGCGACTTACTGAACCCAGGCTGGGCCTGAGGACCCCCGAACTTGCAGGTGGTATCAAAGCAAGGGGTCCTCAGGGGAACCCGAGCGCCACCCACAGAGCACTGGCCAGCTGGGGCGGCGAGGACACTTGGGTTCAAGTCTGCACCCCCCTCCCCCCCCGCAGCTCCACTGGGCAGGGGCCGGAAGTGAAGGCAGGAGGCCCGACCACGGGTCCCGCAGGGTCCCGCAGGCCGCGGTGAGGCGGCGGGAGGTCTTTCTCCCGCAAATCGACTGTCTGGCTGGAGCTGGCTCAGCAAGCCAGGCTGCCGGCACTCGGCCCTCTTCCTCTGCCGCCCCAGGACTCTCTGAGCGCTGAGCCCGGGGCCCAGGCCGGCGGGTGTTTCCTGTTGTGCTGACCGCGGCGCCCGCCCGCCCGCCTGCTCTCCTTTGGTTTCCTGGGCTGGCAGCCGCCCGGCCCCCTGCCTGTTGTGTGCCTGTGGCCAGGGGGGACCGGCCGTGGCCGATGCGGCCCCGCCCCGTCCGTCTCCCCTCACCCGCAGCAGAGAGCAGGCTCTCCCTCCACACGCCTGCCCGCACCCAAAGGAGCCGGCCTGGGGGATCCCCCACTGCCCTGGCACGCCCTTTTGTGAGCACCTACTATGTACCGACAGAAAGCCCCAGAGACACGGCCGCGAACAAGACAGACATGTCCCCGCACTCGAGGACCCACGCTCTGGTCGCTGCTCCACGAACCGTGACGAGCAATGATTCCCACGAGGCCGGCTCGGCCAGGCAGGGATTTCTCTCGGCCCCTGGGAAGAAGAGCCCTCAGACCCCTGGAGGCCCACACGCTGCTGGTGCCAACGCCGAGGGCCACCGCCACCTCAGGAAGCAGCTCGGAGATTTCTTCTAGAATCAAACACACCCGCCGTGAAACCCGGCCCTCGCGCTCCAGCGACCGCTCCGGAGAAACGAAAACGCACGTCCAGGGGGACACGCACACCTCGGAACTTACAGCAGCTGCGTTCAGAATCACCCAACAGCGGAGACCACCTCTGGGTCCCCCAGCGGGGGAAGGGCAGAGACTGGCGCGTCCCCACCACGGGAT
Source organism: Nasua narica (assembly GCA_028533885.1). Classification (NCBI taxonomy): domain Eukaryota; kingdom Metazoa; phylum Chordata; class Mammalia; order Carnivora; family Procyonidae; genus Nasua; species Nasua narica. Next base: position 1,460,917 of record CM052803.1, read on the forward strand.
TCCACAGGCGTGAGAAAGGAGCCAACCGCCGACACGCGCAGCCACACGTGTCGGTCCCAAAGGCATAGTGCTAAGCGGAAGACTCAGCCCCCAAAGCTCACATGGATTTCCTTCCTGTGCTTCCCCAGAACACAACCCTAACCCTAGCCCAAGCCGCAGACTAGGAGGGAGGGAGGCGGAGAGGGCAGGGGTGGGGTGGGGTGTGTGCCCTGGGCGAGGGAGTCGGGGAGGGCGGCCGGGGGAGGGGGGGTTGGGGTACCAGCACAGGTCTGTGTCCTGACTGGTTACAATTAACTACCATGCGTTGAGAACGTAGAGAACTGTACCCCACCCCCTCAAAAAGTTAAAAATACACTGAAGCCAAGTCCCTGGGTGGCTCAATCAATTGGGCGTCTGCCTTTGGCTCAGGTCATGATCCCGGGGTCGTCGGGATCCCTGCTCAGGAGGTAGCCTGCTTCTCCCTCCCCCTCTGCCCCTCCCCTCCCTTGCCCGCTCTCTGTCAAATTAATAAGTAAATAAAATCTTAAAAAAAAACCAAATAGGGGCGCCTGGGGGGGCTCAGTGGGTTAAGCCTCTGTCTTCGGCTCAGGTCATGATCTCAGGGTCCCTGGATCGAGCCCCGCATCGGGCTCTCTGCTCAGCGGGAAGCCTGCTTCCCCCTCTCTCTCTGCCTGCCTCTCTGCCTACTTGTGATCTCTCTCCTCTCTGTCAGATAAATAAATAAAATCTTAAAAAAAAAACCCCACCAAGGCCAGGCTGTGGCCCCTTGCACCCGGTAACAACAGGCCCCACACCTGAGAGCCCGCCACAGCGCTCTCCAGAGCTCCCCGCGCTCTGAGCGGCAGGAGTCTGGGGCCGGCCTCACACCCGTGCACAGTGCACCAGGGGAGGGCCTGCGCACAGGCGAGGACCCCGACCCCACAGACACCCTCATCCTGCAGACACTTCCCAGACTCCAGCTTTCCAGGTCCCTCTGCCACAGTCGGAGGGCAAAGGCCCGACGCCCAGAGGACTGTCCCTCTTCGTCCTTTGCTTTACCGTCCGCCCTACCGGCAATGCGGAAGCGCATCGAGGGGCCGGGGACACCCCGCGGCAGGGCATCAGCAGGGTCCGTCGACGCTCTTCCGTCCCCACCCACCCAGGCTGCGCTCTCATCAGAGGAGAACGACGCCCGCGGCAGGCGGAGAAGGCGGCAGAGCACCCCCGGGAACCAGGACTCCTCGGGCTCCCCTCATCGCGCCCACCCCGGCCTCCGACCCCCAGCCTCCGACCCCCGGCTGCACACACACGCCCCCCGCCCGCCCCGCACTCACCCAGAGTTCCTCCAGCAGGGCCGCGGCCTCCTCCCCGCTCTGGGGCCGCCGGCTGCACACCCAGGCCTGGAGGTCGGCGGGCAGGGCGCTCAGGAACTGCTCCAGCACCAGCAGCTCCAGCATCTGCTCCTTGGTGTGCACCTCGGGCCGCAGCCAGTCCCGGCACAAGGCACGCAGCAGGCCCAGCGCCTCGCGGGGGCCCGGCGCGTCGCCCAGGTGGAAGTGGCGAAAGCGGTGCCAGGGCGAGTCCAGGCTCAGGCCCTCGGCCGTCTGGCCTTCCTGCTTCACGGGCTGGGGAGACGGGACCGCCATGGGGGTCGGTGAGCCCCGCGGGGACAGCAGCGCCTGTGGGGAGGGGAGTTGGCACGGTCAGAGCCCCGCTCGGTGATTCGAGAAACTGCTGCCTCCCGCCAGGTGCACCCCAAGCACGCCCACGGAGGAGCCGAGGGACCCGGAATAAGTGGTGCCTCTCTGCCTCAGTTTCCCCTGTAAGTCAAAGTGCTCCCCTCCCCTGCACGGCCGAGGGAGGAGCGCCGGAGAAGGAGGGTGCTGAAGGGAGGTGGGATCCCCGTCCCGGGACGGCACGGGCTCAGATCCTGGCTCTGCCCTTCCGTGCGGGTGACGGTGGCTCCCGCTGCTGCTCAGTCCCCTCCCTCAGCTCCGTGTGAGGAGTAAACACACAGAGAGCTGGGAACAGCGTGGCCCCAGCCAGGGTCAGAAAGCCCTGAGCGCTCGCCGGCGCCGGCGTCATCGTAACTGCTCGCCCTGACGACACATGTCCCCCGCGTCCCCTGCAGCAGGTGCTTTAGGATGCCTGCTCCAAAGCCACCCCGAGCCGCTTCCTTAGTCACGGTCCCCCGAATGCACACGAAGCTCTAAGCCCAGCACCAGTGTCTGGCTGAAGCCGGGACAAGCTTCGCTTAGAAGGTAAGGGGGCTCCCCCGGACAGCATGGCCGCCGGGGCTCCCAACACTGGGCTGCCTGCCCCGAAACTGCCCGGGGTGGGGGGGGTGGTGCTCACAAGTTCTCATCACAACAGAGAGCACGGGTGACCACGGGACTTGACAGCCGTGAACCGAACTCACCGTGGCGACCGTGTCATGAGGAGCCCACATCAGACTGTCTTGTGTGACTTAACACAAGGCCATGTGCCGGTTACATCTCAGTAAAAGCGGAGGAAGAGGCTAAGAGAAGGCGTAAGGCCGAGGTCCGAATCCTGGACACGAGTCTACCGGCACCTGACCTTGGACTCCGGCCCCAGAACTGGGAGAGTGCGTCTGTTGCCGAAGCGCCCGCTCTGTGATATTCTGTGCCCCCCCCAGCTGCCCCGTACGCGGATGGGCCCCCAGTCACGTCTGGGGGTCGGGACACGTGGTGGGCTGCAGGACTTGGTCCGCGTCCACGCTCTCCTTCCTCCTCCATGTAATTCCCCCGCCCCCCAAGGAAGCTGTGTGCCCTCCACTTCCTCTTCCCCGGTCCTGGAGGAGGGGACCCAGACAGGGCAGAGGCTCCACCAGGGGTGACGTAACCCCGGGAGACAGCTGGAGAGGTCTGCAGACTTTTGACTGTAGGATGGGGGCCAGGGACCGGAGCTGCTGGCATCCAGCGGGGCGAGGTGGCGGGGGGGTCCTACAGCCCACAGGGCAGCCCCCCGGCACAGAATGGCCCAGCCCCAAATGTCTGTCGACAGCACTAAGGCCAAGAGACCCCAGCCTGGAAAGGAGGTCCTTGTGTGGTCTGGGGACCCCCGGGGCACTGCGAGCTCAGAACCACTTCATCACTGGCAGTAAGACGGTGTCTGCCTCCTTTACTCTCCTCCTCTCCTGCAGGTACCCTGGGTTCCTCCACAGGCTGCGCGAACACAGGCTGAATGCAGAGGCCGTCTTCTTTCAAGTCAGGCATTGGAGAGAGTCGCAGAAAAATAAGGCCACATTTCCAATTTTTTGTTTTGGAAAACAGTTATTTTTCCACTTAAATACTATTTATGTCAATATAGGAAAGGTTGATTACTTCTATTTCTATGTGCATTAATAAACACTTTGAAATTTCTTCGGCCTTACATTTTAGGACACATACCCATAGGCACAACTGCTACAAATAAAAATGCTTTGGGATCTCCAGTAATTTTTAAGACTATAAAGGGATCTGAGTCCAAAACACTTGGGAACCACAAGGACTGGGGTCAGCAAACAGCCACCTGTGGGCCAGATCCGGCCTGCAGCTTATCCTTTTTTCCTTTTGAAGATTTTATCTCTCGGTATTCTCTACATCCAACGTGGTGCTTGAACCCACGACCCCAAGATCTAGAGTCGCATGCTCTACCAAGTGAGCCAGCCAGTTGCCCCTTTGTTTCTTTTTTAAAAAACTTTAGAAGATTTCTTATTGATTTCTTTGAGAGAAAGAGGTAGCGAGAGAGAGCACGGAACAAGGGGGAGAGGGAGAAGCAGGCTCCCCACTGGGCAGGGAGTCCAACATGGGGCTTGATCCCAGGACTCCGGGATCACGACCTGTTTGGCTGGGTGAGCCACCCAGGCACCCGTTTTGCTTTTTTTTTTTTAAATAAAGTTTTATTGGTACACGGCCGTGCCTACTTGCTCCTGCACCGTCCATGGCTGCTTTTGAGCTCAGAAGGCAGGGTTGAGTAGATTCGGCAGAGACTGACTAGCCTGCAAAGCTGCCCGAGTGGTTAGAAATATTTAGTATCTGGCTCTTTCTGCGTTTGAACGACTTTCCTTTTGATATGAGAAACTTCTGTGGCCAATCGCATTTTGTAGCAAAAGAGCTCAAGAGAGAAGATCTTGGCTCTTGGGCACAGGCTCTGAGTGGCTGGGCTGATAGGTCCCCTGGATAGCCCACGTCCAAAGCCCTGGCTCTTAACTACGCCCCTAACCATGGACATCATCTCACTGTTGGGCCAGCCACTACCCCCCCTCATTATCTCCCTGCTGCCAAGCCTGCAGCCCTAGATGCAAATCACCCCACAACAATCACAAGCGTTTTTTTTCCCCCAATACAAATCACATTATGTCACTTCCCCACTCAAAACCCTCTGGCTGCTTCCTTGTTACAGAAGGTCCCCCATCTGCCTACCTTTCTTGTGTCTTACTGTTCTATCCCTGGCTCTCTCTACTCCCACCGTACCAGCTCCTTGATTATATTCCCAGACTCAAGGCTAGCCCTACCCCAGGGCCTTTGTACTTGCTATTTTCTCCCCCCTCCTTTTTATTCAGCTGGCTCCTTCTCTTTTCTGAGGACTCCATGCAATTTCCCCAACTCAGAGAGCCTCCATACACCCTGCCCTGCAGTTACTATCCCGTCGCCTTTACTAATTTCCTTCAGTGTTTAACAAGACGGGGTTTTTATTTGCGTGCTGTCTTCCTTCATGAGAACTGACGCTTCAGGAGAGCAAGAGACCACATACACAGAGACCAGCATGCTGGCTGGCACTCAAAGAAAATTTATGGGATGATCAGTCCTATGACATTAGTATTATTGCCCCAATTTTGCCAATGGAGAAGGTGAAGACATTTGGCCAAAGTCACCCTGTTAGTAAGTAACAGGGCCTAAACTCACACCCCCGTCTGCCTGGTCCATAGCCAGTCTGCGACATCACCTCCTGCCCACCCATCCCTCCATTCAAGAGCTGTGGAGCCTGGAGTGGCAGGGAAGGCTCCCCGGAAGACCCAGGCCAGAACTACAACTCCAAAGATGCAGAGAAGCCGGCTCTGCTAGGAGAAAGATCCCTCTGGGACGGGACTGGAATCTGACCTAAGGAAGCCAGGCCTCAGGCATCAAGCTGAAGGGTCCCGCACTCTCGGGGCGGGGGGGGGGGGGGGTCGTGGGTAGCCACAAGCTGTCCACAGTGAGTGGAGAGCGGGCCCAGCTGGACCTTTCTCTGGGTCCCGGGCTTACCACATAGCAAGTGATAAGTAAGGTCGTTCCACCCGTGAACCAATCCTTACCATCCACCGAGGGTCCGGTGCCCCCTGGGGCAGCCAGAGTGCTGTGTGCCACCCCGGAGGCCTCCGGAGACCGCCGCCGTGCTGAGCAGGCTCTGCCTCACCCTGCCCCACCCAAGCACCCCAACAGTCCTGCGTGCTGGCCACCAAGGCGAGAAGGGGACAGGAACCCTTGGGCAGGATTCAACCCTAGAACCGTGGGACCCCAGAGCCCACGCTGGTCGTGCCCAGCACCTCTGCCCGGCGCATTCGGTCAACTAAAGGCTTAACAGGTGGGCTCGGGACCTTAGCTGCATGGTTTTCACTTTCAGCTCTGCCGTTTATCCAGTGTGCGACCTCCGACCCAGGACTTGCCCTCTGTGGGATGAACCTCTCCACCTGGAAACCAGGACGGATAACAGCGCCTTCCCCACATGGGGTTTCTAGGGATATGAACGAGAAGTGGCCCAGGATCCAGCCAGCGCTCCAGGAAGACTTGTGTGTCCACTGCAGGGTTTCCAAACCTGCGCACTGGTCCCACGTGGGGCTGAATGTTTGTATTGTGGGGGCCGTCCCACGCCACGTGGAAGGTTTGTCAGCATCCCAGAGGCCAGCGGCCGTCTCCCCGCCTCCCCAGCTCTGACCACCACACGGGTTTCCAGATTTTACCACGTATCCCCTGGGAAGCAGAATATCCCCCCTCTCCCCCGGGAGCTGAGAGTCACTGGTCCACCGGACATTTACTCGGAGCACAGCGGCTGTGGAGCAAATCCCAGTGCTGCCGCCGCCAGCTACTTGTCCTCGCACAAAGTACAAGAGCTCCGTTTCCTGGGCTGGAAAATGGGCAGAAAAACCCTAGTGATGCGAGCGAGAGTAGCAGCGTGAGCGCAAGAGGCGAGGAAGACAAAGATGCTGAGAGCAGCACCCGGCGCCCAGCAATGGCCCGAGCGGAGGGGGAGTCCGAGACGCCAGCACCGACACCTAACCAGCCCTCGGAGGGGGTCCGCAGGGTAACTGGGGGCCGGCTGGGGGGGCAGCTCCGGCAGGCGAGCCCAGCCTGGAGCTCCGTCCACCCGCCTCCCGGGCACCGAGCCCCCAACGCGGGCGCTCTGCACCCGGAGAGACGAGCGCGACGGTCAGCCCCAGCCTCGGACGCCCCGAACTCCGCCCCCCCGCGCCCCCCCAACCCCGACCCGGCCCCACCCCCGCCCCTCCCCCGCACCCCGCCCCCGGCTCGCCACTCCCGCCCGCGTTCTCCGCCCCGAGAGACCGCAGCCCCCTCCCACTTCCCGACCCTCTCCCAGCCCCTCCCCCTCCTGTGCCCTCTCCCATCCCCCCCGCCCACCGCCCGCTTCGCTCGGCCCCCCTCTTCTCCCCTCCCCCCGCTCCTCCGCCCCTCGGTCCTCCGGCCTCAAGCCC
>CM052803.1:1468086-1487551 GCA_028533885.1 Nasua narica
CAGGGGGTTATGGGGGGGTGGGGAAGAGAAATGAAACAAGATGGGATGGGGAAGGAGACAAACCATAAGAGACTCCCAAACTCACGAAACAAACTAAGGGTTGCTGGGAGGTGGGGGGGGGTAGGGATATGGACATTGGGGAGGGTATGTTTATGGCAAATGCTGTGAAATGTGTAAGCCTCATGATTCACAGACATGTACCCTGGGGCAAATAATACATCATATGTTAATAAAAAAATAAAAAAATTTAAAAAAATTTAAAAAATAAATAAATAGATAAAAAGAAAATAACATTCTTGTATAAATATGAAATGCAGGTCGCTGTGTGATGTGGCCTTTCCCCAGTGCCCCTTGTCCTGGGATACTGAGCACCTCATGGTCCCTTTTGCGCCAATGCCACAGACGCCTGCCGAAGTTCAAAAGCCAGGATCAGGCCAGGAGCTGAGTCTGGAGCACTGCCCCTCGTGTTCTCGGAGCCTGGGCCCCGCCCTCCTCTGGCCCCAGGCAGATGTGAGATCAGATGTGGGACCAGCCACTCAAAACATCTGATGTCGGGACGCCTGGGTGGCGCAGTTGGTTGGGCAACTGCCTTTGGCTCGGGTCATGATCCTGGCATCTTGGGATCGAGTCCCGCATCGGGCTCCTTGCTCCGCAGGGAGCCTGCTCCTCTCTCTCTGCCTCTGCCTGCCTCTCTGCCTGCTTGTGTTCTCTCTCTGTTAAATGAATGAATAAAATCTTTAAAAAAAAAAAAACAAAAAAAAAACAAAAAAAAAACATCTGCTGTCCTGCGCTACGACCAGGAAAAACTGCACGAGATAAATACACCGTTATTTAAAACACGAGTCCTGCAGCAACAAGAACTGTTTCTCATAACCTTCCACCCACTTGGAATTTATGATGAACTTTTATGGCCCTGAGAACAATTCGCTGCCAGAAGAGGAAAGTGAGCAGGTTTTATGGTTTGTTTACACCAACCCGTCCTACTTACCCCCTCTTGTTAATTTACTCTTCCAGCAGGTTTAACTTGAAATGAATGAAACCTAGGGGGTCAGAATATATTTTTCTTATTAAACAATAAAGGCATTGCATATGTTTAAAATCAAGTTCGTTAAAAGCTTTTCGGCTTTATAGAGGTCTTCGTGTTTTGTGTGTGTGTGTGTGTGTGTTGTTGTTGGTAACCTTTTCCCTCTCTGGGTGTCAAGAGTTTTCAGAAACAACGCGCAGTATAAAGCCAGTCCCAGCTCAGCACGTCTGGAGAGAGGCTGGAGGCTGGGAGGGTAGGACAGAGCCTGGAGCAGAGGCCCGGGAGCGGGGCAAGGGCCCAGTAGCTGCTCTCAGGTCCCCATTCCCACCTGCGGGCGGAGGCAGCAGGCTGGCTTGGGACACCAAGCCCCCCCCCCCGCCCCCCCGTCTTCTGTCACCAGTTTTCTCCTGCATGAAGTGGAAGCAAGGATAGTTTCTATCCGTAGTCGTTGAGATGCATTCAGCGACCAGTCCTGGAAACTTGATGCCAACTTGCTTAAGCTTAAGGAAGGATTTATCAGCTGGCAGGAAAGTCCTGAGAAAGGGACCAGCTCCCGGGTCCCTTTGAATCAGTCACTTAAAGATGTCACAGGGCGCGGGGTGGGGGAAGGGGGCGCCTGGGTGGCTCAGTTGGTTAAGTCTCTGCCTTCGAGGCTCAGGTCGTGATCCCAGGGTCCTGAGATCAAGACCCACATTGGGCTTCCTACTCAGTGGGGAGCCTGCTTCTCCCTCTGCAATCCCCCCCCCATGCTTGTGCATGTGCATGCTCTCTCACTCTCTCTCTCTCTAAAATAAATAAGTAAATGCATCTTTTCTGCTGCCTGCGATGTGGCTCTGTCCTCAAACTGTCCTCTGGATCCGGGGCCACGAGCGAACGGTCAAGAAGGAATTCTTGAGATGTTCTTGGTGCAGAAGGGTGTTTTTATGAAAGCAGGGGGACAGGACCTGCGGGCAGAAAGAGCGGTGGCGCCATGAAGCTGGCGGCTACAAGCTTAGTGCTCCAGGAGGAGGGGATGCGCGGGGAGGATGTGATTGTAGACATCTCGTTCGAATTTCTACTCGTGAAACCACTTGCACCAGATTTCTCTGATGCTTACCATTCGGTTCGGTATTAACTATGGGAGAGATGCACGCACAGTCAACAGTCATGAGGCCCTTTAAGAATGTCACAGCGAGGGGCGGCTGGGTGGCTCAGTGGGTTAAAGCCTCTGCCTTCAGCTCAGGTCATGATCTTGGAGTCCTGGGATCGAGAGACCCGCATCGCATGGGGCTCTCTGCTCAGCGGGGAGCCTGCTTCCCCCTCTCTCTCTGCCAGCCTCTTTGCCTACTTGTGATCTCTCTCTCTGTCAAATGAATAAAACCTTAAAAAAAAAAAAAAGAATGTCGCAGCAAATATTTGATCCTTATCAGGACTATGCCCGCGATAGGTCAACCTTCTGGGCTAAAGGTGAACGTCTCTTTGCCGCATCACATCCCGTATTCTGCCACCCAGGGAGAAAGCCAGGACAAACTTGCTTGTCAGAATGCCACTGAAAACACTTCTTTATGGCCCCGGCATGAATGGGGCTACCTCCTACCCGGAGATAGAGGCCACAGGACGTGATTTTGCTTTGATTAGCTTGGACCTATGGCAGGTCTTCCTCTCATCTTTTAAAACCCAGGGGTGGAAATGTCCCCTTCAGTCCCATGCACCCCCACCCCTGTCACCCCACGCCTGAGATGCGAGGAGGAAGTGTGGAAATGTGCGGAAACCCATGGCGAGGAGGGCGTCTGGTGCCCTAAAAGCACCCACCGCGTCCTCCATGCAGGGTCGCCAGACCCAATAAAAATATAGGACGCGCAATTCCGTTTGTATTAAACCACAAATTTTTTTTTTTTGGTGGATAAGTATCGGCATATTTTTATCCTAAAAAATAACTCATCCTTCCCCTGGGATTCAAATTTGACTGGGCATCCTGTAGTTTATTGGGCCCAAAGTCTTTGCAAACTTTCGCTTATGCACCGGGTTAAAGTGCACCTTCTGACTCGGCGGGTTGGGGTGAGGCCTGGGACTCTGCATTTCTCACAGGGTCCCGGGGATGCGGTGCGGCAGGCCGGAGGCCCACACCTTGAGGACGGGGTCTGCACGACCTCAGGGGGGTGAGGTGGCGAGGAAGCACGTGGACTGAAACAAAGCACTCAGCCCGGCGCCCAGCCCGGGACAGGGACTCTGGCCGGTTGCTCATTATCATAATAATGAGCCTCGCAGACGTGAGGCTGTGTGCGCCTTTCTCTCTGACTCAGGGGACTTCTCAGTGATTGCAAACAGCTGCAAACTCTCCGTCTACCCTGCAGCTGTTGGGGCCATGCGGTGGCCCAGGAGGTTTCATGGGGGGGGGGGGAGCACGAGACGGGGTGGCAGCTGGGGCTTGGACCCCTGGATCCCCGCGTCTCTGCGAGCACAGCGCTGCTAGGGGCTCACATGTCACCTCCCCCAGCCCGCCTTCTTTCACTTATGTCAACCCCGAATGAGGCTCTTGTGGGCACCATGCTTCGGTCACAGCCAAGGGAACCCAAGCGGCCGAATGGGGATTTCCTGGAAGGAGTCAGGAGGGACTCACTTAGTGGAATGGAGAGCCAAAGACCAAACCTTGCGGGGGGGGGGCCAGGGGATGCTGGGGGCACCTGAGTTCAGTCCCCACCTCTCATCTCTCAGGATAGGACATTTTCTCCTCCTGCAGACTGGATTCCTCCACAAGGTGGAGAAGAAGCAAGGCTCCTCCATCCCAGAGAGAAGGCTCCCCAAGGAAGGGCACGGATTGACCTGGCTCTGGAAAGAAAGCCACCGTCTGGGGCGCCTGGGTGGCTCAGGTGGTTAGGCGACTGCCTTCAGCTCTGGTCATGATCCTGGAGTCTCGGGATCCAGTCCCGGCGTCAGCTTCCTGCTCAGTGGGGCATCTGCTTCTCCCTCTGACCCTCCCCCTTCTCGTGCTCTCTCTCTGGCTCTCTCTCTGGCTCTTCCTCTCTCTAAAATAAACCTAAAGATTTTATTTATTTATTTGAGAGAGAGAGAGAAAGTGAGAAAGAGCATGAGAGGAGAGAAGGTTAGAGGAAGAAGCAGACTCCCCATGGAGCTGGGAGCCCCATGTGCGACTCGTTCCCAGAACTCAAGGATCATGACCTGAGCCGAAGGCAGTTGCTCAACCAACTGAGCCACCCAGGCGCCCTAAATAAATAAAATCTTAAAAGAAAGAAAGAAAGAAAGAAAGAAAGAAAGAAAGAAAGAAAGAAAGAAAGAAAGAAAGAAAGAAAGAAAGAAAGAAAGAAAGAAAGAAAAAGAAAGAAAGAAAGAAGGAAAGAAAGAAAGAAAGAAGAAAGTCACCATCTGGTTCCTTCTCAGTAAGTGCGCTCCATTCTCTCTCTCTCTTTCTCTCTCCCCTCTCTCGCACCATCTTCTTCAGTCCCGTGGCTTCCAATTCCATCTAGATGCTGAAGCATCCCCGAAGGGGAGCGCGGCCATTGTGACATCTGGAACCCCGCACTATTTAGGGTGATGGAACCTTCCAGAAGGAAGGAACGCATATAGTTTAGTCTATAATAAGTACTGCAACTGGGGGGCTTAGGGACATCAGAAATGTATCACTCACCTTTCCGGAGGCTGGGAAGTCCCAGATCAAGGTGCCAGCACGGGCAGCTGGTGAGGGGCCCCTTCCCGGGTCAGAGTTGGCTTCTCACCGCACCCTCACTGGTGGAAAGGCTAGAGACCTCTCTGGAGTCTCTTTTATAAGGGCATCAATCCTGTTCATGAGGGCTCCCCCCTTGTGACCTAACCACCTCCCAAAGGCCCCCATCTCCTAATATCCTAATATTAATATCCTGGTATCATTTTGGGGGGTTACATCTCAACGTGAATCCTGGGGGACACAAACATTCGGACAGGGATATTCATTATATATCAGGGATATGCACTATAATGGTACATCCTATTGCTCGCTTTTTCACTTAGAAAATTCATTAAGCGTGGTAAAATACACATAGCATAAATTTTACCGTTTTAAGCACTTTTTAGTTCACATTGTTGTGCAACCATCACGCTCTGTCTCCAGAACTCTTGGCATCTGGCAAAACTCAATCTCTAGACTCATGAAACCCTCACTCCCCCCGTTGCTCCTAGCCCCTAGAAATCACCACTCTCCTTGCTGTCCCCATGAACTTGGTGTTAGGGTCGGTGATCAAAGGAAGGAGACTGATACAAAGCGAAGGTCAAGCAGAGCTTTATTTCACGCCAAGCATCGAGAACCGCACTGGCCGGTCAGGGTCGTCTCTATCCAGAGAGCGACCCTGCCTGGTCTTACAGGCTATCTTTTATAGGGCAAAACCGCAAATCACAAGCCGACTGTGAGCACGTAGCTGCCAGGAACTAATCTTTATCTTTATTGGTCAGAAACAGGGAGGTTAAGGGAAGTTACATATGTGCTTTTCACTGATTGGACGTCTCCACCTGGCCGGACTCTGGCCTTCACTCTTGTTTTTCTGGGATCTGTTATCAGGAACTAGCAGACCACATTTTATTGGTCTCCTGGACTTGTTTTCTAAGTAAAATTCCTCTAGACTGACTCAGTTTCTTCAAGGCAAGGTCAGCCTGCGTTCACTGCACAAACAAAATGGCTGCTTGGACAACATGGAGTCACTTAGGCCAAGGAGGTCCCAACACTTGGGTCCCCTAGGTACCTCCTAGAAGTGGCATCACACAGCCTTTGTCTTTCTGTCTTATTTCGCTTCCCATAATATCCTCAAGGTTCACCCATATTGCAGCGTGTGTTGCAATTTCCTTCCTTTTGAAGGCTGAATAATCTGCAAACCACATTTTCTTTATTCCTCAACAGCCACTTACTTGTTTCTATCTTTCGCGACTCATGCTGCTATAAATATGGGGGTACAAATGAGATGTTTCTTTCTTTTTTATTTTTATTTTTAAAGATTTTATTTATTTGACAGAGAGAGAGAGAGATCATAAGTAGGCAGAGAGGCAGGCAGAGAGAGGAGGGGAAGCAGGCTCCCCGCTGAGCAGAGAGCCCATTGCGGGGCTGGATCCCAGGACCCTGAGTTCATGACCTGAGCCGAACGCAGAGGCTTCAACCCACTAAGCCACCCAGGCGCCCCTAGATGTTTATTTCTTGGACGCCGGGATCATGACCTGAGCCGAAGGCAGCTGCTCAACCAACTGAGCCACCCAGGCATCCCTAGATGTTTATTTCTTGATGCTATAACAACCTTGGGTAGGTAGGTATTGGGCGCTGGGTGAGATGCCTTTGGAGGGACCCCGTTTTCTCGGGGCTCTACCATGCCCTCGGACCTGGTTATTTTCCATATCCAGGGAAGAGAGCACGGAGCAAGCATGCTTGTTTTTAAGAGCCGAGGCTTGGAAACGGTCTGTGTCGCTCTGCCCCCGTCCTAGTGATAAGTGCTGATCACGAGGCCACACTCAGATGTCATGACTGGTAACTGCAGTTCCTGGATGGGAAGAAGCATTCCAGGGATGACTCTATACTCTGAAAGGGAAGGGCAGGTTTCTGTGGTCACTTACCCATCTCTACTGCAACCCTATGTTTTGGAGAAATCCCGTATTGGTTTTGCAGTCTTAAGAGACTCAGAACTATCAGTGGTTGCAACCAGATAGGTTGTGCTGCTCACGGAGGCACAGGACCTGCTTTTCACAATGCCGACAAGTGTGTGTCTGGGGCCTTCTAGCTTGTTACTCCACCATCCTACTGAGGATGTAGCTTCTGTCTGGTGAGCCCAGAAGGCAGCGCCAGCCCTCACCAGTGTGTCCAGCTGGAAGGGCGGAAAGGGGAGAAGGAGGAAGCTGTGCCCCCCCCTTGGCCCTCACCAGGCCACTGCAGACACACGCTGAATGATCTGAGTCAGAGGAGCACAGATGTGCCCTTAAACTCCGCTCTCTTGATGTAAAGTTCATGCCCATAATAATAATTAGTTTTTAAAAATTTACCTTTGTGGTGTTTCTGAAGGCAAGACACAGGCATATCTTACTATTTACGTGTACATTTAATACAGTACTGTTGTTTTTTTTTCTGAAAGGATGTTATTAGATCAAAATACACACTTAGGAGTGCCTGGGTGGCTCAGTGGGTTAAAGCCTCTGCCTTCGGCTCAGGTCATGATCTCAGGGTCCTGGGATCGAGCCCCACATAGGGCTCTCTGCTCAGCGGGGAGCCTGCTTCCCCCTCTCTCTCTGCCTGTCTCTCTGCCTACTAGTGATCTCTGTCAAATAAATAAATAAAATCTTAAAACAAAACCCAAACCGAAAAACACACTTAACGATCGATGCAGACTGAGATGTGACCCAAACAGTGGACAGAGCAGATGTGACAATACTGAGTCTTACTGATCACTAGCATTTTCACTGAGACCTGACTTTCAGGTCCCGAATTAAGCACATTTGGTCGGATCCTCTCACTAACCTGAGGCTGTGAGAGGTGTCATTCCACAAGTGATTCGCACATCCACATCCTCCTGACTTCCGAGTTTGGTGACAGTTTCTTTCTTTTAAATTCGTTATTTATATTTATTTCTTTGTTTTTGGTGACTGTTTCAATGAGAACGATCATAAAACGGTTAGAATCATCACTGTAAGTCATCTGCCCCTTAGGGGAGAGCCAGAGAGGCTTAGCCTACGAGGACACTGCGGTGTAAACAGTAATTTTAAAATATCGACTTTCCGTGAGGACCCCGAAATGAGAGCTAACATTCAGCGGGTGCTTCCTAAGTGTCGGCCTCACAAGGGGGACGTAGGTGAGTGCCCCGCGGCTCGGATCAGTGGTCTACTGCGGGAGGCAGTGTGCCCCACGCTTCGCGTTCTGGGCGTGCGGCTTTCGGCAGGTGCCTTGAGCTCTGTGTCCCTTCTTATCTGCAAAATGAGGATAGGTTATTAATGGGACCTAGAGCATGCAGAGCCCTCGCGGGCGCCCGATGTGCTATTACCCCCTTGAAAGAGGAGGGCACTGAGGCCAAGAGAAGGGCAAGCTCTGTCCGGGCCGGAGGACAGGGAGCGCTCCCAGCTCCAGGGGTGGCGCCGACCCTCGGGGACCTTCCCAAACGAAACCAGAGACCAGCTCCTGTTTCCGACGCAGAGGCAAGGGGATCCCGGGAAGGAAGGGGCTGGCTGCTCGGAGTGGCAGGCGGCAGGTGCAGTAAGCGAGGGCACTTGTGGGGCTTGCCTCGGGGGCGGCAAGATCCCCGTCCAGAAAGTTCACGCCGGGACCGGGTAGGGCTCGTCAGGGCTGTGCCCCGGAGCTGTCTCTGCGAGCGGACGCCGCACCCGCCACGAGCCCCGGCATTGAAGGGGTTACGATGATAGAGACGGCCGGAGGACCCGGGGTGGCACGAGCGGCCCTCGACGCCACTCTCCCCCACAACTTTCCGCCCCAGGCTGGCGCGGGGCGCCGACCGCGCAGGCGCGAGCGGCGGGCGCCGGCCTGGGGGGGGGGGCACCTCCTGAGACACCCGGAAGTCTCCGCCTAACGGGCCGGGCCCGCGCCTCCTGTCCTGGAAGGGGGCGGGGCCCGAAGCCCCTCGGCGCGCGGTGCCATAGAGCGGGGACGGAGGACCCGTGTCCTAGATGCGTCCGGAAGTGGATCCCAGGGGCGCCCCCTCCGCACCATAGAGCTGGGGGGGGCGGCGGCTAGGGGGTCGCCAGGCTAGACTTCCTAGAGCGGCGAGGACAGGGTGGAGGCCGGCGGGGGGGTGGGAAGGGGAGGGGGAGCAGCGCGGGCGGAAGCGGCCGGGAAGGTCACTTCCGGCCTGGGCGCCCGTCCCCCTGACCCCAGGGTCTGAGTCGCCGCTGCCGCCGCTGCCACCATCCGTGAGGGAGGAGAGAGAAGGAGTGCGGCGCGGCGGCCCCGGGACCGAGGAGGTGAGGGGAGGGCGCGGAGGCGGGGGGGCGTGAACCCGGGGCCGGGGTGGGCGCGCGCCTCGGGGAGCCCGGCTGAGGGCGGGGGGCGGGCGGGGAGGCGGGCGGGCGAGCGCGACTGGGCGGGCGAGTGCGCGTGCGCGTGCTGGGGGGGCGTGAGTGGGCGCGCGGCCGGTGACGCGGGCGGGCGAGGGCGCGCCAGGCGGAGCCGCGCGGGGCGCGCGCGCGCGCCGCCGCGCCGGGGCCGCGCCGGGCAAGGAGCGCGCCTGCGCAGCGCCGGGGCTCGGGCCGGGGGCTTGGGGGGGGTGGGGCCGCCGCAGCCTCCCGGGCAGGTCGTGGCCGGAAGTGGTGGCGATTCCCGGGGGAAGTTGAGGCCCGGGTGGGGGAAGGGGACGCACGGGCCGGGCTGGCCTGACCGGAAACGGCGGCCCGGGGGGCGCGTCTGTGTCCCCGGCCTGGTCCCCCTTCTTCGCCGCTCCTTTCCCTTCCCGAGAAGCCCGGGTTCCGCTGCCGCCGCGGGCGGGCTGCGTGCGGCCTTTGATTCGGCCTGTGATTACGGGCTGGGTCCCGGCGGGAGGCTCATTCATTTGCCCCGGCGCGGGCGGCGGGCAGGAAGCGCGTGCGCCGGAGGGGAAGTGACTGGGCCAAGGTCAGGCACCGCATGGCCCGCGGGACCGGGGCGGACGGGGGCCGGGCTTCAAGGCCACCCCGAGGTCTCCCGGGCGCCCAGCTGTGCTGTTTGACCCCCCTCCCAGCCCCGACCGCAAGGGGGGACACCCAGTTCGTGGAGACAGGGCTCGGGCAGGCACAGGATGGGGTGTCCCACGACGGAAAGTGATCCACAGGCTCTCCCAGTGCCCGGCTTCATGCTGGGCACCAGGGACAGGGGCATGAACAAGGCCCGGAGCAGGCGGGCAGAGACGGGGACCTGGACACGGAGTACCCCTCTCCCCCAGAGCACTTGTGGGGAGGTCAGGAGGGCCATGAGAGCCCAGGGAAGGCATCCTGGCCCAGCCCCATCTAGCGGGGTTCAGGAAGGGGGTCACTTGGTGTGAGGTTGCCTGTGCCAGGCCCTGTGTTGGGCAGTGGGGAGGACCCAGTTCGGAGTGGAGCTGGCTTCTGCCCTGGGGAAGCACAGTTGCTGTTGATCCCGGCTTATCCCCTAAGACGTAAGCCTCTTTGGCTGAACGCAGCTGGCATTCACCTGCCTGCCTTTGCTGCAGTCTCCTCTGGTCTCCTGCCTCAGCCCTGAGAGCATTCAGATCAGATTCCCACTTTGCTGTCTCTTGTCTTAGTTTTTTTCCCTGGAAGTCTTCCAGATCTAACCCCACCCACACGCTAGTTGAGCTGAGGAAAGGAGAACTCTAAGGGCTTATCACCATGCCTGACCCATGAGCAACACTGTGGCCTTAGGAGTGCCGGGGTCAGACAGACTTGAGTTCAAATCGCAGCTCTGTACCTGGTACTTTGGGACCTTACAGCGTAAGTGAGAGTAACATTTCAATTTCTGCCTGGATAAAAAGGAATGATGATAATAGTTTTGACTTGGTAGGGAAGCTCTTAATGTGTTCCTTTTAAAGGCAGAGCAAACCTCGAGAGAGCTGAGCGTGAGGTATGTGAGAAGGGCCCTGCAGCCAAGCATTCCTAGGCCAGGCCTTGCCTCCTGTCTCTTCCAGCATGGTGACCCTGGACCTGTCACTCCTCTCTTCCCGTTCCCCTGTGGCGGAGAGCACAGTCCGGCATTCCCTGGAGAAGCCTGGCCCCTTGCTGGGCCTGGTCCAGCGGTCCTGGCACAGCGCTCTGCCATGGAGCGGCAGAGAAGGGCCCCTCGGTGCGTGTTTCTTGAGGCTCCCCTGTGCCAGACCCAGAGCTGGGTGACACTGGGTGGCAGTTCCTGGCCTGCAGCAGCTTGGAGGCCTGTCGGGGAGACACATACAGAAGGACTGGATAGAGGGCTGGGGGATTTCCCGGAATGGCCCCCAGAAACTGTAGGTGCCCAGAGGGAAGCGTGTCCCCGGGGGAGGTGGTGTGTCTTGTGTCTGGAAGGACAGGGCGGGATTGGCCAAGAGGACCCTGGGACTCGGGGGATGGTGAGCTCTGGACTTGCCATTCTGGCCAGTGGCCGCAGCCACGGCAGCAGTGGTCACTGCCGGGCACGCAGCTCTCCGGGCACCTGTGCTCAGACACATCTCAGCCTCCAGACCTTGCTCGCTTGTCCCCCATGCTGCCCAGCGCTTCGCGTGTGCCGGGGCCTCCAGGAGTCAGCTGCGGCTCTCGCCTCTTGGTGGTGACACACTAAATGTGACAGCACTTGCTTCCTGAGCACTTGGCAGGCGCCTGGTCCTGTGCTTGGTCCTCACTGTCTTAACCTCTCCGAGGTCTTGGGTTGGTCGCCCCGGTTCAGGGGCGTGGGATGGAGCCCCAGGCCCTGTAGTTGCACCGGGAGCACTGGGCTGCATGCGATTCCTGAGCTTGTCCCTGCGCCATAAAGCCGCAGGCTCTGTTGACTTCTTTCTTTTGGCCACGGCTGGGGTCTGGGGGAGACCAAGGTTATCGTCAAGGCCTCTTCAGTGTCCGTCGGCGGGTGCCGGGGGGTGTGATGCCACGAAGGGTCATTGGCTGGTTCAGGGTGCTCCGAGCCGCAGCCTCTCATTTCAGGGGTGACTCACGCTCACAGTGTCAGCGGCTTTGTTGTAGTAGCACAGAGAACTGTGGCCTCACGACCCATGAGCCACCCTGGCTGGCCACCTGGGGCCGCAGGCCGTGGCCGTGATGATGGTGGCGGTGCAGGGAGCCAGGGCCAGCGTCCTGAGGGCAAGGAGGACAGGAACGACGGCCAGCCTCCGCGGCCGTCCTGGCTGCAGTCTGTGCCCTCCTTCTTGGTGGCTCTGAGAACTTGTGCGGACCCCGGCTGTAACAGTGCTCGTTGGGGGTCACCAGGCACATCCTGGGCGCCTGGCTTCTGGCTGAGCACCTCACATGCGTTGTCTCCTCTGATCTGGATGCCGGGCCCCGCGGGTGGGGGTGGGGTGGGGGTGGGGGGGTGGATTAGGAAGCACAGAGGCCGCAGCACCTTGTCCAAGGTCACATGGCTGTGGGGGGTGGGGCCGAGTCGGACACTGGCAGCCTGCCTGGAGAGCTTGTCCTCTCCTCTCTGACGGTGCTTACGGGGCTCAGGATTATGAACCCATTGCACCAGGTATGATTTGAGGTGTAGTCTGGGCTTGGAAAAGAGAGGATGCTTGAGCTGAGGGAAGGGAGAAGTCTGGGAAGGCTTCCTGGGGGAGGTGCTACTTTCACTGGGGAGAATGGGCAAGGTGGAAGGACGAAAACACAGCCGCCTGAGAATGGGGGTCTGGCCTGATTGAGGGGTGACACATAATGTGGCCTAAAAAATGCTTCCATTTTTTTTCCCCTTAGAGAATATTTTTGTCTGTTTAAGCAATTTTGAGTTACTTGCCCAGACTAAGGAATCAGGAGCGTTCACAGACGTTTCTGAAGATCTGGATGCTGGGTGTTCCTGGACGGACGCGGCAAGTGGTCTCGGCTCCCCGCCACACCTGCAGCCATAACCGCACAGGGAGGCCCTCAGAGATCTAAACGTCGGTTTATCTCGGAGATAGCGGGGAGTGGGGCCCAGGGCCTCTGGCACATGTTGCCTGCCTGCACCTCTGGCAGGGCCGGCTGGTGCCCCTGGGGGTGCGGGGCCGGCGGCGAGGGCGAGGCCCACGTGGCCGGGCGGGAGGGAGGCTTACCGTGAGGCAGCCGGTCAAGGAAAAGAGGAAGAAGGCGGGGGCCGGGGACAGAGGACGGGTCACAAGGGGCTGCTTGGCTCAGCTCTCTCAGTGCGCCGGGAAGTCCGAATGAGGCGCAGATTGCGTTCTGGGGAAGTACAGCCTACACAGTGGGCTCCGAGAAGGTGGAAAGGTCTGAGGAGACTGTCACTGGGGGAGAAATGGGAAAAGTTGACAGAGGTTCCCCCTCCTCCCAAAAAACAGCTTAAGGTTCTGCTGGTGTTTCCGACTTGCTGTCAATGTTGAAAGAACAGGCAGGATCACCCATGGGTGTGGGAGGTGGTCTGGGTGGGAGGTAGAGGGAACGGATGGGTGTTCAGGCCTGGAGCGAAGGGGGAAGCCACCCGCAGAAAAGGGAAGTGGGGAGGAGCTGGTGAGGAGAGCGGAGGGATCTGCCTGCGCCCCCGGTGGGGCTTTGGGGCATCACCACCCAGGCCAAAGAGGGGTCTGGGGTCTGAGCGGCTCCCATCCTGTCAAGGATGCCAGGGCCAGCCGGGCTGCTTCCCCTCAGTGAGCTGTGTGATTCCAGGTGGTGGTGTAGGCTGGGGAGGAAGGAAACCCGGCCCTGGGATGCGGGGTGGGGCGGGGGTGGGCCCCGGACCAGGGAGAGGACACGGGCAGTGGGGTTGAGGGGCCGGACGAGCTATGAGCTACGGGGCTGTGTTGGGATTGGGGCAGGTGCAGCAGGGGGGTTCAGGCGGGGCGGGCATGCGACCCCCAGCAGCCCATGGCGGCGTGAGTCCCATTGCACACGACTCCCCTTCAGAGTGCACAGTGGGGCGGCGTTCGGTGTGCTCACAGGTGGGCGCCCCCCACCCCACAGAACACGGTCATCCCAGAGGGAGGCTGCGCTCCCTCCCCTTCCCCTGCCCACGTCCCTGGGAGTCCCGACCCCGTGTCCCGTCTCTGCGCCTCTGCGCCTCTGCGCATGCGTGTTTGCGGACTGCTGCGCGAGCGTGTGTCTCTGCCTGGGTTTGTGGCTGCGAGTGCAGTTGCTGGATCCCGCGGTTGTCCTGTGTGCTACCTTCCGGCCCCTTTCCCATCGCCACCAGCCACGCAGAGGGGTTCCCCTCTCTCCACATCTTCGTCAGCACTGGGTGTTTTGTGTTTTCTGATATGTGCACCCCGATCCTGTGGGATCTCGTGGTGGTTCTGAGGCCCGATTCTCTGACGGCAGATGAGGTGGAGAATCTTGTTACGTGCTTACCAGCTCTTTGTATTTCCAGAGGAGCGTCTGTTTTGATCCTTTGCCCATCTTTAGTCGGGTTGTTTGAATTGAGTGACTTAAAAGGATGAGCGGGCCTGTGATTTTAAAGGAGCGTCGGGAGGGGTTGGGCAGGGGGAGGCAGGGGGAGGGCCGACGGGGAGGGGAGCGTGTGTTGGACTCTGCCCCCTGCCAGCCCAGGGGTTAAAGAGCCTCTGGATTTGGTGACCAGGAGGCTGGGGGGGAGTGGTTGGAGAGTGGGTGGGAGGTAAGGGCGGGAGGTGGAAGTCACAACTCAGCTTCCAGGGAGGAGAGGCCGAGAAAGCAGGGGGGCGTCCTGGAGGGAAGGGCCTAGGCATAGGTGCAGGAGGGGCCCTTGTTCTGAGGAGCTGTTGGAGCGTCTGGTTGCTGGCACCAGGGAGGGGAGGCGGTGAGATTGGCAGCAGAAGAAAGAGAGGGGCTAATTGGTGGGCCGGCATCCAGAGGAGGTGGGCCGGGTCTAATAACAACAATAATAACAATAATTTGTCTCTCGCTTAATAGCAGCCGGGCCCTGTCAGCCCCTGTGTTAATTGGACCGCTCACCGCCTGGCCGGGGTGGACTGGGGTCGGCTGGGGGAAGCCTGCCCTTCATCTGGGGGAGTGGAGGTCAGAGCTGGGCGAAGTCGCAGGGAGGGGGGCAGAAACCGGGGAACTGGGAGGGAAGATGCGGCGAGGAAGGTGTCAAATTGCATAGTCAGGCTTGGTCCAGAGCAAGTTGGGGGCCTCCTGGTCGTGTGAGCACCTCCGTCAGGGGCTGTCCGAGGCCACGCCCCGCTGCTTCCTCTCTATGTGCCCCTCT
Source organism: Nasua narica (assembly GCA_028533885.1). NCBI lineage: Eukaryota > Metazoa > Chordata > Mammalia > Carnivora > Procyonidae > Nasua > Nasua narica. Next base: position 1,482,858 of record CM052803.1, read on the forward strand.
GTGGGGGGGAGGTGGGCTGCACCCCTGCCCCCATGACTCTGAGATCCTGGGTGTGGGACCCACAGGCCCAAAAGGTCCGTCGGGAGGGCTCAGCAGCTTTTTGCTTGCTTGAGTGGGAGAGGAAGGATTAATTCTTCACTAGGACCCCTGGTTAGTCCCCTGTGGCCACGGTCCTGACCCTCTCCTGGCCCTGGGGGTACTTGCTGGGTCTCGTGGGGAGCAGTGGGAAAGGCCTTGGGGCAAGCTCCCTCGTCCCATCATGCTTCGTGTGCAAAACAGATGCAGTCTAACCTTCCTGGGACTTCAGCTCCGGCCTCCTCCGACGGGCGTCCCAGCTGTCTGCGGCATCCCTGCAGTCACCTGGCCTGCCTTCCGCCCCTCTCCTTCGCTCGGCGCATCCAGGCCTTTCCTCTCTGGCCTGGGACGTGTTACCCCACCTTTCGGCAGCCCTTACTCCCTGAGGTCAGGGTCAGCAAACATTTTCAGTAATGGGCCAGAAGGTAAACATTTGGGGCCTTACAGGCCAAGGGGCTAAATGGAGGACCTAGTGTAGCTACTTAGATATTTTTTGAAGTGTGACTGTTGAGACACGTAGGTAAAACCGATCCTGAGCAGGGGCAGCGTTGGGGCAGGCGGCTGACCCCCTCTGGGCTCCAGCCTGTCCCCCCCGAGAGCGCAGGGGAGACTTTCCTGTGCCCTCTGAGGGTTTCCAGCCTGGACGGACTGGCATAGGTGAGCAGGACGATAGCCCACGGCTTATATTTCCACAAACGTGGGACCCACAGCCGTGCTGCACCAGGGTGGTGGCTGTGCAGAAGAGACCGCGGCCCCTGGGGGCCCAGAGGGAGAGGGAAGGTCTGTGTATCCGGGTCCCGAGGGAAGGGCGGGGAGGGCCCTGTCCGGGGGGGCTTCCATCTCCTGCTTTCAGGACGAAGGGTGGCCTGTTCTGGGCGGACGTCCCTGACGGAGTCCCCGCGCCGCGGCCCTGCAGCCGCCTGTGCCCTGACCCCAGTGCCCCAGAGCCCACGGGTGCCCCGGGAGGGAGGACAGGGAGGGGACGCAGCGAAGGCCGAGGCCTTGTTGCTGCAGGAAGCGGGCCTGAGGTGGAGACTCGGGTCTGGGAAGTCCCTGCTTTCGGCGACTTACGTGCTCATTGTTCGGGGAAGCGCAGCGCACCCACTTGGCAAACCAGTCTGCCCCGCTGCGATGGGGGGGCGCCCATGTGTGCGTGCGTGTGTGCGTGTGTGCGCGTGCGTGTATGTGGGGGTGGGGAGAGGGGCAGGCTGCCGGGCCCCCCACCTCAGCCCCGCAGGCCTACAGCCCTGTGAGCGCTCGTGTGTTTTTCCTTTTTCTTTGATCTCTTTTTCTTTTTTCTTTTTAAAGTTTTTTTTGGGGCTGGGCAGAGGGAGAGGCAGCCCGACGGGGGGAGGGGGGGCTTGATCGTGACGTGAGCTGAGGTCCGACCCTTGCCAACTGAGCCCCGCGGGCGCCCCTTGTTTTCCTTGAACCTGTAATTGGTTCTATTAAGTGCTGCATGAACGGGGGGATGTTTCGTCTAACGAGTCGAGAGGTGCTCCTTTCTTACCTCGTTTTCGGTGTTTGTGACCTTGTAATCAGAGAGCCCCGTACAATTTTTTAAAGTCTGCTTACTTTTTAATGGCGATCTGATTTGCATGTCGTGAAATCCTCCGTCTTCACGAGTGGTTTCTGATGGGCTTGCGATGTCGCGCAGCCTTCCCTGCCGTCTGGCCCCACAGTAGTGTGATCACTCCGACAAGAGCCACGGGCGCCCAGCAACCGCTCTCCATCCCCGCCCCCAGCCCCTGGCTGCCACCGGTGTCCCGGAGGGCTGTGGAGGGCTGTGGACCTTCCCGGGAGACGGCCGCTCTCTGCGGCCCTTGGGACCGGCCTCCCTCGTGTCTGCGCCTGGATAGCACTGCTGGCAACGTGGGCCCACGGGTGTGCGTGCGGACGGGCTCTGTGTCTTGGGTGCACCCAGCGGTGGGGTCGCCAGCTCCCCAGGTGGGTCTGTTTCTCGCGGGAGGAGCCCCTAGACGGTTTATCTGCGTGCCCAGTGGCTGTGTGCGAGGGTCACCCTGTGTGGCCCAAGGGTCACCCCGTGTGGCCCGAAGGCCGGGCGGCAGCGTCCCCGTGTTGCCCCCTCAGCACCCGGCGATTTTCCCATCACGATGCACAGCCCCGTGGCCATCCAAAAAAGAGTCGTTTCGCCTTTTCCCCTTATTACAGAAGCAATTACTCGTTCTAAAGAATTAAAAAGTCAAGGAAATGAAGATAAAAAGAAGTGAAAAGCACTCTTCTGTCCGCAGAGGGCGCCCAGCCGCTGTTCCTGAGGCTGCGGCATCTGTGGGATTTTCTCGCGCCTTCTCCCATGTGGCGCTGACGGGTTCTCTCCAGTTTTTCCCTGCTCTAAATCTGGCTGTGATGAACTTTTTTTTGTCTGCAAGAAGCATTTTCTGAGGTTTGGGTTTCCCCTTAGATTAGCTGCTGGAGCGGGGGGTTGCCGGTTCAGGGCCCCCCAACGCCTGTTTGCAGCTCCGCAACCGTGGGGCTGGCTGTCCTGTGGCTCAGAGTGGGCACTGTGCCAGTGCGGCCCGGCTGCCCGCTGTCGCTGCTGCCGCCCGGATACTCATTGCTGTTGCTGCCGGCGACCTCCAGCTCCTGCCTCCCCACGTCTGTGAGGCACGGGTCGTAATGGCGCCTACCTTGAGGGTCCCCACATTTCACCCCACTCCCCAAATGCTCTCTCTGGCCTCCAAAGCCCAGCAGGAGAGCCCTCCCACCCCTGCATCTCTAGCCTCTCCTCAGGGCCTTTGCACCTGTTGTCCCTGCAGCCCTCTTCCTCCACACTGCTCTTGAAGGCCTGCTCCTGTGGCTCCTCCTCCTGGGATGTCCTCCGTGGACCTCCTGTTGCAGCTGTCCCTCCCCTCCCCTGCCCTCCCCTCCCCTCCATGGACCTCTTGTTGCAGCTGTCCCTCCCCTCCCTCCCCTCCCCTCCCTTTCCCTCCATGGATGTCTTTACAGAACGACATTGGGTGAAATCGCCTTTCACGTTCGAGTGCTTGCTCTTCACTCGCAGGGCCCTCTTACGTGGCTGGGACCGTGGCTTGTTCACTGGGCCATTGTCCAGCGTTGGAGTGACGCCTGGCCCTTGGGGAGACCGCGCACCTCTGGGATGGGGGTGATGGGGACAGGGGGCGGCAGGGACGCCGGCACCTGCAGAACTGCGGATGCTCCCGCCTCGTCTCCTCGTGAGGCCGATGTGGCGCTCCAGTGCCGCTCCAGTCCGGCGAGGGTCCTGTATGGAGGGGGAGCCTGTGGCCCGCCAGGCAGCTGCTCCCGGGGCGCAGTGGGTGCTGCGATGCTGCGTGTGTCTGAGCAGGGCACCCCCGTGTGTCTCCTCGCCGACCTGGCCCAGCGCTGTGGGGGCTCCCTGTCATCTCAGTGGCAGGGCTGGCAGCGAGGGGGCCTGGCCTTGGCTGCAGGCTCCGACCAGGGCCCCCTTGCCGCCCTCCTGCCAGGTCCCCGCCGCCTGTCCGCATTTCAGCAGCACCTCCGAGGCAGCCACTTTCCATCCCCTGCTCATCGGCCCCCAGTGTGGCCGCCTGGCCTCCCCAGACAGGTTGGCTTTGTCTTTGCTTGTGTCCCGGGCTCTTCTAGGTCCTTGTGATGGTTGCTTGGGTGTCAGGACGGCAGAGCAGCTTGGACCAAGGACGTCCTGTCCCTGCTTCGTGATGACCTCCTTGTGACCTCACGTCCTCTGCTGCGACGTGGGGAAGGTGGGCGATCACAGCACGGCAGTGCAGGGTAGTGCAGAGCTGGGACCGGTGGCTGGAAAACGGGACCCCGGTGTCCAGGTTTGGCCTGTGGGAGGCACGCAGGACGCTGCCGCGTCTCCAGGACCTGGCCTCCTCGCCCCGGGTTCGCGGTTCTCTGCGCACTGTCTTCAGGTATCAGCCCCTTGTGGCTCAGTTTCCTCGTTTGCGTGATGGGCGACAGCGTGGCCCGCGGAGAGGTCTGTGGTGCGACCGGATGTGCTAACGGCGTCTAACCCACGTAGAACTGGGCCTGGACCTGGGAAATGTCTGTGAGGGTCTGTGAACTGGCCGGGAGGTTCTCGGAGTTCCTCTCAGAGGTCAGTGGAGGTTACTGTGGACGGGCTTGCGCCCCCCAACAGTGAAATGGGTTCCCTTCAGTGCCGGATGGTGGTGAGCGCCCTGTCAGTGGGGGATTCAAGAGAAGTGGGTCTGGCGTATTGTGCTGGGGCAGTGGTTGCTGTTGGCAGGTGCTCCTCCGCGGGTGCTGGTCCGCGGGTGCTGGTCCGCGGGTGCTGGTCCGCGGGTGCTGGCCTGCAGGTGCTCCTCCGCGGGTGCTGGTCCGCGGGTGCTCCTCCGCGGGTGCTGGTTCGCGGGTGCTGGTCCGCGGGTGCTCCTCCGCGGGTGCTCCTCCGCGGGTGCTGGTCCGCGGGTGCTGGTCCGCGGGTGCTGGTCCGCGAGTGCTCCTCCGCGGGTGCTGGTCCGCGGGTGCTGGTCTGCAGGTGCTGGTCTGCGAGTGCTCCTCCGCGGGTGCTGGTCCGCGGGTGCTGGCCTGCGGGTGCTCCTCCGCGGGTGTCCCTCCGCGGTTGCTGGTCCGCAGGTGCTGGCCTGCGGGTGCCCCTCCGCGGGTGCTGGCCTGCG
>CM052803.1:1487651-1581216 GCA_028533885.1 Nasua narica
CTCCTTCGCGGGTGCTCCTCCGCGGGTGCTGGTCCGCAGGTGCTCCTCCGCGGGTGCTGGTCCGCAGGTGCTGGCCTGCGGGTGCTCCTCCGCGGGTGCTGGTCCGCGGGTGCTGGCCTGCGGGTGCTCCTCCGCGGGTGCTGGTCCGCCGGTGCTGGCCTGCGGGTGCTCCTTCGCGGGTGCTCCTCCGCGGGTGCTGGTCCGCGGGTGCTCCTCCGCGGGTGCTGGTCCGCGGGTGCTCTGTGGAGGTTCGCTCTGAGCCGCGTGCGCTGCACTTCAGGGACCAGGTCTCAGCGGATTGTGTGTGGGATGCTGCGCAGCCTCTCAGTGGAGTCTGGTTCCTCTCTAGGCTTCCTGCCGGAGAGTGATGCCACAGCGAGGGCCGGGGCCCCCAGTGCCAGGCCCCAGTGCAGGGCTGACAAGACCAGCTGGGGCTGCGTGCCCGCCCCCGTCTCCCTGTGCTGCCTACCCACTCCAAACACAGGCAGACCCCTGCCCAGCTCCTGGCCCAGCAGGGGGAGGCCTGGGCTGTTGGCCCCAGGAGCCGGTCCCGGCCAGATGGCATTGTCCCCGGCGGTGGTGAGCAGGGAGGACCTGACCCTCCAGGCCGGTAAGGAGGGAGGAGAGGCATTTCTCCCCCGTGCGGCCCGTCGCATGGGGTGGGCGATGGCGAGACGAACGCAGGTCTGCCCGGGTCGTGCGCTCAGACGTTCCCAGTGGCTTTGCTCCCCAGAGCCGAGGTGGGGCAGCCCAGATGCCCTCCGCGCCGGCCGGTGAACGCACAGAGGGAACGCGGCCCGTCCGTACAGTGGGGTCTGGTTCAGCCGCAGGAAGGATTACGTTCACCCGGGCTGTGCGAACGTGACCCTGAGCAGGGAAGGCACGGCGCACCTGGTGACCTGGCGTTTCTGAAATCTCCGGGTCTGGCAAATCCACAGAGATGGAGGCTGCCCTTCCCTCCCCAGATGCCAGCCTTGTCTGGCCGCCCCTCTGAGTGCGGACACCGGAAGGGTCGCGCCCTCCCCCAGGACCCCGGTGCGGAGTCTTGCTCGGAGACCTGAGTGTGTGAAGCCCTTGGAGCACTTGAGTGCCCTTGTGGGTCGGCCTCGCCCTTTTGTCAGGGATTGGGGGGGATGGCCTCTGGGGCCAGAGCTGTGTCTGCGCGTCGTCTTGTTTAAACCTCGGGCACGTCAGCCTTGTCTGCAGTGCTGGTGACGGTCAGGGTGCCGGGCGGCAGTGGGGAGGCTGTGGCGGGGAGCTGGTCCCCCTTCGTCCCCCCGGCCCCCAGCTGGTGGGTGGTAGAGCCGGGATACAAGCCAGGCCCGGTGGCTGCGGCGCTGGGCTTTTCCTTCCCCTGAGGGTGCGTGGCCTTGGGCTGGTCCCCTGAGCAGCAGGGAGATGAGGGCTGTTTTCCGTGGTCCCTCAGGTCCCTGCTGTGTGTGCCGTCTGCCTGCCCGGGCCGAGCGTGGCGCTCGGAGCTCGAGCGTGGATTGGAGCCGACGTGGCGCCTGCCTTCCTGTGGTCCTTCGTCCAGTCTGGCGTCCTGTAACCTCTGTCCCTCCGTGTCCTCCCCTTCTTGCAGGGACCCAGACATGGAGCTGCGGGAGGAGGCCTGGTCTCCGGGGCCGCTGGATTCCGAGGACCAGCAGATGGCCAGTCACGAGAACCCAGGTGAGGTGGCCTCGGGCAGTTCTCAGCCAATTCCATACCCCTCCTGGGCCCCAGCTTCCTTCCCCCCCTCCTGTGGCTCAGTAGTGACGCCTCCTGCCCCCAGAGGGTCACGGGCGTCCTCGGGGGCCGCTTCTCTCCATCTCCCCTCCTGTCCACCCTCGCGGCCCAGCCCCTTGCTCCTAGCGTCCTGACCGTACCGCCCTGTTTTTGGGTGGTCCGCGGGTCTCTCAAGCAAGAAGCTGTAGCCGGGGGCCGGGGGGGGGTTGTCACGGGGCCGGGATGACAGGGCCACAGAGGAGGGCGTGTTGTGTGCCAGTGTCGGGAAGAAAGCTGAGTATCTGGGTTTTCAGGGGAAATCTTCCACTTTTTCAATATTGGTACCCTGTTGTGTTTAATAAAGCGTTATTTGGGTTGAATAAATCTCACTTTTGAGCACTCGGGGCCCGGGGTTTGCTTGCCGGCACTGCTATCCGATCTCCAGGGCTTTTCCCGTAGGGCACCCGAGAAAGAAAGCGCAGACGTGGCTCTTGTGCCGCTGCTGGCGTGTTCCGGCCGGGCGCTGTGCCGGCGTGGGGTCGGCAGACGCGTCTTTCACCCTGGAGGCCGGAGGGGGAGAGTTTTGGCTTTGCAGAGCCCGTGCCCCCATGCGGCGGGGAGGCCACCAGCACGGAAGTGCGTGGATGCGGCCACATGCTGCTAGAACTTTATGTGTTTGGTGTGGGGCCTGGACCGTGGTCGGGGGTAGGGTTTTTAAAGCCTCTGGGCCTCCCCCACCCCCACATGCTAACGTAAGGCCAGCCAGAGGAGCACGGAGAGCAGCTCCCTGGGGGCAGGCCCCGGCGGCCTTGGTCACCGAGGGGGAAACTGAGTCGTGGGGGCTCTGTGGGGAGGACCATACCCATCCTCCCCACTGTGACCCTCTGGGCCTGTGTCCCCTGCCTTCCCCGATGCACGTCTTTGGCCTTCTAGCCCTTTTGAATTAATTTAAAAGTCTGCGTAGGGTGGGAACGTCGGAGCCCAGTCGCGTCATGACTGCTTGCTCGGCTTCCACTCAGAACCTCCGGCCAGTCTTACATCTCCGTTTGCACTCTTTTCTCCCCCCTGGAGATTTTAAAGAACATACCAGGTGTCCTGTCTTTGTACCCGTAGGTCCTCTAACAGGTGCGGGCTCTTTAAGAGCAAGTATGAACCGACAGCTACAAAGCTTCACCCAGTGAAACACCCAGCCTGAGTCCCAACCCCAGTTTTCTCCGAACTTCTGCTTTGGAGGAAGTCAGGTTTACTCCTACGAGTGCTCTGCTAACTGGTTCTCCTTCTAAACCCTGTCAGACGTCGGGTGGGCTCTCGGCTCCCCCGCGTGCAGCCTGCCGTCTAGAGCCTGCCGTCCCCCACGGGAATCTGTTGGCCGGCCGCTCCGCCCGCCCCCTGCTGCGGGGCCATGCCATCGCGACCCCCTGCACTCAGCTCGCGGGCCGGTGCCTGGATGCTTCTGAGTGGCCGCGCGTCCCCTGGTTGTGGGCCTGTCCGGGGGGGGGGGGGGGTCCTGCCCGCCTGGGTTGGGGCAGACTCCTGCCCTGGGACACCGGCCTGACACCCGCACGCGGTGGGTGTGGCCTGCAGGATGGGGCGGGCTCCTCCCCTGGCCCAGGTCTGAAGGCGCTGTTAGAGCCCCGAATCCCAGCCTCACGGCCCAGCCGGCCCTGGGGGTTCCCTGGCCCCCCCCCCCCCCGTCTGACTTCTGGCCCACCGAGCATCCGCTCATGATGTACATTCTGGATGTGACCGTGGAGCCCGCCCGGCCCCAGCTGCCACTGCCGCCACCGCCTGGCACCTGGATTGCCCCCCTGCAGGGGTCTCCAGCCAGTCCCCGCGCCCACCCTCGTCCATAGCCTCCAGCCCGAGCTTCTTGAGGTGGAGGCGGGGTCCCGGCTTGCCGGGAGTGACCCCCACACCCTGCGCTGCTCACCTAGCCTGGAGGCCGAGGCGGGGAGGCCAGCTCTGCCCCGTGTCACCGCTTCTGTGGGGGAGGGGCCGGGGACAGTGTGCCCGAGGCTGAGGGCCCTGCCTCCACGGGGCCCACAGGCTGGTGGTGGTTACAGAGGGGACTGCCATGGAGACCGCCTCGCCAGAGGGCCCGTCTTGTCGGGGGCAGAGAGGCTTCGCCAAGGAAGGGGCTGCCTGCCGTGGGGGGCGCGGGCCCTGGTGGAGAGGGCTGGGGCCCCGGGGACAGCTTGAGGCGGGGGATGCGGCAGCGAGAAGAGCCTTGGCTCTAACTGTAGGGGTGTGGGGCAGTCTGGGACAGCAGCCTGCACGAGGGCTGGTTCCGGGCTGGGTTAATTCAGCCGCTTCTCCCCCAGCCGCCGCTGTCCCGGCTCTGGGCGGCCTTGCGTACGCTGTGCCGGCCAGCCCCACACTCCTGGGCTGGTCCCTCCACCCCCCCGGCCTTGCTTCCCGGCAGCCCCACGTGGGTCTGGCTGGCCTGGCTGGGGACATGCGCGTGACGGAGGAGGTGGTTTCACGGTCACCATGCCTGCCTTACCCCAGCTCAGCCCCGTGCTGGGGACTTTCCAGCGAGGAAGAGGGACTGAGCGTGGGCACTGTCACCGCAGGGAGAAAGGCGTTCCCGGGAGTGCTGAGCGCAGCTTCCTGGGGCTGCTGGGCAGGAAGGAGCCCCGAGCCCCGAGCCCCTTCGTCTTTGCCTGCAGGCGGCCGGCCCCTCAGGAGCTGTGGGCGCTTGTGGACCCAGGCTCCTTCCCCAGGGGCTTGGCCTCAGGCCCCCCGGAGACCCTAGGCTGGGTGGTGAGGCCTCTGGTGCGGGGCAGGAGGTGGGCATGGCGGGCTTCAGCCAGGCTGTGGTCTGGAGGCCGGTGCAGCTCCCTGTGTCCCCGCAAGGAGCCTCTCCGCCCATGTCTTCCCGCCTCGGGTAACTCTGCCTGTGACAAGGAGGCCCCTTGAGACACGTGGCAGAGGGGGACCCACGGCCTGTCTTTTGCACACGCCCGCTGCCCAGCCCTGTATGCGTTCACATGCGTTGGCAGCGAGAGCGTCGGGTCAGTGGTCCCCATCGGCCGCCCCGGCACTTTGGGTTGCTCCTCCCGCCCTGTCCTGTGCGGGTCGCCGCTGGCCTGCTCCTCTGAGCTGAGCCTTGGTGCGGGGCTTGGTCCAGGGGGAAGCTCGCAGCGGCGGGGAGGCAGCCGGTCGCCTGGGTGGTGCTGGTCCCGCCGCTCCCTGCCCATGAGCCTGGAAAGAGCCGACGGGTCACATTTCCTTTCCGTGACACGGACCTGCCCGGGGCGTTTGTGAAACCCCAGGTATTTTCTCGTTGTCATCCCTGGATTTGGATATTTTGGGGAACGGGGTGCAGACTGAGCGGGTGCCGTTGTTCCCAGGAGCTGGTGCTTTAGGCCAGTGTGCTGGGGCCGAGAGGCCGCTGGGGCCCAGAGGCCAGGCCGCCCACCCAGGGCGGGGAGTGGACAGTCAGGGGTCACTGGGAGGGGTTAGCCGGGGGGGACAGCTGTGGGGGCGGACAGTTGGGGTCTGCTGCACTGTCCCCTGCGGACGGCAGCCCTTCCTGACCTGCTGCCTCGGACTCCTCCTGATGGCCGCGGCTGGGCCGTCCAGGGTGCAGCTGGTCAGAGGCCTGGGGTCGTGCGGTGGTGCGGCCTATCCTGGGGCTTTAGCTACAGGGTATTCGGAATGGGACACCGTTCAAGACATGAATATATAAATGAAAACGACATCGTACTTCTGAGGAGGGAGCTCTCCTAACATGAAAGAGGTCAGCTCGTGTCCTGGAAGTCCCCCACGAGGGTGGGGCTCTGGCCTCCCTCTGCCGAGCCCTGGCTCTCACGGGGCAGTGTGCTTTAGAGTCATTCCAGAGGGTTCCCCGGGTCCAGGATGGTGGCAGCCCCTAAACCCTCCAGACCGCCACAGAAAAACCACGTGGCAGAACCCAGATCCCTTGGGCCACACTGATGACAGTACCCCTTAGGTGTGAAGGTGCCTGTGACCCTAAAATACTCTCGGATGGGGACAGCCTGATGGCCACAGGCCTGTGTGGTGTTGGCATGGTGCCGGAGGGAAGGGAGCTAGCCCCAGATAGCCCTCCGGGACTCCCTGGAGAGCTGAGGGTGGTCCCACTGCGGCCAGCAGCTGCGAGTGGGGGGTTCTGTCCAGACTGGGAGCAGGGAGCTCGGGGCCACAGGAAGGTCTGGGGCTGGCATGGCCTGGGGCCCACACATGGGCTGTGCCGCCGAGCAGGGAGAGCTTTCTGCGCATGGCAGGACCCACTCAGCAAAACCTTCCGGGAGGGAGCTCAAGACCGAGTGGGATTGCGTCCTTGACAACGGGGGAAGGAGGAGGTACGGATAAAGATGGAGGCTGCCTCACCCCCTGGGAGTGGGGGACCTCGCCTCCTGGGAGTTGGGGGACCTCGCCCCCTGGGAGTTGGGGACCCTTCTGCACAAAAACAAGAACAGGAACAAACTGAGCTTAACACTAGTGCTTCCCCCACCCCAAAACTGTTGGAATAAAAGAGGAAACGGGCAGGTCATGTCTCCGCAGATAGGGAGCCAGTTGGAGCACAGCGCCAGGTCAGAGAGGTGAGAGCCCGGGAAGAAGGACATACTCGGAACAGCTCAGAAGCGAGGGAGCAGGACTCAGCAGAAAATAGGAGCAAAGTCATTTCAGAATGAAAACTGAAGGAGAAAACTCAAGAGGGAACACATTCCCCGAGAAAACCTGGAGCTAGAAAGGAGGGACATTTAAAATCAAAAAGAAGGAGGATTAAAACAGAGTAAAAAAAAAAAATTTGAAGTCCAAATTCCAGCGTGTCCTTGGGGGAAGTCCTTGCAGAAATGCAAAGCAAAGCAAGAGAATAAATAGTAAATATAAGCCAAGAAGACCTTCCTGAACTGTAAAAATTAGGTCTCGAAAGAGCAAATCACCAGTCTGAGAGTATCGCCTAAAACCAACAAGCCGCGTTCTGTCCAGGTTCCCGGATGGTGAGGAAAGAAGCAAATCTCTGGGGCATCTGGGGCCGGAGCTCTATGCCAGGGACGGCGGGGCCATATTCAGGATTCCGTGGGGAAGGCAAGGCGAGCCAGGGGTCCCATTAGAGCTGACCCACAGGGTGGAAGGGGGCACAGCAGGAGCTCAGTCCACGGCTTCCGGCCTTTCTCGAGGGGTTGGTGAGCAGGCGAGCCCGGGACAGCTGCTGGCTGGAGGGAGGCGGCAGCGAGTGGGGCGGGGCCTCAGGAGAGCCGCGGGAGGTCCGCCAGGTCAGCAGTAGCGCGCGCAAAGCCGTGTTCTGTGTTTCCAGGAAATTGTAATCGGTGTCTCTGCACCACCTCAGAGTCTGCAAATGAATAATTACAGGCTCTTCAGATTCTCCCTTCTAAGAAGGGGGATGCAGACGTCAGAAAGACTCAAGAAAAACCTGTAGGTCCGGATTTGGGAAGAAGCGTCAGTGTGAAATCTGCGGAATTTTTCCGTGGGGGGAAAAAAAAGTGGGGACCGTTGTCAGCATTGGGTCTTGAAGTACTTTGCAGCGGAAGAAACCGGGGCCTCCTGGAGAAACAGCGACTGCTGGTGCAGACTGGATGTGGAGATGCCAGGAGCACCCCGCGGGCCGGGGAGCAGGGAGGCTGTGTGCGGCGCCTCCTCGGAGACCTGCCCAGCCCGTGTAAATGCAGGCCTTCATCCCTATGCTCAGAAAGGGGAGACTAGAGAAAGGGGCGAGAACCAGTTCGTTATCTCCACAACTGGACCCCCGCGGCCAGCGAGCGTGGACCCTGCCACGGCCACGTGCAGCCGACCCTGGGGCCGGGGAGTGCGCATGGGAAGCCTTCAGCAGCTCCGGACCGCGCTCCTCGGTGAGGCGGCCATCAGTGCTGAGTGCCCAGGAGCCAGGTGCCGAACCGCCCCCGCCTCTGGAGCAGGGGCGGGGTCTTGCCTTCGGGCCCAGCTGCTCTCCGGCAGCAGGGAGGGGTCCGAGGCACCCCCAGAACCCCACGCAGCGGGCAGAAGCCGGGGGCCTGGAGTGAGGCCCTTCCAGGTTGATTCTGTGCTGTAAAGACCCGCGCCCCGTAGCGCCTCCCTCTCTGGGCGTGGACGCGTTGAGTTTTAAGTGCGTAGCGCCCAGCTCGGTGCATCCTGGTGCCTCTCTGCATGTGTTACTCTGGGTCTGTGCCCGGTGTTGGTGTGGGACTGCCCTGCCACGCAGAGCCCAGGGTCTGGTGAGGGAGGGAGCGGGAGAGCAGTGTTCCCGATGCATGCTCGGAAGGGAAGCCGCGGGCACACCTGTGGAGGGCCACGCTGGGCTGGTGGGCACCGCGGAGGAGTCCTGGCTGAGGCCCGGGTCCCACTCGCCGGAGCAGGGGGCAAGAGCCCTTGCTGCGGGTGCACACAGGCCAGTCTCTGAGCCGGGGGATCGCTCAGAGCCACGTGGGGTGCAGACATTGGGACGGGCTGAGTCCTCACTTCACAGCCGGCAAGACCAGGGCCCCATGCTCCTCTGGTGTCTGCACGGGGCGGGCAGGGATAGGTTCAAGGACATCTGTAACCGAGGCTCGGGTATGTGGGGGCCACGCCCCCGGGTACCGGGGCAGGCGGGATCCCGTGCTTGCCTGTGATCCCATGAACCAGCCGTATTCCTCCTCCTCCTCCTCTCCACCTGCGCCGGGATAGTCTACCTGGAGTCCAGGTGTGATGCCCTCGCCTCTGGGCTTGCCTTTGCTCCTGGGAGAGGTGTGAGCGCCCTCTCCCTGCCCCCGCCCGGTTCCTCGGGCTTCAAGTGTCATTGCTCAGGCTTCCATCCATGTTCCTCTGTGTGGATGCTATTTACTTCCCAGGCCTTTTTGGAGTCCCCACTATGTTCCAGGCGTTGCTCCAGGTGCGGGGGAAGCAGCTGGGAAGGAAAAGTCTTGAGAGTGGGTAATGAATGACCTGAACCTTCAGTAAAATGCCAGGGAGTGAGCCATGCTCTGAGGAAAACAGGGTGGGCACGGAGGTGGAAAGGTGGGGGCGTCTGCCGAGGGCCAGGTCTGTGCAGAGTGCTTCGTGGCGACCCCGCCTAGCTGCCCTCCCGTGCCACAGGGCACCCCGAGAAGGTGCGCAGGTGATGAGCTGCCCAGGTGATGAGCTGCCCGAGGCTTTGCGGATGCTCTGTGCCCTCGCTCCCGACCCTTGTTCCGGACCCGCCCTCTGTCGAGCTGGGGCTTCTCTGACTCCCCTCCCACCCTCTTGCCTTGTAGTTGACATCCTCATCATGGATGACGACGACGTCCCCAGCTGGCCCCCGACCAAGCTGTCCCCGCCCCAGTCCGCGCCCCCGGCTGGCCCCCCGCCCCGCCCGCGGCCACCCGCGCCTTACATCTGTAACGAGTGCGGCAAGAGCTTCAGCCACTGGTCCAAGCTGACGCGGCACCAGCGCACACACACGGGCGAGCGGCCCAACGCATGCGCCGACTGCGGCAAGACCTTCTCGCAGAGCTCGCACCTGGTGCAGCACCGGCGCATCCACACGGGCGAGAAGCCCTACGCCTGCTCCGAGTGCGGCAAGCGCTTCAGCTGGAGCTCCAACCTCATGCAGCACCAGCGCATCCACACGGGCGAGAAGCCCTACGCCTGCCCCGACTGCGGCCGCAGCTTCACACAGAGCAAGAGTCTGGCCAAGCACCGGCGCTCGCACAGCGGCCTCAAGCCCTTCGTGTGCCCGCGCTGCGGCCGCGGCTTCAGCCAGCCCAAGAGCCTGGCGCGCCACCTGCGGCTGCACCCCGAGCTGTCGGGCCCCGGCGTGGCGGCCAAGGTGCTGGCGGCCAGCGTGCGCCGGGCCAAGGCGCCCGAGGAGGCGGCGGCGGCGGACGGCGAGATCGCCATCCCGGTGGGCGACGGCGAGGGCATCATCGTGGTGGGCGCGCCGGGTGAGGGGGCCGCGGCGGCCGCAGCCATGGCGGGTGCGGGGGCCAAGGCGCCGGGGCCCCGCTCGCGGCGCGCCCCGGCCCCCAAGCCGTACGTGTGCGTGGAGTGCGGGAAGGGCTTCGGTCACGGGGCGGGGCTCCTGGCCCACCAGCGCGCCCAGCACGGGGACGGGCTTGGGGCGGCGGGGGGCGAGGAGCCCGCGCACATCTGCGTGGAGTGCGGCGAGGGCTTCGTGCAGGGCGCCGCGTTGCGGAGACACAAGAAGGTGCACGCCGTGGGCGCGCCGTCGGTCTGCAGCCGCTGCGGACAGAGCTACTACCGGGCGGGTGGGGAGGACGACGACGACGACGACGAGGCGGTGGGCGGGCGCTGCAGCGAGTGCCGCGGCGGGGAGGGCCGGTAGGGGCGGAGGCCCGAGGGGGGCAGGGCCCCTCGGGCTTGGCGGGGACGATGGCGCAGGACCCGGATACCGGAGAGAGGCGGACAGAGGGACGCTACGGGGGCGGCGGCCTCGTCTTCCCTGCCCCGCCCCGCGGTCCACGCTGTGCGGTCGGGCGGCCCCGGGCGCTAGGGCCCTCCTGCCCCCGCCCTGCACCCTGCCCGGGCCTGGCCTGCCCTTCTGGTTCTCGGTGAGCCCGGGAGGGACCGTGTGTGAGAACTGGAGACCCAGGGAGGACGGAGACCGGTGCCCGGTCCCTCTTTCTCTTGCCCCGCCACTTGCGACGAACCTTCCGGTTCAGAAGGGCCGTGCGGAGGGAAGGGAAAGAGGGTCCTTCTCCCTTTAGAGTTTTCTTTTAATCACACCCGCCTCCTGACTCCACCCTTCCATTATTTTGTCTCTTCTTCCCTGCCAAGTCCTGTTATTTTTCTTGGCTCTCGTCATTCCTCCCCTTCCTGGGTTTGGGGTCGTGGAGGAGTGCTGGAGCAGGACTAGCCCCTGTTCCCGGCGTCCCCCGCAGAGATGGGGTCCCATCTATTCCCTGGCCTGGACGTGGCAGAAGGAGGGGTACGGGGGCAATAAACGGCACTATCTGATTGTCCCTGCTCTGCGTGCTTCTTGAGTTGGGAGGGAGAAGGGCAAGAGCGTGAATGGAGGGCTCCCCATCCCGCGGTCACAGAGGGGACACCGGCCAAGGGCTGGGTCCTGGAGAGCAGCAGAAGGCTGAGTTGATCCCCTCCCAGGCCTGGGTGCAGACCGGGCTGTCGTCCTGAAGAGTGACCCGACGTCGTCACCAGCTCTCAGGTGGGCTGTGGGCTTTCCAGACGGAAGGTCACCAGGCTTGGGATATTCCTCGGGCTCGTGGGGAACTGGGGCTGCCTCCTGCAGCTTCTAGGAGGGCTCCCACAGTCTCAGGGGTGGCACAAAGCTGGTCCTCACTCGTGGCACGGTGGCAGGTAGCTTTTCTCTGCACAGCCAACGAGGTGCCCATGCTCCCGACTGTGGCTTCCTCCCCCTACCCCTGCTCCAGAAGCCCCTTCCTGCATCCAGCTGCTTGGAAAACAGTCTTCCCCGGCTCACATCTCACTGTGTGTGTATGTGTGTGCATGTGTGTGCATGCGTGCGTGCGTGCACTCGCAGGGGGGCGGGGGGGCATTCACAGCGTCACATCTCAAGGCTCCAAGAGCTGGAAACGTCCCTGGCCAGGCCACTCCTTTCCAGGTACAGAGCTATACCGTGGAGGAGGAAGGGGGACTTGGGCGGGTCATCGTCTCTGCTCCAGGGGTCCGTCAAGCCGGCTGAGGGACCGGTGGGGGGGGACGAAGACAGGGATATCGACGGCTTGGGGGACTCGCTGCGTCCCAGGCATTGTGCTCGGTGCCTGACAGACGTGGCCCTGTAGAATCCCCGCCATGTCCCGTGAGGTGAGGCCTGCCAGGGGGCCATTCGGCAGGGTCGGGCCCCCCACCGCTGATTCCAGTCTCCGGGGACCTACAGCCGGAGTCCCGGGTGCCGTATCCCTGGGTTTGTGGGAGGCTGTAGTGGGCTGCCCTGGGGAGGGAGGGAGGCGCCGAGGGGTGCTCCCAGCCTTGGCTGGGCTGACGGCGTGTTCCTTGTACCTCTGGGGGAAGAGGGGCTCACTGGCATTGGAGTTGAAGGAGAAAGCGAGGTTTCTGGCGGGAGCCTGGGCTCTGGCACCTGGGGCTTCCCTGTCTGCGAGCAGGTCACGCTCCCTGTTCCCCGGGGCCTCGGGGCCTCCTCTGGACAATGAGGGGCTCCAGACCAAGGTCATGGATGGCCACCTGGGGGTGGGAGCCTGACTCCTGGGAGGAGCTTTCGGACTCCCTTTGGTTGTGATTGTAGGTCAGGAGAGCATGGTCTCAAGTGACATTTCCTTGCTGGGAAATCGGTTAACGTGATTCAGTTTGGTTTGAGATCTCCGATTGCTTTTAAAGGGGGCCGGGGTGAAGCTCTCGTTGGTCCGGGGAGGTCACTCATTAGCGAGGACTCGAGGAAACATTGCCTAATGCCCTTCACCCTCTCTGTGAAGCGCTGACCTTGGACACCACGGGGGCGGGGGGCGGGGGCGGGAGGGTGAGGAGCTGCGGGACCCCCAGGGTGGCAGTGGAAGGAAGCAGGTGGGCCTTACGCTCTCAGGCCTGCGTCCTCTGCTCCGGACCCTAGGCCATCGGGCAGGAGCGGACGCCGAGGGCAAGACTGATTCCTCAGCGTGTGAACTCTGACCCTCGGGTTCCTCTGCAGAGAGCTTGCTGGTCCCGTTTGAGGGGATCGCTGGGGGCATCTGTGCGTGCCGGGGCTGATTCACGGACAGTTCACTCCTTCCCCGGGGGCAGTGCGAGGTCAGGGAGCCGAGGTTCACGCCCGGGCTGCTTGGGAAGGCTACTACTCCCTTTGCTCCAAGGCTCAGCTTGCTTGGCTCGGTGCACAACTCCGTGAGCCACAGGACCATGTACTTAGACAGACGTCCCTTCGTTAACTAATAGTACCACTGTCGCCGTCCCGGTGCCGTCCAGGAGGGACCCCGCACGGTCCCACAGCATCACGACGGTGACACAGTCTCCTATTTTGTTCCCTCGGGGCATTTGCTGTGCGCCTGATGCCCTTCTCAGTCCTGCCATCCAGGACGGTGGTTCCGTGTTTGTTCACGCCCAGAGACCGTGTGCTCGTTCGTGTCTGTCCCCTCACTTCTTGGTGGCATGCACACACGCAACGTCGGACGTGAGCCCTGGCGGAGGCGTGCCCCGTGGAGGACTAACGGCTGCACAGAACCGACGAGGCCCTCTCAGTGGCAGCGCGGTTGACCTCTGGGGCTGGGCCCTTCTTGGTGGTGGGGGCCAGCCGCCCCCTGCACCGGGGGGTGTCGCGCGGTGCCAGCAGCATCCTCTCCCCCGCCGTGCGCGCATTGAACGTGCCTCCAGACGTTGCGAGGTGTCCCCTGGGTGTGGGGCAGAGTCGCCGCACATTGAGAACCGCAGAAAGAACCCCAAGAAGCCCCACCGCCCTCAGCAGCTTTTTCCTCTCATGGAGTAAACATTCCCCCTTCTGTCCTGCAGCCGGCCCCTCCTTTCCTGGCTCCTCTACCACGCACTTGATGTCTTGGCCTCAGGTCACGGGGCTGCCGGTCTCCTGCGAGCTTCCCCTGCAAGCTGCGAGCTTAGATTCCTGGGGCCAGGCCGGGCGGGGGGTGCGGTGGAAAGGAGCGGTTCCCCAGCCCGCGCGAACCCTACATTCCCTCACCTGATTTTCCAGGAGAGATCTGAATTAGGATTTTTTAAAAAACGGGAAGCCCCTCATTTTTTTTTTTTAATGTTAGCAGCTAATTAAAAAAAAAAGCGCAAGTGGGCTCCCGGTCCCCAATCCTCTTTTCAGCATCGATTCAGGAGAATTAAGTTCTCACCAAACACAGAACCACCCCCAAACAAAGCAGAGGTAACCGCGAGACGTGAGGGGTGTGCACGCTTCAACTGTCTCACCGTTTTGTCAGTTTTCCCTCAAAACTGGCAAAAAGAAGTTTTCTTTTGTTTTTTTTTCTAAGATTTTTTTTATTTATTTGACAGAGGGAGAGAGAGAGATCCCGAGTAGGCAGAGAGGCAGGCAGAGGGAGAGGGGGAAGCAGGCTCCCCGCTGAGCAGAGAGCCCCATGCGGGGCTCGATCCCAGGACCCCGAGATCATGACCTGAGCCGAAGGCAGAGCCTTTAACCCACTAAGCCCCCCAGGCGCCCCAAGAAGTTTTTTTTAAAGGGGGAATTACGGTTTTGGGGTCCCCTATCAGTAACCTTTGTCTCCTTCTCATGATCTCGAGCCAGAATTTTAAGTTGGGACATACCACATAAAAACACACGGATTTCTGGCGCCTCTTGGGAGTTCTGGTAACCCCAGCTCTTCGTGCTGTGAGGCAGCCGGTTGGCAGGAGGTGTGGGTGTATGAGCTAGGGTGTGTCCGATGGCCCCTTGTACACCCACACCCCGGGGGAGGGCCCTCTCTCCTGGCGGTCTTCGCAGCCTGCAGACCCAGCACGTTTCGGTTTCCTCTCGAGCTGGTGGACGTGGCTCTGGAGGTAAGAGATTTTGACTCTGGGCTTGCCATTCTGCATTGCAGCCAGAGGAGGCCGAGGTGGCCGTGGCCGTGAGGCCCGGGATCCCGCTCCCTGAGCTTTGCGGGTGAGTTTGATGGCCGCCTGAGCGGGGCAGCTCAGACCGTCCCCGCGGGGAGGGAACCCGTGACCCGTGTCGTCGTCTGCTGTCCTTGAGCTCCGACGGGCACGCGGGTGTGGAGGGGACCCCCTGCCGATCGGGCGGACGCTGGGACCTGTCTTCTCAGGCATCTTGCGTGTGGTCCTCATGGTGCCCCCCTCCCCGCCCCCCCACAGCCGCTCACCCAGGGCAAATACGATGAAGTCGGGGCCCCTGACTTTGGGCGGCCTCTCCAGTCCCAGGAGCCCAGAGTGATGGTGGTAGCAAGGATCACGCTTGCTACCACATATTTGGTGCCCACTTGGGGGCGAGGCTGACCTCCTGTCCCTCCCAGCTGGGTCCTCACACAGGCCCGTGGGGTTGGCATCCATTCCTCCCTAAGGTCCGTGAGGCGGTAGAACCAAGATCGGAACCCGAAGCCCCGAACTTCACGCTCCCCCAGCTGTGTCAACGGACGTCTCCTTCCTTATTCGTGCTTATTGAGCACTTCCTACTTGTCTGGGCCCCTGCCCCTTGAGCTACTCTCTGGGGTGTGTGTGTGTGTGTGTGTGCGCGCGCGCGTGGGTGGGGGGGCGAGGGTTGGGGCGGGGAGGGGGGAGCGGGCAGTCGTCTGGAGAGGTGAGGTCTCAAGGAGGGGATGTCAGACTGTCACGGGATGACTCCGTCCAAGTTATTTCCCGCTGTGAGGGCGATTATCTGGGAACGTGTGTCCCATGTGTCCCCACACCAGGACTGTAAAATGGACATTTACGAGGTTGAGCACAGACAGTGAGCTGCGATTCAACAACAGACCACAAGAGAAACCTAAATAGAGAAGTGCGTTACTCACGGGTCCTGGAGGAAGTGCAGCGCACGCCTCAACTCAAGGGGCCTCAACTCAAGGGGCCACGTGGGGAGGTCAAGGCAGGGTGCGGACAGAGGCAGGGCCTGGGGCACATGTCGTTCCTGGGGTCTGTGTGGGCAGTGCTCTAGAGCACCCGGGCCATGGCTGGTTCCTTCAAACCCAAAGAGTGGGGTTTTGGCAAGCCCCATGGGGGTCCTAACCAAGCGGGGCATGAGGGATGTAAGTGCTGGGAGGCAGCGCAGACCTGCTCACGAGGGTGGTGGTGGGGGGGAGGGTCGCCGGGAACTTGCCTTTGCTTGCGACTCCAGGCCCCGTGCTCCAGGGAAGGGCGGGCGTCAGGTCAGGCTCCCTTGGGCCAGCCGGCCACACGGAAGGGACGCTGAGGTGGCAATGAGCTCAGGTCTGCACACCAGCTTCCCCAAAGTGCGCCTCAGGGAACATGGGTTCCGGGGAATGTTGACCAGGTTTTGGGAGAAGACGGGATCCTGTGTTTATGGAGTTTAGGAAAATGTCGTATTTGAACCTTCTTTTTTCTTTTTTTTTAAGACTTATTTATCTATTAGAGAGAGAGAGAGAGAGAGATGGGGGAGGGTCAGAGGGAGAAGGAGACAAGCAGACTCCCCGAAGAGCGGAGCGCCCATGGGGCCCAATCCTGGGACCCTTTGATTATGACCGGAGCCGAAACCCAGTGTGGCCTTAACCGACTGAGCCCCCCAGGCGCCCCCGTATTTGAATTTTCTCACACATAGAACAGTGCCGGGCACACAGGAGGTGCTGTGTCAAGATTTTGTTGACGGAATAAATCCTAATCCTAATTAATTCTAATTAATCCTAATCCAAAAACAAGTTTTTGTTGGTTTGTTTCCCTTACAGGAGCCTTTAATCGCGGAGGTCGGGGCGGAGGGTACGTTGTAATAGGCAGCATTTTCTGGACATGTTAGATCATGAACCCTCCTGCTGACGGAGCACGTGGGGGCTCGGTGTGGGTGTGTGTGTCTGGGTGTGCGCGTGTTCTGTGTATTTGTGCCTGTGTGTCGCACACGCGCCCATCGTTCTCTCCCACTCGCCTCCCAGAGAAGCTAGAGGTGCGGACGGGGGTTGTTTCTGGCCCCACCGATTTTGCCTCCTCTCTGCCTCCATCTACCCGCAAACCCTCCCCGTTCTCACGCCTCGGCCAGACCCTTCAGCACCACGGACAGAGCCCCACGGCCGCGTCTAGGGTCTGGGGGCGGGGGCCAGCGCAGTCCCTGGGCATCGACTTCTGAAGCTGCCCCGCCTTCTCACTAGGTGGGATCGTAAGGAGAGGCTCAGGGAGGTCATTTCCCCCAGACCCTCCCAGCTCATAAGTCGTAAGTCTCAGTCGCAGAGCTTAGTGGTGAAACCGGATACCCCTGCTCCTGATGCAATGTCCACAAAATCGAGGTGGTCCCCAACTAGCAGAGCGGTAAGCGGATTTTGATGGACAAAGTCATTATGGCTCCTGGGGGCTAAGCCTAAGGAATTTGGGTCAGGAATTGATATGTTTGGTCACAAATAAGATTTTTTTTTTAAAGATTTTTATTTATTTGAGAGAGACCAAGAGAGCATGCAAGCAGGGCGGAGAGGGAGAAGCAGGCTCCCTGCTGAGGAGAGAGCCCGACGCGGGGCTCAACCCCAAGACCCCGAGATCATGACCTGAGCTGAAGGCAGACGCTTAACTGACCGAGCCACCCGGGCACCCACAAATAAGATCTTAAAAAGAATAGACACTTGGAGGAAAATTCCCAAGTCTCTTATCTACCGCTGCCCAGATTCCTCATTTCTCTTCCTACATTATTCTTTGAGATACTCAATGAATATTCAAATGTATTTAAAACTGATTTATCAGAAGGGAGCCCATCGTGGGTACTATTCTGCTGCTTGCCTGTGTGTGTGTGTACGTGTATATGATATCTGTGTATCTACGTATCTGCTCTTGTGTCGGAGTATGTATCTAATAGTCTGTGCGTCTCTGTTTCCGTCATTTGTGTGTCTTTGTATCTGTTTATCCGTGTGTGTGTGTGTGTGTGTGTGTCTGTGATCTACCTCTCCACCGCCAGCTAGCTACCTACCTACCTGTGTCTCTGACGTTGTTCCAGGCCCATGCACATCATCTCATGCCTTTCCGTGTCTTCACAACATTTCGTTGTGGACATAACATTTTGTCACCTAGTGGCCCAGTAAGACCGTCTCTTGTCTTCTGCTGTGATAGCAATGCCCCAGCGAAACTCACTGCTCCTCTCCCGGCTTCCAGGAGCTGCAGGAAGGGGAGTGCGCGTGTGAGTTCTGGCAGACACGGCCTCTCCCCAGAGGTTAGACTGACTGATTGTGTCCCCAGCAACGTACGATGTGACTCGATCGGCCTGCCCTCCCTATGCATAAGGGTGATGTGGTTTGGGGATGCTGTTGGGGTCCGGAGCAGATCACCAAGAAAGAATTCTTGAAACGTCTTTGGTGCAAAAAAAAAAAAAAAAAGTCGGTTTTATTTAAAGCACGGGGACAGGACTGGTGGGCAGAAAGAGCCGCGAGTGGGTGACCCGTTATATACTTGGGAGCTGGGGGAGGTAAGGAAAAAGGGAGGTGTCCCAAAGGACTTTGATATGCCAGAGAAGACTCCCCAGATAGAGGGGGTCTGGGGACTGTCACGCTAAGGTGACTTTTCCCTCTCGAAGGCATTAAGACAGTGGGGAGTTTCCTGGACGAAGTTTGTACTCTGCCTGTCTCACGTATTTATCAGGAGGCTGCAGGTTAGGAGGAAATGTCCTCTGCCTTTGTTTCCCACATCACTGAGGAGGGGAGGGGGATGTCAGGGCTGCAGGAGATGGAGTCCGTGTGTCTCTGGCAGTTAGGCTTGTGATAAGAGGGCTCTCTCCGTGTAAATCACTAAGGCGTTTGTAACTGACGGACCGTGATCTCTATCAGGTAACCATTTGTTTTCCCCTTCCCTTTGTTTTAGGGCGGGCAGGAGTGCCTGGGGAATGCCGCGCGCACCCCAGGTGGGGGGCAGGGGGGTTGTGGGGCGTCAGCGTGCGCCTGGCCCCCAGCTTGCCTTCTGCTCCCTCACCAGGGGACACATGACCAGGAGGGTTTTGAGATGGCCGTTATCTAGGGAGATCCAATCTAACGAGGACCTACTGTGTGTCCCGTGCTTTGTAAATACCGCGTCCTGCCCAGTGTTCCCACTAACACTAGCAACCAGGGCCACTTCCTCCATCTGACGGAGAAGCAGCCTCAGAGGGGGCGGTGATACATCCTAGAAGTTACCAGGAGACACAGTAACACCGGGTGTTAGTCGCTGGGCTCTGCCACACAGAGACACGGTGAGATTTTGTTATTAAGTGAAGCCGTTGCCCCATGATCTGATGCTTGATTATCATTCCCCATGGGATGGAAATACTGCCCAGAAGTCCATCGACTTCGGCAGCTAACTCCAACCCACCCCCCTTGTCCTGGACCTCAGGGCTCCTCCCTCTCCTTAGCTGCATTTTGAAGATTTTTATTTATTTGATAGAGAGAAAGAGCACAAGCAGGGGGAGCAGCAGGCAGAGGGAGAGGGAGAGGCAGGCTCCCCACTGATCCCAGGACCCCGGGATCATGACCTGAGCCGAAGGCAGACGCTTAACCGACTGAGCCACCTAGACGCCCCTCCTTAGCTGCATTTGATGTGGGAAACGGAGGCAGAAGAAAAAAATAAATTCTCTTACTGCCTACAGCCCACTGACAAGTCCTCGAACCTGGCAGAGTGACCGTCCTCTAGAGACTCGGCTGCCTCGATGTTAATACTTTGCTAAGGGCAAAAGGCAAACTTAACCCAACCGCCAGGATCCTATAAGTCTACTTTAACATACAAATTCCTTTAGAAATTTCCTATATCTCTAAACCTTCCAAGCTATGTGTCGGCAATCATCCCCCAAGCATATGGGCCACCAATACACATCTGGAAGGTCTCATGACTCAGGTTTTATTAGACGCTAATAAATGACCTTTTCCCAACAATAGCGAGCCCCCTCAAGATCCTGGAAACCTTGTTTCCGAAATTCCTTAGGCACTTAAGGCTACCCCTAACTCCCGCCCAATTTGAAAGTTACGTAACAGGCCACTCCTCGTGACCCCAGAGCTGCTCTTTCTGCCCACGGGTCCTGTCCCCCTGTTTTAATAAAGCCACAAAGACGTTTCAAGAATTCTCTCTTGGCCGTTGGCTTCGAGCCCTAACGTCTTGCCTGCATCACATTTCACTGCTGTGAATACATCCAGAACCATTTATTTTTATTTACTTATTTTAGAGAGAGAGCCGCGACAGTGGGGGGAGGGGCAGCGGGGGAGGGGCAGAGGGAGAGAGAACCTGAAGCCTACTCTGGCTGAGCACAGAGCCCTGGCCTGGGTCGGGGGCGGGGGGGGGGTTGTCGATCCCAGCACGAGATCATGACCGGAGCGAGCTGAGCTCAAGCGTCGGATAGCTTACTGGAGGGAGCCACCTAGGCAGCCCTAGAGCAATTTAACAACGGCTTCCTACCGTGCAGAGGATGCAAACGCCGCCGGCAGGGAGGCGGAGGCAGGGCGGTGTGAGCGCATCCCCGCGGCCAGGCTCGCCGGCGGTCAGGGCGGCGCTGTGCTGCCACCTAGTGGGCACCGGCGGAGGTTCGAGGGCATTGCGGAGCCGCAGGAGGGCAGGCGGGAGGGCGGGTCCCCTTCAGGCTGCCCTCAGTGACCCCTCCGTGGGTGGCTGTTCCCGGGTTCCAGTCTGCGATGCCAGGAGGCTGTGGGGAATCAGCGTGGGGCACAAGGGCCCAGGAGGGGTTTGGTTTGGAGGATGAACTACTCCCCAGCTGCCTGTCAAAACTCAGGGAACTGTACGCTCAACCGAGGGAGATTTCTACCCTCGTATGCGAATCATAGCCTAAAACCAACTTAAAAAAATGCAGAGGAGGGGGAAGAAAAGCAGCCTTCTTAGGCTCCAGAGTCAAAAACGCCAAGCATGCCGGTGCTAACAGGGCTGCTGGGAGGACGTACCGACTTGCCACCCTTCCTCGCCTCCCCTGGTCGCAAGCGCGCAGGACCTTGTCGGTCTTGCGTCCTGCCGAATTGCCAGCCCGGGCCAAGCGGCCGGCACACCGGCGCTGGGCATTTCTAAGAAGAACCAGCACCTCGTCCCCTCCTTCTGGAACTTGAAATCAAATGAGAAGCAAGGAGTTAGATATAGACCAAGATGTCGCCTCTATTCTCCATTGGTCTGATGGCCCTATTTGCAGATTTTTAAAAAAGATTTTATTTGAGAGAGAGAGCAAGAGAGAGAGCATGAGCAGGGGGAAGAGGCAGAGGGAGAGGGGGAAGCAGGTTCCCCGCTGAGCAGGGAGCCCGACGTGGGGCTCCATCCCAGGACCCTGAGATCATGACCTGAGCCCAAGGCAGACGCTTCACTGAATGGACCACCCAAGCACCCCTGTATTTGCAGATTCCTAACACTTTGCCTCGATCAGAGTCCCAGGAGGCTTGCTACGTGGAGGGGGAAAGAGTGCACACGGCCCAAGGACAGGCTGCTTGGAAGGAGCGCCCAGAGGGGCCAAATCACACAGGCCCAGTGTCTTCCTTCTGGCCTAACCAACCAGGTGACTTCTTCTCTACCCTTGGACATGGCTGGGCTGGGGGGCTGGGAGAGGACGAGACATCAGCCGCCTGTTCCACCAGGCAGAAGCGAGTCGGGAGTGGCTTCCCCCGAGGGCAGAGCCTCAGACAGACGATAAGGGGGCCCCATGATCTCTTCATCCCTTCATGGCCCTGTGGGGCCTCTTCCCCTGCAGTGGGAGGACCTGTAACTTATAGCCAAATGGGATTCGGCGACGTTGGTGTGACCTCACGTGCGGTGCCTGGTAACGGGAAATTGTTAGTCTGTCTTGCAGGGAGACTGTCTCGCTTCGAAGACGGAACTGGCAGGGATCCAAGGGCCTCCGTCCAGCAGCCTGCGTAGAAGCGAACGCCTCCAGGAACCACCTGAGTTTAGAAGAGCTTCCTCCCCGGTTGAATCTCTGATGAGACCACGGCCCCACCGGACACGTTCCCCGTGGCTTCGCGAGACCGCGAGGCAGGGAACCCACGGAAGCTGGGAGGTAACAGGCATCCAGCTGCTAGGTTTGTGACCATGCTGCAAACGGCCGCAGATAACACTAATCATGGATCTGTGGGATGCATGTCTGGCTTTGAGAGCTCTCCAGGAATCCAGCTTCCCAAACCGCTCTTTCCCTTCTTTTCCAGAGATGGAAACAGAGGCTGACGGAGGTCGGCATTTGTCTCTCGTCATCAGAATCATCGAGGACAGCCAGGATGCCAACACAGGTCTGAATGAAAAACTCATTGCCTTCTCTCTTGCATCTCCCTTTTCGGGCCGTGATTTTCCCAAGTGGGACATAGGTACCGTCGGGGGGAGAGAGAAACACGCAGCACTCAAGAGTTAAGCACAGGAGGCAGGGGTGACATATTTTTAGCTCTACGCAAGGTGCTATTCCTTTAAAACGACCGAAACAGTGATGCGTTACTCGCATTTGACCCAGGCATCAGTGGGGCTGCCTCACCGGGCCTGTTGGTCAGCGTGTCCCGGGTCCCGGGTCCCGTGTGGGACAGCCGGTGTTCTGAAGGCTGGGACGTCTCTAATTTAGGAGGCGTAACTGTGACACCCCTCCCCCATTCCCATCACACAAACCGTGTGCCCCACGGGTCCAAGGCACAAGCGCTGTGTAATCTGAAAAGTCCCAGAAAACACGTTTAAAAAGCGTCCCTGCGGAGACACCGGAGACTGAAGATAGCGCCAACAGCGGAAGCCCAAGGAAACCACGGGGCTGGCATTTCTCCTACGCTCGGCCTTAACTTTTCATCAGCCGCATTACGGGGCCGAGAGAGAGGCGGCAGGCAGAGCCCCGTGTAACATGAGCCCACGGGGAACCAGCCCGGAGCCCTGCCGGGTCTGCAGAAACGGTGCTTGAATTCACAGACCGGACGAGTTCATCTGCAGATCGCGCTGCGAGCAGAGCCTGCTGCACAGTCAGGGCTGCGCTAGCTGCCACCGACGTAGACCAGAGAAGTCCGGGGAAGGACTCACGAAAAGGACGCACTGGTGAGAACACAACAATTTCCCACTTTCGGAGGGAGAGATAGACTGGAGTGGAGCCATGGTATCGAGCAGCTACCCAACCAGGCATAAGCCCATTAAATGGATCCAAGAGGGATCCGCTGTGACGGGCCAACAAAGGGGCCCCCCACCCCCCTCCCGAGACTCAGCCGGTCAGGAAGGGATTCACCCTGACGAACACACCTGTGAATGCCAAGCCTTCCCCAAGGAACTACAGGCCACAGCTCCCCCCAAAGGCTCACCAACCCCCGAACTCCACGCCTCCCCCAAATCCCAGCCTACGGGAGATCAGCCGCCTGCGCTTCTCGGAGACCCGGGAGCCTAGTTCTTCCTCCGGAAGACGCTGAGCAGCACGTCCCCTTTGTTCAGATAGAGATAGTGATAGTCACATCATCCTTTGCCTTTCAGATTGTGCTTTAATTTTTTTTTTAACATCGACAGAGTCGGATCACCAACATCCAGGGCCACTCTCAGGGCCGAAGTCCTCCCACCCCTCTATTGGGTCATAGCCCCACTGCTCAAGGAGGTCACGGGGTGCTTATTCCCCAAATGCTCTTGGCGCTTATCTTCTTTGGTTTTCTCCCCATGCTCCGAGGTAAGACAGATATTGCATAGACACCGAGATCGTAGCCTGTGTCGGAGGCAAACGCAATAACTGAATTTTACGGGACGCGGGAGAATCGCCACCAGGGAGGGCTCCGTGAGAACTGGAAGTCAGAGTCCACTTCTGGGAGGGAGCTCCTGGGGACAGCTTGCCCCAGAAAACCGCTTCTGTGTCTCCCATCAGAGTGCGTGTGTGCGTGTGTGTTGGGGGAGGGGGCTTCGTGTTCTCAGTTTCTCCACCAGTACCGGTCCTCTTCATCAGAAGAATACCAACCGTCTCCTATGATGATCTGCGGCTTCAGTCGTTGGACCTCCTTCAGCAGCTTCCTTATTTGAGTGGGATATTGCCATTTCCACAACCTGGGGAGGCGGAAGGGGGACACGTTACTCTCGGGATTTACTTCTGGCTGCTTCTCCTTTCTTTAAAAGTCCTGGAAACCCCCTCAAGGACCCGAAACCTCTTCTTGTACCCTTGAGGTGCTCCGGAGAACGGGGGCAAATGCCCGCGTGCAAAAGCACGCTTGGATGTGTCCGTGCCCCTCACCACGGCCCTCAGAGGCCGGCACGAGCACTCAGGCGTCCACGAGCTCCTTCCTGAGAAGCTGCGGAGGGCCGGGTCCCGTGACAGGGTTGGAGGCAGAGCAATGACTAAGGCTACCCCCGCCCTCGTGAAGCGGATACCCTAGGGCTGGAGGGACAGATACTCAAACAGACCCACGGCCTCGGATAGGGGAAACTGGCCCCTGGAAGGCCCGTTAGGAAAATCCAGGTCTGACTCTCCCGACTGCCGAGTGCCGCGATCGCAGGCCGGGTTTGCCCAAGGCTACACGGCTTTGCGCGTCCTGGATGCTAACATGCTCTCTTTCAACCCGGTCTTCTGCCTTTCCCGCTCGTTTGCTGGACAGATGCCTGGGACCGATCTCCTTGTCCACACTGAGGTCTCTAGATCCACAAGAGATCCACGGAAGCCCCTTCCAAGCCCTTGTCACGTCCTCTGGCCGGCACCCAGCGCCTGTAGCAGCCCACCCACCGTTAGCCGGGCCGCACCGAGGCGGCTCCTCCAGCAGGGAGTTTGCTACTGGAATCAACGCAGACCGAACAACCGCAGCGGGCTGTCCATCTTAACCGTTTTTCAGTGGGCGGCTGTCTCCGCCATCTCCCCGCATGACTTTTCATCTCCCCGACGACCCACCTCTGTGCCCACTGAGCTCCGGCTCCCCCTCCCCCAGCCCCTGGCACCGCGGCCGCCGCCCACCTCCGCTCTGCCCCGGGGACCTCGCTTATCACGCAATAGTCATCTTGCGTCTGACTTCACCGAGCATAAGAACCGTGAGGTTTGCCCCTGTTACAACAGGTCTGGGAACATCCTTTGGTTTTGATGCTGAGTGACAGTCCCCCGTGGGGACGGGCCACGCTGCCTTCACCCACGCACCTGATGCCAGATGCCGGGGCTGCGCCCGCCCACGGGCGCCTGTGAATGACGTCGTGGTGACCCCGGGCGGGCGAGTAATTCTTCTAGATCCCGGCTTCCGTTCCGTCGGGCGCGCACCCGGACTTGTCGGAGCATACGGAAATTCCACTTTTTAAGGACGAACGTCTCACCTGTACGTTGTGCCTCCACTCCTCCTCAGCCCGTCCAGAGGTAAGCCCCGCGACACCGGGCGCCTCGCCTCTGCCTCTGTCCCCGGGCCCCCCGTACGGTGCCCGGGACACAGTGGGCGCTTACTGGTCGGACCAAGGATCTGGTCGTCGAGCCGCCTGTCAGCTTCTGGGAAGAAGCGTTTCTGCACCGACCAGCACGCCTGCGGCGGACGGAGGTGTGTGTCTCGAGAGTCGATGGCCGGGGACTCACCCGATTATCTGTAGGTTAGACGTGGGCTCTGCAAAGGCCGGACACAGCTTCGTCACTCCTTCGGGGCGGAGGTTATTCTGCATCAGATTCAGGCTGGTCAGACGCTCGCTGCAGAGGAGAGCCGAGGCGAGGGCCTCGCAGCAGCCGTCGGTCAGTCCGCACGCCTCCAACCTGCAGGGCCGACACGCCAAGAGAGGCTCCAGTGACCGACCCTTCAACCCGTCGGACTTGCAGGGCAATGACTAAGTGGAGCGGGGGGCTCTTCCCCCGGCGTTTCTGGGAGGAGCCCGGACATTCGCATTTCCAACGGATCTGCTCCTGTTAAGAGGTGCTGGGAGTTGATTAGCGTTGTGGGAAGAATGAGAGATAACGGGCGAGAGCTCCTGCAACCAGGGAACAAAGCCAGGAACACGGAGGCAGGCCTGCCGAGAACCTGCATTTCACCCGGATAGCGACTTGGGAAATTGCACTCGGCGGGGCCCTTGCGGAAGGAAGGCAGGGACGTGTCTGAGCCATGGGCCAGAGTGGGCCGGAGGCCGTGGAGCGAGAGGAGGCTGGGCACTTTCGGTCACATTAGGGACTTAGAATTTGACCCTAGTCGCAGCTGATGGCTGAACAACTCCGTTAGATGTGAAGTTGGACGGCGGCCACTGTCGGCCGTGGTGGAGATGCATGTCGAGGTATTTGGAGGGGGAACGGCAAACCATGAGATGATTTACCAGGTAGGGCAAAACGCCGCAGATCGTTTAAACGGGGGTACCGAGCGAGCAGGTGTCTAACGACCCAATCATCCTAGATTTTGTGTATTTGGGACCTTCTTGGGGTAGGGTGAAAAGTCGTGGGATGGGCTCCGGTCGTTTTAACTGCCTGTGGTTGTAGCCGGTGAGGCAGGATTGAATGAAGCTTCCTGTTATTACTGGTTTTGCTTCTAAAATGATAGCGAAGCCTCCGTGAAAACCGGAAATCTCTATGAGGGAGGCTGCGGAAAGAGGCACGGGGAGGTAACCCGGGGAGAGCGCGAGGCACTCATCAGATTCCGCGGGGACCCTTCCTTTACTGTTTCAGGAAGAAGGGGACGTGGGTCCAGACATTAGGTGGTTTCATGGTGGAACGCCCCGGGCTCCCCTCGGAGACGGCTGTTGATTCGCGGGGGTTGAGGTCATTTCTGGAGCACCAGGCAGGGGGAGGCTGGTCCCGACGGGATCGTGACAGCCGGCACCCCACCTCTGTTCCGCAGCTTCCTGCTCAGGTCCCCTGCCCCCAGCCCTCGCCCGGGGGGCCCCGGGAACTCACCCGAGCCTCCTCAGAGAAGCCCTCCTGTGCTTGAGCCCCTCGCACAGCGCCACGACCCCGTCATCGCCCAGGGCGTTGGCGGCCAGATCCAGGCTCCTGAGGTGCCTACTCCTTGTGAGCACACAGGACAGCTTCTTGCAGCAGGCAGCAGTGAGGTGACACTTAGCCAACCTGCGAGAGGAGAGTCGTGTCACCGGAGGGGGCGCTCCGGGGCGGGGTCCCCGGAGGCATCATTCCCTTGACTCCCTCCGCACTGGGAACCTTGCCGTCCGTCCCGTCCCCGGGAGCGGCAGCGGCTTGAGGGTGGCGGGCAGGGGGAGGTGTTGGACGTGGCTGGAGGGATCTTTGGAAAAGCGGGGAGCCCACCAGAGCCTGCTTCCCACCTGCAGGTGGGGTACAGGTTCTCCCTGGTGGCTGGAGAGAAAGAGACCGAAAACACACAAACAGAAAAGAACACGAGTGAGGAGAGGCTGGGAGGGTCCCCGAGAGGGTGAGAAACGATGACAGGTGACAGAAGGGACTGAAACACGGGATGGGTTTGGGGGTGCAGAAGGAGAGGTGTCTTGTGCTTCCGTTCCCAGGACGAAGGGGGGGGTGGGGGCGGAGAAGGCCCCTCCGCACAGCTCGTTCGAGTAGACGATGCAAATAGCTCCGCTGTCTCCCGTCGTCATCTAAGACTGGAATGATCCCACCGGGGACGGGAGTGTCTGCCTTCAAGAACGAGCAAGGGCTCAGTCGTTAGGGCTCCCGCCTGCCCACCAGCGGGGATGGCCAAGCCTCAGATGCCAGCAGGGATCGGTGATGATGGCAAGGACCCCGTGATCCCCCCAGCACTTAAACGTAGCCCCAAAGAAGTGCCACCTCCAAGTGCTGAAGCTTTAGTTGCCACACCGCACCAGAGTAGGGGTTGAAATGCCGGGTTCGTGAAAACAAGCGGAGGAATGAATGCTTGGGGTGGGGGGCGCACTCAGATCTGCGGGCTGTGATCTCTCCAATTTCTTTCTCTTGTTTATTATTGGAGAAGGAGAGATATTAAGACGGTCCTGCCTTTTGGTCGGTCGATTCTGTTTTTGTCATTGAGAAGAGGATCCTACCAAGTACGCAGAGATTTAGAAGGTTCGCGTGACTAGAACATCGGGCATAAGCTCAGAGTCCAGCTCTGGGGGATTTTTAAAGTTACGATGTATCATTAAGTGGAACGCTGTACCGTACTTGGTTCATGATTATGGTCTGCCCATCCTCAAGAGGCAGAATGTGAGACCGGAGTTCCGGTCTCCCCTGGAGATGACTGGTAAGGGGACTACGTGAGTCTAGACACGTGAAATATTTACAGCCCTGTGGCCACCATGTGGCAGCAACGCTTCCAGTGGTAACTGCTGGGATCCTTCTTTGTAACAATCGTGCATCCAGCAGGAGTTTGCCCAAGTATTAACAGCATTTACTGCTCGGTCGTTAAACCGGAGATTTATTTCTGCTCACGGAGAACTTTTAACTTTCCTATAGTCTGTTTAAGGACGGACTACTCCTAATAGATAGAAACATTTCAGTGAAGGGTAAAGAACTTTGAGCCCCCGAGGGAGAAGGTGTTGAGAGAGAGCCCTTCTATCTCCACCCGACATATAAAAACGAACAGCTGAAAAGTAACGCAGGGCAGAAAGAGGTCCTGTGAGCGGCGAACAGGTTTTAGAAATCGAGGCTGACCTAAGCTCCCCAAATCCCGCCACCGGGCTCCTGCCTGGGCTCATTTCCATGTCCTTCCCTCACTCACTGTGGTAAACATGTGATGACAAGAGCATCAGTTGACCCAAGTAGACCCAACTACCAAGAACTAAATTTTGGTACCAGTCTTCCTACTCACGTCTCTGGACTTGCTAGGAACCCCAGGCCCCGATCTGGGAGAGCCGAGCCCCCGACAACTATTGAAACTTACTCCAGGTCCTGGAGGGGACAAGATGGTTCCATCAGGACCTCGCAGAGAAGGCTCATCCCATCATCTTCCACAGGGTTCACGCTGAGGCTCAGATGCGTCAGACGTTTGTTGCCCATAAGCGCGAATGCAAGA
Source organism: Nasua narica (assembly GCA_028533885.1). Lineage (NCBI taxonomy): Eukaryota > Metazoa > Chordata > Mammalia > Carnivora > Procyonidae > Nasua > Nasua narica. Next base: position 1,515,689 of record CM052803.1, read on the forward strand.
AAGCCACAGCCGGCGACATCCAGGTTGCATTCATTTAGTCTGTGGGACGCACACAAGGGGAAGAGGAAGGTCATTTTTGTGCCTCGGTGTCACCTTGGGTCAGTCACTTCTGTTGGCCTCCGCTTCCCCCCTCCTTTGGGAAGGAAATTACGTCAGGGGGCCACGTAAGGAGGTTTCGGCTTCGGTGACAGGACGAGCACAAAGTGCTTGGCCCAACCTCTGAATGCACGCCCCAGATGTCGTTCAAGGTCCTCTTTTTAATTTTCCTTCGTACTCGATGTGTCACTTTCCTACGGCCGCTGTAACAAATGACCAAGAACTTAGTGGCTTAACACACACGTTCGTCTTACAGTTCCGGAGATCAGCGGACTTTTACTGAGGCAAAAAATCAAGGTGTCAGTAGGGCTGTGTTCCTTCTGGAGGCTCCAGGGGTGATTCGGTTTTCTTGCCTTTTCTGGCTTTTTATAGGGCTGCTCGTCGTCTTTGGCTCCTGGTCTTCAGTCAGCAATCACATCCTCTGCTACCACATCTCCTCCTTGTCCTCATAACAACCCTCTTTGATTACGTGAGGGCTACTCAGATAATCCAAGATAACCTCCCATCCCCAGATCCTTAACTTGATCACGCCTCTTTCTTGCCACGCGAGTTCCCCTATTTAACAGGGATTAGGACATGGACATCTTGGGGCGTGGGTCCCTCTTCCATCTGCCGTACTCGCTCTCTCCCCATCACTTACTCACTGAAATGCCTGGGAACCCTCAAGGCAGACAAGAACGTCAACGTCATATCCTTTAACAGAATTTCTGGGCACGGGTAGACCGTTAGCCTATGTTGATTTTTTTTTTTTTTTAATTTTAGAGTTATTGATAAGTGAACTAACTGGCCAGCGGGGTGAAATGGTGGAAAGGAAAGTGACCCCAGCAAGGCAAGCTGACAATGTGGATCAGGTGTAACCCCAACCTCTTGTCCTCACCACCAGACCAAAGATGGGGGCTAGAAGAGCAACCTGGCCACGGGGCCCCAGTTTTTAAAGCAGTTACGGAGGGAGACCCCTTGCTGTACGCTCGCTCGAGGACGCGAGCTCCCCTAGCTGTATGCCTGCCACCGTCTGGACAGCTGGGACACCACGCGTGTGGCTGCCGACCCTGTGTCGCCATCGCTGGCATCTGAAAATCTCTGTTACGCGGCTTCCCCTGCCAGCACCCGAGCTCTGTGAACTTGGGGACCACACAGGTCGTCTCTGCAGCACCAGCAGCCGAGAGCGTCCGCTGGAAGCCCGGGCTTCATGGAGTCAGTCCTCGTCATTCGTGGATTCTGTGTCCGCGCAGCTGTCCCTTTGCCCGGATTTATTCGCTGCCGCCCAAATCCATACTCCTGGTCCTCCACGGACGCACGTGCGGGTACACAGCCGGGAAACAGGCCCGCTGCCCAGTGCACATGCTCCCCACGGAGCCGATCTCGCTTCAAATTCACCGTCAACACGTCTCCTTCTCACGATCCGGTTAGCGCCGCCTTTTTTTTTTTTTTTTTGCGTTTTTGTGGTTTTTCGTCGGTGATTGAGATGTGGGGTCCCCGTGCCGAGCTGAAGTACTGCCCGGCGTTCCCACGCCCCTCAAAGGCCGTGTGCGCGGAGAAAATGCCTCCTCGACGAGCTTCATTTGGCCGCGGGTTACGGCGCTGTCCGCCCTGAGCTCCACGCGAGCGAATCACCCACGCGTGTTAAGTGAGGGGTCTTTAAACAGAAACACACAGTGCCGGCTGGCTGGCGGAAGCGGGACCGGAGGCTCTCGGGAACCTGACCCCGTGTCTCCCCTGGGAGCCGCGGTTCGGTGTTTGTGGCGACCTTAGAGACCGGAACTGTAGGAGATGATGAGAGTCGCCTGGATCTGGATCAACCACGACTTCTTGCTGCAAGCCAACAGGCAGAGGTGGGATTGTCCACGGAAGGAGGAGATCAGCGGGGACAGGGTGCAGCCCTCGGCCGTCCCCTTCTTCGCGATAACCGTGCTCCCGCGGCTCTGAGCTCGGCGGGTGGCACGCGCCGTTTCCGACAAAGCAATGCAGCCCCCCCAGGAAAGCGTGCTGGACTCACGTCAGCCTCTGTAGCCCGCAGCTGGGGGACTTCAAGGCTCGACACAGCAGGCTCACGCCTTCACTCCCCAGGCTGTTGCTTGACAGGCACAAGTGTGTCAGACTCTGGTTGCTGATGAGGGCGGAGGCCAGCTCCCGGCAGTTGGCAGCCCCGAGGCCGCAGCTCCCCAGTCTGCACAGAGAGAGCCCCAGGAAGGAAAGCATGAGGTCTGTCCGGAAGGTTCCGTGCCCCCCCCCCCCCCCTCCGGGAAGGGAGAGAAATGCCATGCCCTTGCACGGTCACCATGGCCGTGTCTTGCTTTTAACTCGGAACCCCATCCCCGATCTTCTAAGTGGCCGGGGCGACTAGATCTGCCATGACCCACAGTGGGAAACACACGGACGAGGTCACGGGACAAGCAAGGACCCAGGCACACGTCCTTGCTCCTCACATGTACTGCGGTGTGAGGTGTGGCTGAGGTTAGGGACCTTCCTGTTTCGAAGGTGACCTTCCCAGTGCATCTGTTTCTCCAAGCTCAGTACACAATAGCACTGGAAAACAAGAATTTCATTGTTCTTCTCTCACAGGCAAAGTTAAGTGAATCGACACACCTAAAGTGTTTAAAGCAGTGCAAAAGCAAGCGTTTACTCCATATTACTGAAGGTAATTTATTTTGATGAAAAAATACCGGCTGGGTGGGGATTAGAAGGGGGTCAGGATATGTAAGCCTGAAATACGTCACTTTGGCCGAAGGATGATCTTGAGCTGAGAGCAACTGAGAAAAAGCAGACACAGGAAGGGCTCTGTGCTCTCCCCCCATCTGCCTAAAAACAGGGCATGGATTTCCCTTGTACACGTGTCCCTTCTCTTTGGTACAAGCAAGAGAATGACCCTTGTCACCAGAGATGGACCTGACACGGGGAAGAGTCATCAAGTAACCTTTATCTACCATTAGTTCCTCTCATGTACTTCCTAATCACCTACCACAATTTATCAGCCCCTAGAAGCCCCAAACACATTTTGTCTAGTCACCTCTCTACAATTTAGCATAACCTTGTTAAAATGATTTATAAGCTTGAGTCTAACCACTTCTTTGGGTTACTCACATCTTTTCTGTGAAGCTTCCATGCGTGTTAAAAAAAAAAAAAAAGTAGTACCAATAAAATATGTGTGCCCTTTCTCCTGTCAATCATCAGTTTAATTTGCAGGCCTCAGACACTGAACCTAAGAGGATAGAAGGAAAGTCTGGCCCCTATAGACTGAGAGAGAGAAGATAAGTTGGCTTCTAATGTGATTCCCCCCACCTCAGGACTTTATAAGGTAACCTGTGCCATTTTGTTTTCAGTTTTTGCTATGACTTTAGACTCAAACTCCCCACGAAAGAGGGATATTATTGCCATGGCGTGCTTTGGGAGTGGTGGGGGAAACAGCTGTCCAGATTGTAGGTCATTGAGAGGGAGATTTCTGAGCCTTAGGAATCAAACCAGAGCTCATGTTTTAGTTTTGCCTTTTATTCCCTATGTGGCCCTAGATAAGAGATGTCCCTTCTAATGGATTCTATTTTCCTTATCAGCCAATGGGGTGAAAATAATTCCTACCTGGCAGGTTGTGGAGATGGCATTCCTGGGACTAGAGCACTCAGCACAGAGCCTGGTGTTCAAGGACCCCACAGATGGCAACTCCAACCACAAGCTAAGACTCTGGGATTTTGGCATTGGGGAAACTTTCTGGTATATAGCCCAGCAGTACTAACTATAAGCACAATGCCATACAGGAGATCCCAGATGTTACTTGTCTTTTAACGGTGCATCTGTACCCTTTAATCAACTTCTTGCCATTTCTCCCCCCAACCACCAGCTCCCGGCAGCCAACGTTCCTCTCTGGTTCTACGCCTTTGGCTTCTTCCCTAGACGTTTGTATTGTTCAGAGTTTGGTAGCCAAGACACAGATGTTATTTACTGGGTCTTTTTTTTTAGACCTCAATCTTGGGGCACTCCCATGGGGTCAGAATTCTCATTCTAACCCTTGGCTTAAGCATCCACTAATTCCCCGCCCTCCCTCCCCACTATTTGGGCCGTATCAGTTAAGGCAAAGGAACCCTGCTGGAAAGAAGCGCAACTCACATCAACTTCTGCAGAGTGCACTGCGAGGCCATCAAGGAATCACAGAGAGGCTTTATGCCCTGGGTTGCCACCTTATTTCCTACCAGGCTGAGAGATTTTAGGCTGATGGATGTAACAAGGATTTGGGAGATCACCAGGCAACTGGCAGGGGTTAGTCCACAGTGATCCAACCTGCAGAGATAAACAACGTGAAACATTCTCATTTCTCCCCCCAAAAGCAACCCATTTTCCCCACCCCACCCCCCAGCGTGCCAGCTCCTTTGGCCATGGTGCTGATTCCTGGGCACCATTTGCTCTAGCTTCAGGGTCTAAACATTTGCTGTTCCTTGTGTTTGCACCGTCCCTCCTCATCCCCAATCCCACATCTTTATGTGGTTCCGTTTTTCATTTGGAGTCCCCTGATTGTCGCCTCTACTGGGTCAGCCAGTCTCACGACCTTACTTAACTGTGCCTGCCCCACCCCACCTCACCCAGATCCCCTCTCTCCAGCATTATTTAAGGCATAGCAATGATCACCAGCCAATGTTTCATATATTTGCACTTTAAAAAAATTAAAAGTTGATCTGACATGTAATATTGTACAAGTTTAAGGTATAAGCATGTTGATTTGAAACATTTATATACTGCAACACGATTGCCATTGTAGTAGTGAGCGCCTCTGTCGGCTCACATAATTCTTTCTTTCTTGTGGTGGAAATAATTAAGATCTAATCTCTTAGCAAGTTTTATGTTTAAAATACCATATTGTTGTCTGTAATTATTATACTGTGCACTAGGTCTCTAGGAAGCTATTTACCTACTAATTCCAAGTTTGTATCTTTCAACAACGTATTTCTACTTTCCCCTACCCCTCCTAGTCCCTGATAAACACCGTTTTACTCTGTTTTTATGAGTTCAGCGTTTTTAAGATTCCACATGTGAGATCGTAGGGTATTGGTCTTTCTCTGACTTGTCTCAGTTTGCATAATGTCCTCGAGGTTCGTACGTGTTGTTGCAAATGGCAGGATTTCCTTCTTTCTTGGGACTGTTTGCACTTGTTTATTGTTTGTCTTCCTCTCTAGAACGTCATCTCCATGACCCTGGCTTGGGATGGCCAACGCACGCGGGGCAAAGCGGAATACTCTTCCACCGTTGCTCTGGGTCCAGTAAGGCTCAAAAAAGAGCTCGTGTTTCTCTGGCTCAGCGGAAGCATTCAGCAGCACTGTCTTTAGACCAAGTTACTCTAATCGATGAAACACATGCCCGGGATCTTCAAAACCGTGGTAACAGCCCCAAACTGGACAGGACCAAAACATCCTCGGACAGGTGAATGGCTATACTAACTGCGGGATACCCCTCCTACTGAGTGGTACTCAGCCCTAAAAAACGAACGTGTGGTTGATAGAATAGCATGGATGATGGATCCGAGGGGCATTGGTTGATTGAAAAAGAGCCGATCTCGGGGGCGGGCGCCTGGGTGGCTCAGTCTGCTAAGCATCTGACTCTTGATTTTGGCTCAGGTCCTGATCTCAGGGTCATGAGATCGAGCCCCATACCAGGCACCACACTAAGCATAGAGTCTGCTTGAGATTCTCTCCCTCTCCCTCCCCTCCCCTTCTCTCCCTACTCCCCTGCCCCTATATCTATCTAAAAATAGATATATAGATTATATATATTTATATATATTACATATATATATAAATTTAAAAAAAGGAAAAAAGCCCATCAGAGGGTGGTGACTTACTGTAGGATTCCACTTATAAAGCATTGTCCAAATGGCAAAATTACGGAGATAGAAAGCATCAGTGTTTTTCAGGGATTAGGGGTGGTGTGGCCGGCAGAGGGAACGAACAGGGAGGTGGCCCTCGATCCACACCTATGACACAGGGACACAGAGGGACCTCCCCGCGTCGGTCAGGGTCAGTGTCCCCGGTGACGTCGTACCATAGTTCCATAAGCTGCAACCCTGAGAGAAACTGCCCGGAGGGTCCCCGTCACCTCATTTGTTACCTTTACGAGACACCGAAAGTTACGTTTGCGCCGTAGTGAAATATGCGTGACGAAGCTGACCACCTGGACCCTGGGCAGGTGCACGGAGGGGCGGCATGAGGTCCACCCACCCCCTCCGCACCGCCCTCTTCCTCGCGCACAGGCCTGCGACTTGCTCCGCCCACCCCCTCCGCACCGCCCTCTTCCTCGCGCACAGGCCTGCGACTTGCTCCGCCCACCCCCTCCGCACCGCCCTCTTCCTCGCGCACCGGCCTGCGACCTGCTGTGGACGTTCAAGAAGGGAAGCCGACTATGGCAAAACCGGAAACGCAGAAGCCGCGCCCCCGGACTTACCTCAGCGACTCCAGCAAGCAGTTCGGGTGTCTCAGCGCTTCGCATGCCATCATCAGGTCTGCCTCCTTCAGGTGGGTGCTCTCCAGGTTCAGGGATTTAATGTTACGGTTGGTGATGAGGGCCGTCCAGAGATGACGAAGGCCCAGGGGGACCTGCACACCTTTAAATCTACCCGAGAGAAAGCGGAAAGTGCGCACGAGAGACAGCTGACGGCTGTGTCCCAATGTCCCCCTCACTATTTGCATTTAGGTAATCTTAAAGATTTTAAGAATTGTATAAGTGATCTCTACACCCAACGCGAGGCTCGAACCTGCAATCCCGAGATCAGGGGGTGCACGCTCTACCCACTGACCCTCATTTACTTAATTTTTAAAGCAACAAATACATGAGTATTTATGATGCCTCAGGCACTGGAAACGGTATCAAACGGTACTTACTTAAAAATAAAATAAAATAGGGGCGCCTGGGTGGCTCAGTGGGTTAAAGCCTCTGCCTTTGGCTCGGTTCATGATCTCGGGGTCCTGGGATCAAGCCCTGCATTGGGCTCTCTGCACGGCAGGGAGCCTGCTTCCCCTCTCTCTTTCTGCCTGCCTCTCTGTCTACTTATGATCTCTGTCAAATAAATAAATAAAATCTTAATAAAATAAAATAAAATAAAATAAATCAAATCAAATAATATAAAATAATATAAAATCAAAATATAAATCAAAATAATCGAAATATCAAATCAAAAATAAAATAAAATAAAAAAGCAAAAGAGAACAGAACTATGAACAGATGATCAAGGTCAGGCTGAAGAGAAGGGTCAAATGTCAGATGAGTGTGTATATCGTGACACCATTTGGATTAAAAAAAAGTCATTTGCCAAAATAAACCGATAATTGCATGGGAAGCTCATGAGTTGTTAGTAAGGGAAAGAGGAAGTTGACGAGGGACCAGAGGATTGACTGGCAACCCTTGGGACACCCGCCTCTCGGTACCATACGTGATGGCTCACTGCTGCATTACAGATTCAGCAATGACACAGACTTAGGCTCCTCACTGCGTGGCAAGAGCTAAGAGGAGGGGTTCCCGGGGGGAGACGCTACAGAACCTTTGTCTGCGGCAGAGTGAGCGCTTCATCTCCTACTCCAGGTGTTTGGTGAGTACCCAAGGTCTGCCACATGACCCAGGACCTTACCAGGTGTTCAAATATCGGTTACCTTATTAATGAACCTAAAAGCATTAAGAACTCATTTCAAGCCTCCCACAAGTCAAGTACTTTGATCTTGCGATGGCCTCATGCTCCACCCATTTGCCTACAGTGAGCTCCCTGTACCTTTGTCCCTGCTAACGAACTCCTATTCGTCCTTCAATACCCAGAGCGAATGAGCCTGCCTCAATAATCCCCTCACAGGGTCTTTAGTTTCTCCCTGTTGTACGCTTCTGGGAATGTGGCTCCTAGATCTCCCACCGCAGTTATCTCCACTGACTGATTACATTCTTAAATGGGCCTTTTCTGGTAGGTGGGAGAAGAGAATGGTGACATAGCCACGCCAAAGGGCGTGTGGGGTGTGCCGGGCAGCCTTACATCAGATTCTGTATTTTACACGTCGGCTGCCTCAGCTTCACGCAGAGGGTCTTCATGGCCCGCTCACTCAGGACGCTGCCGCTCAGGTCGAGCTGCCGCAGGCTCGGGTGGGCACCGAGCACGAGGCAGAGACTTTCCCAGCATTCATCAGCAAGGGTCCTGACTGGCATCCTACATTGGAGAAGGAAATCAACATTGGCTTCCACAGAATGGGATTTAGCACGAGCGACGGGCCCACAGCATTGGAGGGAGGACCTGGTTTATCACAGTGAGGCGGGGATGGCTCCCCAGGCGCTCAGGTCAATTAGGTGAGGTCACCTCGTGCTTTGATTGCACGCTCTTACGCCCACCGTGTCACCCGGACAACCCGTGGGGTACATACTAAGATGACTAAGGTGGATGGGAGCCACCTTAGATTCTGGCTTCCCCTTGAATGGAAAATGGCGCAGGCACCATGGAAAACAGGAGGGAAGTTCCTCAAAAAAGCAAAAACAAAGCTACCCTATGGTCCAGTGATTGCATTTATGCAAAAGAACTGAAATCAGGATGCTGAAGAGATCTCTGCACTATCATCCCCAACAGCCAAGATACAGAAACAACGTAAATGTCTGCGGAGGACTGATGGATGAATAAAGAAAATGTGACACACACGCATGCATGCATGTACACACACACACACACCAGAGAATATTATTCAGCTTTAAAAAAGAAGGAATTCCTGCCATTCGCAAGAGTAGGAATGAACCTAGAGAACGTTTCGGTAAAGTGAAATAAGCCAGTAACAGAAAGATGCATACGATCTCACAAATAGCATCTAAAATAGCCAAACTCAGGGCACCTGGGTGGCTCAGTGGGTTAAGTGTCTGCCTTCGGCTCAGGTCATGATCTCAGAGTCCTAGGATCGAGCCCTGCATCGGGCTCTCTGCTCAGCGGGGAGCCTGCCTCCCTTCCTCTCTCTGCCTGCCTCTCTACTTGGGATCTCTCTGTCAAATAAATAAATAAAATCTTTTAAAAAATAAAGTAGCCAAACTTGTGGAGGCAGAGAGAGGATAGGGGTCGCCGTGCCTGGGGGAGGGGGGAATGGGGCGATGTTGGTGGAAGAGTGTAGAGTTTCCATTACATAAGACGGCTATCTAATGAATAGTAACTGTGTGAGGTGATGGATATGCTAATTAGCTTAATCACGGTGAAGGTCTTACCACATTGTACATCTTAAATACGTACAATTTTTGTCTGTCAATTATACCTCCATAAAGATGGGGAGGAAGGGCTGCCTCGGGGGGGCGCAGTCAGTTAAGCATCTGCCTTTGGCTCAGGTCATGATCCTGAGGTCCTGGGATGGAGCCGCGGTCAGTGGGGAGTCTCCTTCTTCCCTTCCCTCTGCCCCTTCCCTCCCTGATAAATAAAATCTTAAAAAAAAAGAAGAAGAAGAAAAAGAAGAGGGCATGGGTGGTGATGGGCACTGGGTGTTGTACTCAGCTAATGAGTTGCCGAACGTTACGTCCAAAATGAAGGCTGTATTACACGTTGGCTAATGGAGCATAATAAAAAACTAAAATAAGGATAGGAAGGAAAAAAAAAAAAGAGACTAAAATGGCAAGATAAAAAAAAAAGGGTAGGGACACCTGGGTGGCTCAGTTGGTTGAGCAACTGCCTTTGGCTCGGGTCATGATCCCAGCGTCTTGGGATCGAGTCCCGCATCGGGCTCCTTGCTCCGCAGGGAGCCTGCTCCTCTCTCTGCTTCTGCCTGCCTCTCTGCCTGCTTGTGTTCTCTCTGTTAAATGAATAAATAAAATCTTAAAAAAAAAAAGGGGGGTAAAAGGAAGGACTCACCCTCGGGGCACGAGGGGCTGCGCCTCGGAGAACTCATCCCTCGAGAGGCTCTCCCGGACGTCCATTCGAATTTTCTGCAGATACTGGCAATGCCGCAGGCAGAAGGAGGACACCACCAAGTCCATCTGGCGGTTGATCGGAAGCCACACCTCCTGGAAGCTGTTCAATGCCGAGCGAGCCAGCTCCTCGTCTTGAGTCTCGAAGAGACAGTGGAAGGCGTCCAGCAGGTCTGTGGGGGAGGGGGTGCTGGCCTGTCGCCCCAGCAGAGAGATCCAGCCCAGAAGCCGCCGCTTCGGCGCCGGGGGGACACGGCATCCCAGCAGGACCTCCAGAGCCCCCGTCACCTCTTTGCTCATGAGGCCGAACAGGAAACGCTTCACCTGGTGCAGGTGGGCATCGGAGCCCCTCTGCCGGAGCTCCGCCAAACTCCTCGCACTCTCAGTGACCGCGGGGTAGGAGGGACCCCTCTCTGTTTGCAGCCCCTCTAGCACGTAGTGCAGGGCAGCGCAGAACTCCTGGAGGCTGACGTGCAGGAACCAGGAGCGCCCATCCCGGCCGCCGTCTCGGGGGAGGGCGTCTGTGTGAAACAGAGGGGGGAGCTCCGACGCCCTGAGTCCGTGAGCACAGAGGTCACCCCCGTCAAACACGAACTTGCCCTCCCACACGCCCCGCACGGCCAGGAGGCACAGGCTCTTCAAGACGGCCCTCTCCTCCTGGTTGAGGTGGTGCCGGGAGGCGTCCCGCGGGGCCAGCTGATGGAACACGAAGGTGGCATACAAGCCCGTGAGGGTCGGGCAGGGGGCACGCAGGCTCATTCCCCGCGCTGCCTGCAGGGTCAGAGCCTCAGAGACGAGCGACCCCAGTATGGGGACTTGGCACTCGTCAACCAGTGAGTGGTGGTCCACCACCGAGCGCAAGATTTGCGTCTTCTGATGCTCGTTCTTCACATGCCGAAGGAGCCACCGGACCCTCTCCTCCACGGAGATGCCCCCCACGAACAGGTAACGGGGCGACACGAGCATAGACTTGAGCTTCTCGATGCCCGCGTCTCCAACGGTGATCATCAGGGAGGACTCTGGGAGCAGAACCTTCTTCAGCAGGCTGCGCATCAAAACAGACGTGGGCTGTGGGTCTGCCCAGGCTTCGCAAAGAGTCACGTCATCGTCTTGGAAGGCAAAGTCCAGGTCATCGAAACCATCAATAATGAACAGGAGCCTTTCTGGTTGGGACATGATCTGCCTCATTGGAGCCGGGGAGTCTGGCCACTCCCTGGAAAGTAACTCTGCAAAGCTGCCCTGCCCTATGCGTCGCACATCTCTGGCACGGAGGAGGAAGACATAGGAGAACATGGCCAGGTAGAGTTCACCCCGTGCCCAGCACAGCAGGACCCTTCTGGCCAGAGCAGATTTCCCGATTCCCTGTTTCCCGTGCAGAACCACGGTGCGAGGCCGGAAGCCCGTCCGATCTGGAGTAAAAGCACCCAGCAACGGCTGCATTTCTGGGCAGTCCGAGGCAAGGTTTTCAAAGCCGTAGAATTCATCCAGCTTTGCAGCAAGTTTTGTCATCACGTAGCTCTTGTAGTCCCTTGTGTAATCTCCACGGCCCAAGTTGGACAGGGGAAGGGAGAAGAGAAACAGGAAACGGCGTTTTGAAGAAAGTCTGGAATTTAGGAAAAAGCAAAACCAAAACAAACCCCCAAACCCTAGACCTAGAATCGGTGGATCCTAAGTCAGACGCGGTTCTTTTGCTTCTTCCTCCTGATGACAAGTTCCATCCCTCAAAGATCATTTCCGCAAAGCTTACGAACACCCTATAAAATGGCTCTATCTGTCCCTTTTGATGGATCTTTTGTTTTCAGCATTTAATACCCGACACGTTTACTGTTGCGTCTTCATTATTTATGGTAATACCTGGCACCCTGTGTACCCTCAAGTGTTTGTTAAAGGAATCATCTGCGCCCAGCACTCCTATGTGGTCTCTGAAAGAGAGGCTTGGGGAGCTGAGGATGTGGACGCCGTGGCCCCGAGTTCCAGGCTCGTAAGATAGCTGGGCACCAGCTCTGGGCTCCTGTGGAGAAATCCCTCCACACATGGGGATCCGGCTCTGCACAAAAAGGCAGCCGTGGCCCCTGAAGTCAGACAGATCCTATTTGAAATTCTGCGTTCTACTGTATGCTGTCAATTTCTGAGCTTCAGTTTCCCCACCTCTGAGAGGCGATTAACATCCTCTTAAAGTGTTGCAATGAATATTTAAGAGAGCATGTGCCTTCAAAATTTATTAGCCCAGGGCCTGGCAGAAACGATCAGTGACCACTATTGTCATTACAAACTATAATCCCTTCACATTATCTGGTTTTATTTGTATCCCAGCCCTTGTCCTAAATGGCAATTTTTTATGCATCCAGTTACTGTCTAGCTCCTAGATTGTGATTTAAGTTCCATGAAAGAAATTTACCTCCATACCTCCAGCCCCTTCAACAGTGTCTGACATCCGATAGGTACTCAAGAACATGAAAAAAACTCCCTCCAGTCCTGGGTCTTTACATTTGCTGGTAATACTAGTATCTTTTAAAAAAGACAGCAAGACTCTGTATAGGTATACAAGGCAATTACTATCTTTACATAAAATCTCTACAGAGAAGTTCTACATCTTAAACTTCATTATTCTGTATCAGGGACGCCCAGGGACAGGTATAAAGGGACCTGTATTAAAACCACAGGAAGCAGATCTGAATGACCGCTATTTGCTGAGCTCGGACCAGTGCATTACCCTCAAGGGACAGACTATGCTCCTGGGCTGTTGGTTTTCAGAGAGGTAAGGCAGCCCCTGGAAGGTTAAGTCTGTAGTTGAATTCAGGTCTTTCTCGGCCACCTCTCCTCCTATGGACTCAAATATCACATCTGTGACCAAGAGTTCCAAATCTTCTGTGGTGCAGACTTCTTCCCCGAGATTCCAGGCTCATGTGTTAGACTCACCACCTTAAAGTGTCACAGGGACCTCAAATCCAAAACTCGTGTTTTACCTCTACCCAGAAACTCTGTTTCCTAAGTTTCCCATAACTGATAATTAGAAAAAAGTTTCTATTTGTGAACTTCCTTTGGAACTGACGTTTGCCTCATTGCTTTCTCCATAAACCTAATGTTAGCATTAGAATAAGAGAATCGTGATAGTTACACAACTTTGTGAACATACAAAAAAAAAAAAAAAAAAACAAACCCAGCCCACTGAATGGTATACTTTAAAGGGGTGAGCTTTTTGGTACATCAATTAAAAAAAAAACTCAAGTAACATTCCTTAGGAAAGCCCGTCACCTCCTTGACTGGTCAGCTGCCATTTCATATAATCACGGCACCTGGGACCTCATCTTCATTTTGGGTTTAGTTTGGTTAACATATAAGTCTACTTGGCCACATATGGATATTTTACCACTATGTTCCTGTCACAGCTCTTCAAGTGGTAGGTATTCCCAAAATAAAGGTTGGCAGAGGAATGGAGAAAAAAAGATCACCACTAGCCAAGCAATTTTGAACAAAGCACTTGCCTACTCTTGTCTCTATTATATTTAGCACCCATCCAGCCAACTTGGGTGTGACGCCCAAGTTCACCAGAATCGCAGGTTTTTGGAATCTATATTCATACCCAGTGATTGTAGATGACCACAGTGAACCTACAGGACTCTGTCCTGGGTGATGATTCTAGGAGCTTTTGGGGAAGAGACTGATGTACTAGAGACAAATGTGGATGAGTGAAGGGACAGTGGACTCCTTTACTACCCAAACTCCAATCCAGGATGGGAGAGAAAAAAAAAAAAGCCAATCAGTTTTCTTTACCTTGTTCTTTTGTCTCAGCTGATATGGCACCATCTTGTTCTACAACTTGTGGAATTTCTGCAAAAAAGAGAGGAAGGAGGAATTCCCCCACTCTTATGCGAGTATCTCAATCAGAGAAGGCACAGAACCACGTCTCAGGGCCAGTTTGAAAATGGCGGCTGCTGGCCCAGCGGGAGAGACTAACTGTATATGAAAGGAGCACTTGACTCAAAATCAGAAGGTATGAGGTTCTGGTCTCATTTCTGCTTTTAATTCATTGGAGACCTTTAAGCCAATCACTGAAATGAGGGATAAAACCTGGTAGATAGGAACCAAGGGGGTCTCTACTCTGACATAGAATGTAAATGGGAATTCTGTCACTTTCTACTTATGAGGTCTTCGTCAACTTGCTGGGCTGGCAGGCATCTGTATGTTCAGCTATAAAGCCAGGAGAATAGTTCCTATGTTGCGGAGTCGCTCTGAAGATTAAATCAGGTTTTGGTAGAGGATAGCCCAGCCTCTGGCATGGAGTAGCTACCATTTACCGAAAATAATCATTATGTCTACTTATTCAAAAAATAGTTTCCTAATGTGGCTAAGTACATATTTGACTTAGGTGATGTGAGTATCACCTTATGGTATTTAAGGAATAGCCCTCAGGTGGTGTTAGTCTTGTAAATTATATATATAAAAAAAGATAACAATAAATCATCAGAAATGTAACGGAAAACCATTTGGGCATTTTCAAGCAGAGGGGTCGAGGTATTAGATGTAAGTTTCTAAAAGATCACCTTGGCTGTTATTGTGTAGAAAATGGCTAACCTGTAACCAGAGTGGAAACGGATAAGAGGTTCAAGAGAAATGATTCTCATATATAGGATACGAGTAGAAAAACAGAGAGATGGACTATGTTTCAGATGTAGATCACATAGGATTTTGATTCATTGGATGGAAGGTAGAGAAAGAAAAGAGTCACCCAGTCAGTCAGATTCAAAAGAGACTAGGGTTTTGGAATGAATAACCATTTGTGGATAGTGGCGCCATTTACTGAAATTGAAAATCATGGGGACATATATAGAAAACTAATAACACCAATAATGGCAGAATGCATGGTCTTCTCAAGAGCGCATGCAACGCTCTCCAAAATGGGCCACAAGACACAACGTGAGAAGGCAGCAACATTCCAAAATTTATGGCGTGACAGATGAAAGAGTGCTTAGCCTGTCCGTACAAGTAGAATTTGGGCGAGCCATTTAGCCTCGGAATCTGTTTTGTTACTGGACAAGTGGAATCATCTTGTTCTTATCTAGTAACTATAGTTAGAACCCCACAGGATCCTGTTGAGAGTTATGAGATTGAAGCCCGTGGCACCGTGCTTGACTCGTCAGGTCTCAACAAGCGGTCGCTCTGACCTACCATGGCAATTCAGAGGGGTTTCCCAGTGTGGCTGGTAAGACCCCAGCTTTCGTCGACTTTGTTCCTCCTGCCAAGATTAGTCAGGCCGTGTCTTTATCGCATATCATCGCTAAATCCTTAAGTAATCTATAAATGCATAAGTTACAATTTTATCCATGGGAAGATCGTAATATATAGGGCTCGCCCTCTTAAGCTGACATTTACATTTACATTGCAACAATCTGTAACACCTGGGATTCTGAGACCCCGACTCATCAGTTGCTCAGACTTTGGTTTTGAAGGCGGTTTTCCCAGCCGCAGCCTGGACGCTGCCTCAATCAACACAAAGTTGGTCCTGATTCTTTCGAAGTGTTAGACTTTGTGCTCAGTGCTGACTGCTGGGAGCTTGGCGATATGCCGGTGGTGGTGTGGTTAATCCTGGGGGACGCACGCAGTCTATGCAGGTCTACATCTTTCCCTCTAGGTTTTGGCCTCACTGCTTTGAGCCCTCTTGTTGGTTTCCCTTTGCGTCTACTTAAGTATGAGCCTCACGAATGCCCGGGATTTGCACGTACTTTGTCCACGGATATAACTTAAGTCCACAGAGCAGCGCCTGGCATGTGGCCAGCCCTCAGATATTTGAGGAATTGTATTGAATCTGGTTCCATGCTATCTCGATCTCGCCACCAAAGCCTCCAAAACAGATCCTTAGGTGGAGGTTGTCCCAGCAAGGGCCTAAAGTGGCCCAAGCTGAAGATGGGAATCCAGAGAGATGTAAGAAAGCCTTAAGATCACAGTTCTCTGGGACTTTGAATAAGAAAGCCCACGATGATGACTAGATCCTCGGAACCTAGACCAGAAAGGACACCGGACTCCCAGAAGTCTTGGTTCGATGTGCCCGGATGTGCCACTAACCAATCACCGGTGGCTTTGTATGCACCCATTGCCCCAGCACCTCCACACTAACCTGGCTCTTTCATGCTTGGTTCCTGGTCGTTCTTCATTTGCGTAGAACTTCCTGGGACTTCGGCCAGTGAATATTCTGCAACAGAGAGGAGGTGACACAATTGTCTCAGTGAAGTCATAGCAATTACCCAGACTACGGATGAGAGCATCCTCTGCCCGGATTACTGAGGGGAACCGAGAAAAGCCTCAGGACCTCACGGTCTGCTCCGTGACTGGATGGCAACGGAGGCGGCGGAGTCAGATCCTTCGGCGTCACCAGCTCAGCGAAGCCGCAGAGGCTGAGTCGTGAAGAGTGCCCGGGGCTTGCACTTGTGAATTCCAGTCCCATTTTGGCTGTCTGACCTTGGGTAACTCACACGATGAGGTTCTCAAGAGTTGACCTTCAAGGGTCATCCTCGGCCCCTGTCTTGCATTTTAACTAGTTAGTTCACTACTCGCTACTCACTTTAACTAGGTAGCTCACTACTCACTAGTCACTACTCACTGGAGGCCTGTGAATTATCCAGACAGAGGCGTCCAACCTACGAGTGCTAACACTGACCACTCTTTCTCCAGTCTACTTGCTCCAAAACGTCTCTTCCAGGGTTTCTTGGGATGAGATAATAGAACCCCATCCACTGGGGCACCTCGGGGGCTCAGTCAGTTAAGCCTCTGCCTTCAGCTCAGGTCATGATCCCGGGGTCCTGGGATCGAGCCCCGCATCAGGTTCCAGCCGGCTCAGCAGTTGAGTCTGCTTCTCCCTCTCCCTTTCCCCTCTCCCTGCTTGTGCGCGCGCTCTCTCTCAAAAGGAATAAACAAATAGTAAAAAGAGTCCCATCCACCCACCTTCTCATGCCAGAAACGTGGGCATCGTCCCATAAGGCATATCCTCTCTCCGCACTAGGTCCTCCAAAACTAGCGTGTCCGCTTTTGAAACATCTTCCAATTGCGTTTCTACTTTCTTTAACAACCACTGCCACCCTGGCCCAAGACACCACTGTTTCTCCCGTGGGGTACCAGAATGGCCTCCTTCCTGGTCCCCCCACATCTAGTCATGACTCTGGACCGCACAAAACCTCAATGACGCCGAAATGCCAACTGGATTATTTTTACCCCTGTCCCCTTTAAAACGAATTGCTTATGTTTTGCTGTTAAAATTATTCCCAAGATGCTGCGTTGTTGGACTTGTCGTCTACCTCCCCATGTTAACCTCTTGCCTTGCTCCCTCCTGTTCTCCACGGTCTAGCCACGCCCTCTGTTAAAGGCTCCATAATGGGATCTCTGCTGCTCATCACGGTCTTCTCTACCATCCCCTGTTCGCTTGGCTAGCTCCTTTTCTTCATATTGGTTTCAGTTTTAACTTCACTTCTTCTAGAAAGTTATTCTAGTCTTCATTTCTCTCTGGTCTGGAATAGGAACCCCTCCTTTTTCTACCCCATTAAAAAAAAAAATCGCCCATCTATCCCTCTTCCTTGCTGCACTGGAAGCTATAAATCTCTGGCCCATGACCCATGAGGATTTAAAGACATGTTGAATCATGAGTCTCATCTTTGTCACCTCTGAGCTCACGTAGAACTTGGTAGAACCTCTGTTTCAGCTTCTGCCAGGGGGGTCCTCTTTCATCAGGTGGGTTGGAGACTCGATGGCAGGGCAGTTTCAACATAGCACCTCACCTAGAGTACTGACTCAGTAAATATCAGTTACCATTTTAAATTTATAACCTTCACTTCCCGTGAATAATACCAGCATGTTTTCCACATGGGGCTTTTTCGAAGCACGGAAGGGACAGCTTCTCTTAAAGCCTTTCGCAGCTGTAGATGCTGAGCTGCATCTAGGGATGGCCGGACTTGCAGTCTTTAGGGCCAATCTGGCCGATTGCTCTCGGGACTCTAAGTTTTCTGTCCACGGTTGAAGAAAAGAATTCCTCCCGATAAAGGAGGACTGTTTTCTTTTCTTCTACTACCTTTCCCCTAAATACCCCAAGCTAATCACACAATTTGATCTGAGTATATTGCTATAATATGGAGCTCAACAGTCTGACAAGATCAGTCCATAGACGAGTTCTTTGAGCTTTAGTCCTTTAGCCTCGGGCAAGAAATGTGGGAGACATCCCCTCTGCAGCCCCCCCCCCCCCCACTGTTCTCGATAGTGAATGAAGCTTGCTTATCCACTTTGTGCACATTCTGGGTTACTGAGTCTTTGCAAGAGCACAGGTAGGCATCCAAGTTACTGTTCCAAGAAGTGGAGTCCAAGGGTCAGAGTAAAGGAAATTTGCCCAAAGTCACACATAGGACAAGTAGAAGATCCAGAGCTCAAGCATAGAACTTAGGACTCCAAATCCTGTCTACAAACTTCAACCAAATTCTGCCTGGGTAGAGGGTCTGCCTACTCATTTCTTCTGCTTCTTTTCCACAGGCTGGGGACTACTCTAATTTCCAGCCGGGCGGGATGAGTAAGGGGTGACTTCTCACAGCGCAGGCTCACGCCGCGGAGGTGGACCCGACTGGTGGCCGAGGATGCCCTCTTCATCCCCGTGGGAGCTTGAGGTAACCTCCTTTCTCCCCTACCCTCAGATTTGCCCCAAGTCATACTCACTGTTCGTCTCTTTCCTTGCCTTCTCCGAGAGTGTGGACAGGCCCATCTTTTCAAAGATGGGAATGGCTATTTTCCAGACAAGAGATTCTTTATAATGCTCATGCAAGAGGGACGCTAGATGTTCCACACTGGCATTATTCACTTCAACCCACGGAAGGGAGCACATTGCCAATTCTGACGCTTTTTCCATGAGCAATCCCTTAAATGTCTGAAACTCGTCCTTGCTTAGCTGCTTGAAACACCACCGCAGTCCATAGTTGGAAAAGGAGGGTGATTTGGCTTCTCTCATCTTAGTGCAAGGTAGAGAGCTCAGGTTTGGATGGAAAAGTGGATTCCTTAATAATACGGAGAAATGGTACCTGTGAAAGAGTAATAGGGTTCAAGAGAAGCTTTTGCATCAAATTCTCAAATTCGTACAACCAACCTCGGCAACTCACTAGAAACATTTTTTGTTCGTTTTGTGAAACACACAGAGAAGCCCAATTCATGGGTAACAATTCTTCATAGACTTTAAATTACTTACCATTTTATCTATTTATCTTGTTATAAGAATATGAACGCTGCCATGTTTTACTGCCTTTATCGCTAGTTCCCAAAACAGCACCTGGTCATTGAGTCAGATTAAAACCACTTAAAGAACACAAAAACGCTAAGTTGAAAGAGATGCCATTGTGACAAAACGCTGCATTCCCCAAGTTTGAGTATCGGAAACACTGCTTTCAGAGAGGAAGAGGTCTACACGGGCACAAGTTTTGCCCCAGGATACAGGGAATGAGTTATCGCAAACGCCCAGGGTGGCACCCGCCCCCCAGACCGTTATCATGGATGGACAAGCTGCCAAGAGAAGAAAACACAGTTTTTTCTTTTTTTCCCCCCTTGCATTCTTCCACTGTCCCTTTCTAACCTGGCGAGAGTTCCGCTACAACGAATGGGTAATAACGGTAATGTGGCGGAGGGCAGCTGGTGCAGCGAACCAGACCTGCGTGTCTGCATGCCGAGTCTGAGCTCAGATAGCACGCAGGAGGCATCTAAGAAAGTAGCGCTCACAGAAGCAGAGGAGAGAGGTGGTCACCGGCCCCGGGGTGCGGGGGGGACGCGAGATGGCGGTCAGAGTGCCAATTTCCAGTTGTTGGACGAGTAAGTACTGGGGATCTAACGCACAGCGCGGCCATGATAGGTACCCGTGCTGTATTGTAGGATTGAAATGTGCTGAGATTAGATCTTAAATGTTCTCACCATGCACAGGTAACAGGTAGGTTAACTAGCCTGATTGTGGTATTACTGTGTAACGTGTACGGTATCGAAACGTTACCCTCAACGCCTCAAATAGATCTAATTTTTATTTGTTCATCATACCTCAATAAAGATGGGAAATAAAGAGAGCCCATTTTGGTAATGCGATGTCCTGTGGTTGACAGCCCCAGCTCCAATTTCCGCTCCCGTGACATTCAGGGTATGTCCCCTGGGGCAAGTAACAGCCCCCCCGAGAGTGGGCGCTCTCTCTCTTCGCTATTCACTTGATTAAAGCGTTTGTAAGAGTGGTTAATAATCACTCCCTCAACCCAGTCTGGCACAGAAACCTCAGTTGTTCCACAAACATAGAAGAAACGCCTACAGTTTTGTTTTCCTGGTTCTTTAAATTTTCATTTCAGTATGGCTAAAAATAAAAAAACTTCTGCACAGCCAAGGAAACAGTCAACAAAACCAAAAGACAACCTATGGTATGGGAGAAGATATTTGCTAATGACATGTCAGATAAAGGGCTAGTATCCAAAATATATAAAGAACCGATACGACTCAACAGACACAAAAAATTCCCCAACAATCCGATTAGAAATGGGCAGAAGACACGTACAGACGTTTCTCCAGAGAAGACACAGAGACGGCCAACAGACATGTGAAAAGATGCTCCACATCCTACGGTTTTTACTGAAGGCGGCTCCATTTGCGTTTGTACCACTCTTCACATACACGGACGACCTCAGGTTTGAAGTGTTTCTAGCCTCTCCTTACACCGTAATCAAGTTTTACCGAGAAAAGCACTCTTTTTTGTGTCGGGGAATGGACTCTCGTTCTCTAGTAGAAAGGCTGTATTCTGTAACCAGGTGGGGGTGAGCAGTGCGAACTAGGATTTGGAAGAAGGCTTCGAAAACAATACCGGTGCGTACCCGTGCGCGCGCAACAGGAGACTGATTCTATATAAGGCAGGGACAGAGGCAGAGCCACACGGTCAGGTAAACCAAGTGCAAACCTGAGGAAACCGAGGGACGCCGGTGGAGTAACAACTTAGAGTTCTGCATTTCCAGGAAAATAAAGCAGCAAGATCACATGGTCTCAACGAAGGCCTATACATTACGGAGACACGCTTTGCAAACCCGAACTAGGCGCCCTACAACAAACTGCGTTCTCTGCTAGTAAAAGCTCCCGCAAATATACTTCACGGTGAAACTTTGTTTAAAAAATGTCAGAGCAGAAGTCATACCTTCTGCGAAGGGCTGGCTCTTTTTTTGGCTCTGTGGGCCGTTAGCTCTCTGTCCCAACCACCCAGCCGGGCTGCCGTGGACGACAGACACACAGGAAAGCTGTTTCCAATACAACAGGCGATGTATTGGATTTGGCCCTCAGACGGCAGTTCGCCGACCCCAGGGAGGGGGACGGAGCACCGCCTCTCAGTTCTGTGCTCTCTCCACCGTCACCTAAGGTATTCTGTAGCAAAGCAATTGGACGAAGAAATGAGAAGCATAGGGGCACCTGGGTGGCTCAGTGGGTTAAAGCCTCTGCCTTCAGCTCAGGTCTTGATCTCAGGGTCCTGGGATCGAGCCCCGCATGGGGCTCTCTGCTCAGCAGGGAGCCTGCTTCCCCCTCTCTCTGCCTGCCTCTCTGCCCGCTTGTGATCTCTCTCTCTGTCAAATAAATAAATAAAAATCTTAAAAAAAGAAAGAAATGAGAAGCATAAAAGTGGCAAAGAAAGGTAAAGTAGTAACCTTTGTAGGTGGGTTGAAAAGCCGTCATAAATTATTAAGTCGTCACTGAGTTGAGCTGGTAACAAATCCGAGCTGTAAAACTCCACCCTAATCAGTCAGGAAACAGGGTGAGCGGTCAGACGAACTATAAGAGATAAAGATGAGTATTAAAGTTCTTACAAGAAGCCAGAAACAGACGAGAACGTTTGTGGGGGGGCGGGGAAATGACTCCATTGATGTCTCAGCCAGATGGGGACCTCCAAGAGGCGCTTTAGGAAAAAGCATTTAACACACACCTGATTCTAAAGCCTCCACCTCGTCCAATACATCCCCGCCAAGGAGCTGATAATCAAACCCACCCGAGTAGAGAGGAGGAGAGCCCAGGTGGGAGGACTAGCTTGGGAGAGGCAGAGGGACGCCTTCCCCTGTAAAACCGCAAAGGGACTGGGGAGAAGGTAAGGACATCACTCCCATAGAGGCAGGGCTGTGGGTTGGAAGAAAAAAAGCCAAGCGTGGTGGTTAAGGTTATCTTCTGGACCTAAAAGACTAACCAGAGCTCTCCCTTGGTCTCTATCCTTCATAACCTCCCCCTGAAGCAGCTCTCTGCACTGGGGCCTTGAATGATCCCATAGAAGGAGTCGAGATCACAGAGCTGGAGATGAGTCTCACGCCTTTCTGAGTACCGATTCGCGTTGTGCTGCCCCAGGCAAAGCCGTTGAGCTCATCTGTGACTCAGTTTCCTCACCCGACAAAGAACACTCTCAGGACTGTATCTCAAGAACCTGGTAAGCCGTCATTATCGTGTAATTAGCATAATTAACCCAGGGACCTCCCCCCACCGACCCCCGCCCCACAGCCCGGAGGTCAGCTCATCTTGGGCTTGGAGCCACGGCCTCTCGGACTCTGTCCTTTGTTTTTATTTTTGTTTTCTCTTTTACGTAGTGCTCAAAGACTACGTAAAAGGACTACTCAAGGACATCAGTTGCATACAGTGCCCAGGGGTCATGACTTCGTGCACGCGCCCTCCTTCCCGCCCATCCCCCACTCACCCCATCCCCCCCAACCACCTCCCTTTCTGCCACCCTCAGTTGCCTGGAATCAGGAGTCTTTATGGTAGCCCTTGATGTTAGAGGCTGGGAAGGACTGAGGAACATACCCCCAAGTGAATGTGAAAAAACACTCTTTCATTAAAAGGGGGGAAATGGGACACTCCATTCTTTCCGAGCGTGTCTTTGGCTCGTGGACATGGAGAGCGTGGGGACACAGGGCAGAGCTCAAGGAATCGGTCTGAATCGGTAGCAGAGGAAGAAAGGAGAGGGGAAAGGCACGAGAAACAGGACGGGATAAAATACTGACTTGACTCGCCTCGCCTCCTCGCCTCCCAAACCAGAGCCTGCTCTCCAGCCCTCGGGCAAACCACTCGGTGATGGCCTTTGGGGAGTCCTGGGCCGGTGACGTCGTTGCTCCCCATTGGCTGCACTGGCCAGACGCAGGAAGGACGGGAAGCAGCGGCGTTCCGCACCTTTAAGCACCGCCCCTCCCACCTGAGCACGCTGCCCCCCCCTCACACCTGTGCGCGGCCTCCACGGGGCTGTCCCACGGCAGTAATTGCCCGTGTGTCCTTATTTTACGCAGCCTGCACTTCCCGACCACTGTCCAGTGCCGCTGCCGTTGTCGGTTCAATCCACTTTCTCCAGAAAACTCTTACCTGCATCCCCCGCGAACCCGCCATAAGCCTTCCAAAATTCTCCCCTTGTACAGTGTCCGTCCTGGGAAACAGAAGTACCAGCGCCCTAGTGCCGTGGGTCCCCGCGTTAACGGTGGTCTCCCAGAGTTTTGCTGCGCTCGCCCGCCCTGGTCCCTGGTCGCTTTCTTGAGATGTAACTGACCACACTGTTTAGGTCTCAGGGGCTCCAGGGATTGGTTTGATTGGCTGATTAACTGCAACAGGATTACCAGCTGTGTTTACAGAGAGCTGCCGACCCCAGATTAGAATCCCCTGGGGGAACTTTTAAACACCTTGATGCCCTCGCTGCACCCTGTTCCGGTTGAGTCTGGAGGTCTGAAGGCCCCCAGGTCAGACGCGGTGCGACAACGCCTGGGGAGGCAGTCACGCTTTCAAGCCCGGGTCTTCCCGAGGCACATCCCCCCAATGCTTTTGCAAAGGGGTGTCTCCTGGGCCTTATGGGGGAGCTGTCAGTGGGTGCATTCTCCGGCTTTCTGCTGCCCAGCCCTGAGCCGACTGACCCCAGGCGAGGCAGTTGGAGCAGCCCCGCCTCCTTCACCGAGGATCCCAGTGGTGGTGCTTCGCCCTCGGCTCCAGCTGTTAAATTCTGGGCTCTGGAGAACAAATGAAAACAGACTCTAAGTGGAGACTTTGACTTTGAGGGACCTTTTTATTTTTCTCTCCCCCTTAAGGACGGTGTGAGCGTGGGGGTGCCCTTGATCCCACCCGCTCTCACGTTTGTAACGAAGCCCTTTTAGGGAGGAGAGAAACCAACACAGGTAAGACCTGCTCATTACTTCGTGTAGAAAAGGATGATTTTTCCCAGAGGAAAATTGTATGGCTGCTTCTAGATCTTTGAGTTCCAAATGCTGTCCTAATCCTTCAGTCTCGAAGGGCAGGGTTTAGACCTGAGTTTGTTCCGCGCCATGATGTACGGTCCCTCGCGTGGGGTTGGAGAGGACGTCCACGTCCTGCAGCCCACGAGACAGAAAGACCATCAGGGACACCGCTCTCCAGAGCGAGGCTCTAGGTCAGCCTGCCGGCTGCCCAGAAACATCTTCTCTAACTCGTTCTAGTGTATTAACGGACTAAACCCATTTAAAAAACTTACTTCATTTTTTCGTTAAAATTTTATTTTATTTATTTTATTTTATTTTTTATCTTTTTATTTTATCTTATTTATTTTATATGTTTTATTTATTTTATTTTATTTTATTCTTAATACCCTAAGAGCATTCCTTAAGCATCAGATGAGGGGCGCCTGGGTGGCTCAATTGGTTAAGCTCAGGTTAAGCTCTTGGTTTCGGCTCAGGTCGAGAAATGACTGGTGAAATCGAGCCCCATGTCAGGCTCTGCACTCAGCGTGGAGTCTCCTTCAGATTCTGTCCCTCCTGCTCTCTCTCAAATAAATAGCAGTGGCAATAAAAAGCAAATAAATTCTTAAAAACAAAACAAAACAAAAATGAGGTGATTTCCCTTCTCCATCCTGCTATTGTATTATCTTCCTTGGAAATGTCCCCGGACACTTTTTTTCAGACAAAGAATGTATTTCTTCTTTTTCTTCTTCTTCTTCTTTTTTTTTTTTAAAGATTACGGGGCTTGAACACACAACCCTGAGATCAAGAGTCTCATATTCCACTGACAGCCAACCCAACGACCCCGAGATTTCTTGCTTCTGAAGAATACTAGTCTACTGGTAAATAAAGAACACTTGGAAACTTTTCAAACTGCATTCATGTATACATTTTTATTTAAATTCTTCCAATATCCTCAAAGGCCCGTCAGATATTTTCCAGAGACAATGTTAGCATGACACATTCAGAGACATGCAGAAGCCGGGGGGTGGGGGTGGGGGGAAGTGGGCTGGTGCCCCCAATTCAGTGACTAATTCATGGCTAACACATGTCCCTTGGAGATGCTTAGAGGCCATGCCCCACACCATTTTCTAGAACCAACTGGGCCATTCCAGACTCAGAATGGCCCACAGAATAAGGCCAACATTTGCCAAGGAAGAAAGTATCCAGGGAGCCACCAGATCACTCTATCCATCTTGCCTCATCCCAGCAGTCAGCGCTCCAGTCCTGTACGATCCTCAGGACTGTGTTCTTCACCACTGGGCCCTCCAGCCTCATCATCATATTTGGGGCACACTTCTGCTTCGTCTCCCTGTGGGAAGGGTAAGAATCAGGCTTTGTTCCCTCACATTTGGTTTTCTTTTGTGTCCCTAGAGAAGCACGCCGAGCCCCGAGGACAGAAGTTCTCCACCCCGGGGACCCCTCTGGTCCCATGCGGCAGACCGAGATCAACGGTGCTGCTCTCGGGGAGTCGGGGATGGAGTGCAAGGGCCTCGGTTCAACCACAGAAGTGGTTCACATGACATAATCAAAGACCGGGGACTCTTTTGGGTGCTCTCTCCTTCTGTCTCTGGTGGGAGAAGCCAGCTCCACTGTCATGACCAGGCCTACCTGGGTCAGCGTGGAAACTGGTCTGGACCCCATCGGGCTCCCGTCAGGCCCTTACCTGAGGCCCCAGGGAAGACCAAGAGCCAGAACCACCCGGTCACACGGCTTCCATATTTCTGCCCCTGAGACATTTTACAAGGAAATTCACGTGTGTCTTCTTCAGTGACTAAACCTTGAGGTAATTTGTTACAGGGCCCCAGATAAGGACTGCCCCAGGTGTGGTTACAACCTCCGCCCAGCATCCACGGCTGACGAGAAGGTCCCGGTTTCCGGCCCGGGGCTCCATGCGCACATCTCCACGGAGGAAGCCACCAGCCCATTTCACAGATGGGGAAACAGACTCAGAAAGGTAAAGGAACCTGTTCGCAGTCCTATGGCTGTGTGAGTGGTTAATTAATCAGTTAAGACCAGGGTGGAGGCGGAAGGAGAGGAAGAATTGAAAATCGGACGGGAGAGAATCCAGGTCAAGTCTCCCAGCAGGCACAAGCAGGAGCTGGGGTCCGATGAGCCCCATAAAGGCGACTGTGAACCCCAGGAGATGGGAGAGGGACATCAGCAACGTCTTTTGGGTCCAGAGCCTCCCTCTTCCCGAGGAGCTTTGCTTGGGCGGCTGTTTCTGCTTAGGGAACGGATCAGAGACTTACAGAACAACCTTCTCTTTCCACTTGCGCTGCTGGAAGGCCCCCCACAGGAGCTCTGTGCCCCTGATCCCGATGTCATTCTTGCTCACGTCCAGGTATCTCAGGCTCTGGTTGTGGAGGACCAGGGAGGCCAGAGCCTGGCAGCAGACAGAGGTGAAATGGCACTTTTCCAGCCTGTGGGGGAGGGGGGGAAGCAGATAGCAGGCAAGTTGCCGCGCCCCACATCCGAAGGCTCAGCCCGTCCCAACCCTCTAAAGCCCCATCTCCAAGAAGTCAGGAGCCACATAACCTCTTTGCAAAATCGTCACTGTGCATTGCTTTGCTCATCCAAAAAATACTTATTTAGTGCACCTGCCCCCCCCCCCCCGCCCCTGCCCCCGTGTCCCAGGCACCCCCCTGGACAGTGGGGAAAACAGCATCCCTAGCTTCCCGAAACTCACAACCGATTGGGGGTGGGGAGGAGGCAGGTCACCAAATAAATCTACCCGAAGAGCACGGTTGGTTTTGCTCTTCTAGCGCGCAGGGGGTTCTGGCTCCGTGACTAGGTCCCCCTGCCCTCGCAGGCCGTGGTTCAGCACAGCAGGAGGGGCGGGCCCAGAGAGGAGCTACGCTGCGGATCAGAAACCCAGAGCGGGCATGAAAGAGGAGGTAGTGCGTAGCTGGGCGAAAGGTACAGAAAGGGGGTGGTCGGGGGTCCCATTTTTGTTTTTGTTTAAAGATTTTATTTATTTATTTGTCACATATATAGAGAGAGCACAAGCAGGGGGAGAAGCAGGCTTCCTGCTGAGCAGAGAGCCCGATGCGGGGCTCGATCCCAGGACCCTGAGATCATGACCTGAGCCGAAGGCAGACGCTTAACCGACTGAGCCACCTGGGCGTCCTGGGTCCCATTTTGGAACAAAGAGCACAATCTCCCTCGCAGCAACGCTGTTACAAGCAACGCAAAACAGGACAGCGGGGCCCTGGGGGTCCCTATGTCTCCTACGTGTGCATCCTTGGCCTTCTTTCCAGTGGCTTGCCTCCCCCGCCCTGTGAACCTCTGCTAGCTGACAAATGACAGACTGGAAACGGCTGCCCCGGCCAAAACTACAAGGGCACGTATTCAGCTTCGCATTTGTGCATAACGGCCCTGACCCTCTCTCCCTCAGGCACCTGCTTCTCCCTTGGCGTGCCAACCGAAACGTCCCTCGATCTCGGTCAGAGTCACGCGAATCGTTTCAACACAAGGAGGGGAGTCATTCTAAAATAATTCCAACTGTGAATGAGACCCACAGGTATGTGAGGAGTTTTGTTTGTCTTTTTTTTTTTTTTTTAAATGAGAATAAGCAATAGAAGTCTGGGTTCTTCTTGGGGGAAGTGTAGATGGCTTTTCTACAAAACTAGAATCCCGGGGCGCCTGGGTGGCTCAGTGGGTTAGAGCCTCTGCCTTCAGCTCAGGTCATGATGTCAGGGTCCTGGGATTGAGCCCCTCATCGGGCTCTCTGCTCAACAGGGAACCTGCTTCCCCTTCTCCCTCTGCCTGCCTCCACCTACTTGTGACCTCTCTGTCAAATAGATAAATAAAATCTTTAAAAAAAAAAAAGTGAAATCCATTACCAGGACTAATCCTAAGAAACTAGAGAGGTAACATAAACGAATGATTTTAACGATCTGGTCTTCAAACCCAGATTACACTAATAGAGAACAGAAAATGTGGGCAGAAAAGAGGCAAAACAGTCTCTTCCATGGGTCACCAAAGAGATGTTTCCAAATCTTTCCCAAATACTTACTGTAACCACGACACGAATTAAAAATAGGATGACACTTGCCAAATTGGTGGCCAGTACGCATGTTAGCGTAGAGACCATTTAGGAGAAGAAGACAAAGAATTATAAGCAAAAAAGAATCCCCAAGTACAAATGTCGCTCTCGGAAGGGCAGCCACGGTCAGGCATCAGTCCACAGCGAGCAAAGACGCTTGTAACTGAATGCAAAGCCATTTCCTAGAACCAAGATTCTCCAAGTGCACCATGCACGGGAGTCACCTGGGCGTGAAGGTCGAGGGGTCTGCGGAGTCACCCCCCAGAGCGCCACACGGCCCAGCAGCCCCACCTCCGTGTCCCCGTCCAAGGAGCTGGACCCGGGGTCTCCAAGAGGCACCAGCAGCCTCATTCCCTGCAGCATGACCCACGGTAGCTGCCGCACAGAGACAGCCCCCAGGCCCGCCACCGGGTGACTGGAGAAAGAAAAGACGGTATTTACACGCAACGGAATACTATCCAGCCGGGAGCAAGAAGGAAATCCCACCGGACGCACCCGGAGGGCATCATGCTGAATGAAGTCAGCCAGACGGAAAGGCGAACACAATTCTAACAACTCCCCAGATGGAGAAGGTCCCCGTCAGAGGAACCCCCTTCCCACCCCGGCACCGAGGCTGCCCAGTCCTCCAGCTAAATGGAGGAAAAAACAAAACCCACAGAAATGTAAAAACCCTTTTCCATAGGCTGCTTAGGAAGTTTTACAGTCGCAAGAGAGATGGGGCAACTTACTCCAGAATCTGGAGGTCAGACTTGGGTTTTGTGAGGGCCTCGAAGAGCAGGATAACTCCGTCGTCCTTGAGACTATTAAACCCAAGGTCTAGGCTTCTCAAATTTCTGTTTTTATTCAGAGCGGAGGCTATGTCTGGACAGCAGTCAGAGGTCAGCGCGCACTTTCTCAGCCTGCGAAGAAACACTGTGTCAAGAAAACCAACCAAAACACCTTTAGATTTTACTCCTTTCCTATCTTTTTCTTTTTTGGGGCATAGCAGTGTCATCAAGATATTACTAACATGACCAATACTGCTCACCCGTTTCGATTGTGCAAATCAACATCATTTGCCACAAATTTAGGACATTTTCATCACCCCAAAAAGGAGAACGCTGTGCCCTTTTAATTCCCAATTTCTTCCCCCAGCCCACCCCCAACTCCAGTCGTCTCTATCTGGTTCTGGATATTAATCCAAACGAACTGAAATCCAAATCTTGACGAGATCTCAAAAAAAAAAATTTTCTTTCATTTACCATAATTTTTTAAAAGATCTTATTTATTTATCAGAGAGAGGGGACGCAAGCAGGGGAAGAGGGAGAGGGAGAAGTAGGTTCCCCTCTGAGCAGGGAGCCCGATGCGGGGCTCGATCCCAGGACCCTGGGCTCCAGACCTGAGTCGAAGGCAGAGGCTTTAACCCACTGAGCCACCCGGGCACCCCAAATGTATGTTCTTATTTCTGTCGCACACGCCCCTAGCAGGGGAATTGCTGACTCCCATGTTGGGTCTGCAGTTAACCTTGTGAGAAGCTGCGGGATGGTTTCCCAAGGCACCCGCACCACTCCCTGCTTAACTCTGGGACGCTGAAAGTGCAGTGGGTTCAGGGCACATTTTGTGCCACTTTTTCCGTTTCCGGTTTTATGAGCTAGCAAATTTCTTTGCGGTTTAAGGCCGTCCGAGTTTATCTCCTGTTACTAATAGACAAAAGCACTGTACAGCGGTGTTCTGAGTCCCATTTCAATGCGAATGGGGGGGGGGCCCATCCTAAGCAACAGTTCCCAGGCACTAATAGGATGGGAGAAATCAGCACAACTCCGACACTGCACAGATCATCGGGTTGTGCAGGCTAAGGCCTTAGTCTCACAAGACTGCTTTCCCCTCCTCATCCCCCCAGACGCCAGCCTCGAGCCCGGGCTCTGCTTCTCTAAACTGGAGGTTCCACCGCCAACCCAGGATGCCAGTCACCAGTCGGGTTCCCATACCCCAACCCCCAGCCTTGGATTGGGTTAGTTTGCTAAAGCAGCTCCCAGAACTCAGGAAAACCATTTACTCGTGAGATTACCATTTTACTACAAAAACATGGAAGTTTGGAAGAGCAGACGGGAGAGATGCACAGGAGGAGGCGTGGGGAGAGGACACAGAGCTTCTGGGTCCCCGCATCTCACCTGGAAGCTCTCAAATCCCGTCCTTTGGGGCTTATATGGTGGCTTCATTACACAGGGGGCACAATTAATTAAATCACTGGCTATGGGTGCCCCTCTCCCCTCCCCAGAGGTCTTGGGGAGGGACTTAAGAGTTCTCACCCTCTAATCACAAGGCTGGTTCTTGGGGCAGCAACCCCCCATCCTTGGGTGCTTTCCAAAAGTCACCTCACTTACGTAATACGAGACACCTTTATAGCTCTCACCCCTTAGGTATTTCCAAGGTTTGCCAGAAACAGGGACAATGACCAAACACACATTTCTTGTGTCATAAACCACAATCTCACGCATCCCTGACCCGACGCCCAAGGGAAACCATTTAAAGAATTGGTGACCGAGATCACGTGCACACACACACAGCGCTTTTCTTCAATCGCTCTCTTCTACTCCAGGGATCCTCAGGAAGAGGAGATTTGGGACTCACACCAGCCTCTGGAGAGGGCACGTAGAATGCTGTAGGGCACTGCAAAGCTCTTTCGCTCCTTCGTCCTTCAGGGCATTTTCGGCCAAGCTCAGATGGGTCAGCATCCCATTGCTCTTGAGGGAAGAGGTAAGACTTCTACAGGTAAGCAGCGTGAGTTCACAATTCTCCAGTCTGGGGGACAGAAGCACACAGACGAGTGCCCTTTAATTCTTGCATGTGACCAGATCTTTGTCCCTACTGAGAGACCCCCATTGCCATCTCGGCTTCCCTTTTCGGTGTGAAAGCCTCATCACACCTCTGTTACCACCTCTGAGGGCTTCCAAGTCCTGAAGAAGAGGGCAGCGGCCTCCCCATGGGTCTAGGAGAGTGGAGGAGACATGGGTCAGGAAAACAGAGGGATTCGGAGGACGGGAAAGAGATCACCAACGGCTAAAGAATATGTAACAGATACTGGGGTGGCCCAGGAGAGACAGCCTTTCACGAGCTTCAAAAATAAATGCTTAGGGGCGCCTGGGCAGCTCAGTGGGTTGAGCCTCTGCTTTTGGCTCAGGTCATGATCTCAGGGTCCTGGGATCGAGCCACGCATCGGGTTCTCTGCTCAGCGGGGAGCCTGCTTTGCCCCCTCTCTCTCTGCCTCTCTGCCTACTTGCGATCTCTCTCCTCTCTGTGTCAAATAAATAAATAAAATCTTAAATAAATAAATAAATACTTAATGGCTAACAGACACATGAAAAGAATGTTCATCATCGTTGGCCATCAGGGAGATTCAAATCAAAACCACACTGAGATACCACCTTACGCCAGTTAGAATGGCCAAAATCAACAAGACAGTAAACAACAAATGTTGGAGAGGATGTGGAGAAAGGGGGACCCTCTTCCACTGTTGGTGGGAATGCAAGTTGGTGCAGCCACTTTGGAAAACAGTGTGGGGGTTCTGCAAGAAATTAAAAATAGAGCTATCCTATGACCCTGCAATTGCACTACTGGGTATTTACCGCAAAGCTGCAGATGCAGTGAAAAGAAGGGCCATGTGTACCCAATGTTCATAGCAGCAATGGCCACAATCGCCAAACTCTGGAAAGAGGCGAGATGCCCTTCAACAGACAAATGGATAAAGAAGATAAGGTCTGTATATACAATGGAATATTATGCCTCCATCATATTGGATGGAAGGATGAATACCCAACTTTTGTGTCAACATGGATGGGACTGGAAGAGATTATGCAGAGTGAAATAAGTCAGTGGAGAGAGGCAATTATCATATGGTCTCACGTGTGGAGCATAAGGAAAAACATGGAGGACATTAGGAGAAGAAAAGGAATTGGGAGAAAATGGAGGGGGAGACAAACCATGAGAGACTGTGGCCTCTGAGCAACAAACTGAGGGTTTTGGAGGGAGGGGTGTGGGGGGTTGGGCGAGCCTGGTGGTGGGTATTGAGGAGGGCACGTATTGCATGGAACACTGGGTGTGGTGCATGAACGATGAATCTTGGAACACTGAAAAAATAAAATTAAATTTAAAAAAGCTTACTAATACACACACACACACACACACACACACACACACACACACATGCTTTAAAAAGATGCATTAAGGACAGGAACAGGCATTGATAATAGAGAAACCAAGCTGACTAGTAAGGTCATGAAAACATTTCCATAGTAATGATGGAAATACAGGTTAAAACAACGAGGTACCATTTCTTGCTTGGCAGGCTGGCGGGGCCCATAGGGAGAATACAGACAGTAACAGCGGCAGATGGGGACTCGGAGTTATGGGACATGCCATCCACCTGCTGGTGGGACCACGAGCTGGTGCAAAGATGTTGGACACGAGCTAGTAAAGCAGAAGATAGATGTTCTCCATGACCCAGAGATCCCGCTGCCAGAGCACAGCACAGCACGCGTGTGTGTAAACAGCCCAAACCTCAGCAGCAGGTAGGACGGAACCCACATTGTTGCCTATTTACACAATTTTTAAAAATTTAATTTTTTCAGTGTCCCAAGATTCACTGTTCATGCACCACACCCAGTGCTCCATGCAGTATGCGCCCTTCTCAATACCCACCGAATTGTTACCATTCCTCCGGGATGAAAAATGGGCTTTTGAAGCAACTAAGCCCCAAAATGTCTGTTGACCAGAAAAAGAACATATCCTAGCTGAGGCCACTGTGCGAAATTGTGTGGTGCTCTTTGTAAGAACACATGTGTGAGGGGCGCCTGGGTGGCTCAGTCGGTTGGGCATCTGCCTTCGGCTCAGGTCACGATCCCAGGGTCCTGGGATCGAGCTCCACAGCGGGCTCCCTGCTCAGCGGGGAGCCTGCTTCTCCCTCTCCCTCTGTGTTCTCCCTCTGTCTTTCTCACAAATAAATAAAATCTTAAAAAAAAAAAAAAGAATATACATGCAAGGGGCCTGATCAGCCCAATGGAAGGAGGCTATCGCGAAGTGTAGGGCAGGGATCAAGGCAACCGGTGAGGAAGGAGAACAGTACTGGTGAGGTTCTAGGTCATAAGCTGGATGACAGATAGATGGAGCTCACTGCAACTATGTGGTCCGGGCTATCACATATACACATGTACTTTCATGTAGCCATGCTCACTCTCTCCCACCTCAACTTTTCATGGACCCGTCTGTGCGATTCCACCAGCCATGAGACTTCAGTTGGCGAGCCTTCCTCCCTGACTGCTCCTTTCCCAGAAGCACTCAGTTCACCAAACAAATGAGCCACAGTGATGAAGACACAAAGACTTACGACAGCCTCTCCAGGTGGTCCACTGACAGGTGATATGCCCCGAAGGTCTCCAGGCTGCTACTTCTTAGCATTAGTGTCTTCAAGTGTTTGTTACTTCTGAGATCCCTGGCAAGATCAACCCAACTTTCAGGGGTAACCGAGCAGTCTTCCAACCTACGGAGTCCACATAAAAATGCCAAACCTGAGCTCCGGGGGAAAATGGTACCCATGTAGCCGCATAGATCCCGTCTACTGTCCCACATCTTTGTTCTTCACACAAGAGGGACTCCGGGGAGGATGTCCGTCTTCTCCAGCTGGTAAGCTTCATGAGATTTAGTATCTTAGTCACAAAGTATTAAGTAATAGACACTTGGGGCCATCACCAACAGGCATGAGATTATAACTGGGCTCGATCTACGAACCGGGGACTCCATCTTACGTTTATCTATCAAACAGTCGTCAAGACGAAGAACTGAGATTTCAGTCCCATGAGATCACAGCTGCCATCTCGTCAAGCCAGGTTTCCATCCGACGTTGACCTTTGCCCCAGTGACCATGCCAAACCACCTCCAGGTCTGGCCGCCTGAGCCTTCCAGGCTCCACTCAGCTCTGACCACCGTGAAGGACCAGGACTGGCAGGTGAAAACTAGAGGTTGCCCAAGCTTTGTGGGCACGACATAACACACAGAAAGGCTGGTGGGGATGCTGCTAAGTGTTTTACTATTGACTCTGGAGACAAAAGCCCTGCTGTGCAGTGTTTGCCAGTGTCTAGTGTGAATGCTCCCACAGTGGCCCATTTGCTAACGTGGAGTTGTTGAATGCAGGAGGAGAAGCCCACTGCAAATGCAACAACCTCAGGAACATGCTCCAGGAGTTGGCCTACTTGGGCTGTGGGTCAGGTCTCCTGGCCACCTGGTTCTGTACAGCCCGTGAACGAGGAACTTGAAATGGCCACAATAGCCAAACTGTGGAAAGAGCCAAGATGCCCTTCAACAGATGAATGGATAAAGAAGATATGGTCCATGTACACAATGGAATATGGCGCCCCCATCACAAAGGATGAATACCCAACTTTTGTATCAACATGGATGGGACTGGAAGAGATTATGCTGAGTGAAATAAGTCAGGCAGAGAGAGTCAGTTATCATATGGTTTCACTTATGTGTGGAGCATAAGGAAAAAGATGGAGGACATTGGGAGAAGGAAAGGAAGGGTGAATTGGGAGAAAACAGAGTGGGAGAAGAAACATGAGAGACTGTGGACTCAGAGCAACAAACTGAGGGGTTTGGAGGGCGGGGGTGGGGGGTTGGGCGAGCCTGGTGGTGGGTATTGAGGTGGGCACGTATTGCATGGAGCACTGGGTGTGGTGCATGAACAATGAATCTTGGAACACTGAAAAAATAAAATTAAAATTAAAAAAAAAACATTTGATAGAACTCAAAAAAAAAAAGATAAATGGTTAAAAAAAAATGCAAATTCATTGTTCATACACCACGCCCAGTGCTCCATGCATGAACCATGAATCTTGGAACACTGAAAAAATAATTTTTTTTTTTTAAGATTTTATGTATTTGACAGAGAGAGAGACAGCAAGAGAGGGAATACAAACCAGGGGAGAGTCTGAGAGAGAAGCAGGCTCTCTGTTGAGCAGGGACCCCGATGCGAGGCTCAATCCCAGGACCCTGGGATCATGACCTGAGCCGAAGGCAGACGTTTAACAACTGAGCCACCCAGGTGCCCCAAAAATAAAATTTCCAAAAAAAAAAAAAAAAAAAAAGAAGCTCTGAATGGAATATATCCTTGCATTTATAGATTTGTAAAGTATGCATTTAATAAAAATTTTTATAAAAAAAATCAAGAGGGGTGCCTGGGTGGCTCAGTGGGTTAAAGCCTCTGCCTTCCGCTCAGGTCATGATCTCAGGGTCCTGGGATCGAGCCCCGCATCCAGCTCTCAGCTTAGCAGGGAGCCTGCTTCCCCGTCTTTCTCTGCCTGCCTCTCTGCCTGCTTGTGATCTCTCTTTCTCTCTGTCAAATAAATAAATAAATAAAATCTTAAAAAACAAAAAGAATAGTAGAGAAATTAGGTGATGAGTTTTGATAAGTCATTAAAGTTTGTTTGCTCACGTGATTTAATTCTGAGTCTGTATGATTTCACTTTGCAGTAATGCTGCTTGACAATCAGCCAACAAAACTCCTTCATTCTTACCAGTCTCCTTTCGCGAGCCGGTACGAGGTGGGGGAAGCTCGCCACCGGGGCTCGAGTCTCCGTATCGCAGATGCGCCTAGGACACGGTCAAATTGTAGAGCATGAACAGGTGAGTGCATGGGGGCTGCCGCGGCAGGTGTGTGGGCGAAATGGGAAAGGGAGGTCTTCTGGCCATCAGATGCAGGAGTTCTGGGGATCTAATGTACGGCTCCGATCCTACCGCGGTCTATACCTGACATTTACCAAGAGAGTGGATCTTAAGGGCCCCTCCCCACAAATGGTAACTGTGTGAGGTGGGAGGTGTGTTAATTAGCTTGATGGTGGTGATTATTCCTCAAAGTGTGTGTATACCAAATCATCACATTGTACACCTTAAGAAAAAAAAAACACAAATAAAACTAATGATGACGAGATCCAAAGAAGGACCGTCGGAAAACCGCCTACGTAATCCCACCTCTGAAAGAACAGCCTGGGTGCTACGGTCTCTCAGGACCCCAGACTCGTCTTACCTCAGACACTGCAGATAGCACTGTGGACGTCTCAAGGCTGCGCAGAGAAACTCCATGGCCTCACATATCACTTCTGTGCCTTGTATTTCCAAGTAGGTCAGATACTGATTTTCGACCAAAACTTGGATTAAGTCTTCAGTCAACATGGAGGGATGCAGACGTCTAAAGCTGGAGAGGTAAGCAGTGCCTCATTACAATACGATCTCGTCAGCTCATTAGTTCTTTTCTCAAAAACAGCTTTATTGAGGCATAAACAATATATCAATAAATGCATCTACCATATTTTAATGATTACAACTTGATGAGTTTGGACATATCTATACACCCGTGAAACCATTAACCACAATCAAAGTGGTGAACTAGTCCTCCAGCTTTATGGAGATGTGACTGACACATAGCAATGTGTAAGGTTAAGGTGTAGGGCATGTTGATTTAATACAGTAGTATATTGCAAAATGATTATGGCCTTGGCATTGGGTAATACCTTGGGTACCATTGGGTAAAACCTTCATTGGGTTTCTGGATCTTAAAAACCAGAGAGAGAGAGCGTGGTGTAGTGGCTAGGAGAACGGACTCTGGAGCCAAAATATGCATGAGAGACTCCTGACTCTGGGAAACCAACTGAGGGTTGCTGGAGGGGAGGGGGGTCGGGGGATGGGTAACTGGGGGATGGGCATGAAGGAGGGCAAGCGATGTGATGTGCACTGGGCGCTATATGCAACTAATGAATCACTGAACGTTACATCAAAAACTAATGGTGTATTATACGTTGGTTGATCAAATTTAAATTTAAAAAATTTAAAAATCCGTATTTTCAGTATGCATCAACAGTATCACCTTGTGCCCCAGTTTGTTCATCTGTGAAACGGGGAAAGCGACTCCATTTCTACGTCCCTTTTGGAAAAAAGATCTCACTAATGGGTGGAGCCTCAAAAAACAAACAAACCAAAACTCAGGAGAACAGATCAGTCTTTTGGTTGGTGTCAGAGGCAGGAGGTAGAGGAATTGGGTGAGGGCGGTGAGAGGGTACAGGCTTCCAGGTAGAAGATGCAAAAATACCGGGAATGCCCGAGGACTGCCGTCAGCACGGCTGGGCGGTGTATCTGAAAGTTGCCAAGAGAGAAGATCCTTCTCACCCCAAGACCATTTGGCCGCTCTAGGAGGTGATGAATATTAACTTACGGAGGTGATCGATTTGCAATATATGCACGTCAAGACATTAGGCTGCACATCTGAACACTTACACGGTGCCGCGCGTCCATTCTGTCTCAGTAGGACTAGAAGGGGAAAGGATACACATGGACGCTTTCTCTAAGTCCAGGGGAGCAGAGAGGGGTTAGGAAAATGGGGTGGGGAACAGACTCCTTCCTCGGAATTCCTTCCAACCAGGGTCTGTTTTATACGCACATTAGTTTTTGCAGTCTACACCCGGGATGTCTCAGAGCCGTAGAAAGAACCTTCACCGACTCCATCTCCAAAGAAGTATTTGTCAAAGCCAGGACTTCCAAATTCTCATGGGTCCTAAACACGGAGCAGAATTCTTGCCACCAGAGAAAACACTGGTCAGTGCTTTCTGGTCTACGTCCAAGGGAGAAAAGAGAACACAGCTCACCGTCAGAGATTAAACCTGAGAAAACCTACTTGTAAACCCAAGGCTGATGTTCCCGACCCTGGTTGTGATCACAGACTCTTTATGATTCCAGTAAGACTCTCTCATTTAAAAAAAAAAAAAAATGCCCAGGAATACCATTGCAAGATTTCTCATTTTATTCCAGGAAGACTTGTGGCCTTAAATAAGGATACCTAGATTTTCCCATAACTTAGGAAGAAAGAAGAGAGTTGTTGTTTTAATCACTTAGGAGTTATACGGGCGCAGAGAATCAATTATATCTGTATTCTATATTCTTACTCTTTGCTTATAAAATTATTGAAAAGAAAAAAGTCTACATAGGAACAGAATAAGGGAAAAATTCATCTCTTTTGGCACAGTGAGGGCCGGAAAGGAAAATCCACACCTAGAGCAATATGGGATGTAGTTTGACTCTAGAAGGACCTGCTAATTTCCCCCTTTATTTTCACCTGTGCAGTCTTTTCAGAGAAACTGGCTAAGAAACACTGAGGATTTTTGTTTAGTGCTGTTTGTATTACATAGTTGCAAATAACTGAAAAGCAAATGAAGGGGGAACTGGAATCTCCAATACACCTACAAGACTTTAGTACACCTCATTGAAGAAGGTGTACTTTTTTAATGTCACAGACATTAAAATATTTCCAAGACATATTAGATGAAAAAAGAAAATTTCAGAATACTTCTGACACTAGCATGTCATTTTTGTTTAAAATGAAGTCCCCGCTTTTACAGCTTGGACAGGCTAATAATAAATATTGTAGGCTTTCATGAAAAAAATAAAAATAAAAAAAATAACATGAAATCCTCTAAAATAAAAGCATGTGCTTTTCCCACCCATTTTAAATGCAATCGCATAAAAATAATACAAAGCATTTTGCACATATCTTAACAATTTTTATAATTATGGAAAGCTATATTCATTTTTTTAAAGTAAAATAAATGAAATTAACATTTAAAAAAATAGGAACTCCGTGTATGGGAGTGAGGGAAGTGGATACAAGTGGTCAAAGGGTATAAACCTCTAATTATAAGATGAATAGATTCTGGGGACGGTCTCTTCAGCTGGATGACTATCAGTGACAATACCATATTGTATATTTGAAAGTCATTTGAGAATAAAAGTTCTCATCTCACACACACACACACACACACACACACACACTAACTAGGTGAGGTGATGGATATATTAAGTAACCTTATAGCGATAATCCTCTTGCAATGTATACATATATAAAATCACGATGTTCTATACCTTAAATGTACACAAGGTTACGTGTCAATTATGGCTCCAAAAAGCTGGGATAAATATACCAACTCCCTTCAAGAACTGTCCCAAAAGTTATCGACAGACTGACCAACAGGAAGGAAATTTCTCACCTCTTAAGAGTTCTGCTAATGTTAGGTTTTAAGATCATTCAGACTTATCTCAAGACATTATGGTTAGACTTTTGAGGTCTTTGTTGGGAAGACCAACAATACGGAGCTGTTTGGAGTTGTTCATGTTCAGTTGGAAGTAGACGTGGAAATAGTCTTTCCTGTTCGATCATTCCACCCACGCGATACTAAGGTTCCTTGGAGAGCAACTTGGTGCTATCTGCGATATAAAGTTAAAGATGTGATGTGTGCACCCTGTGATTGGGCAATTCCTTTTCGAAATATATACCCTAGCACAGGGGTCAGCAAATTTCTTCTGTAAGTGGTCAACCAGCAAATATATGCAGCTTTCATGGACCAAGTAATTTGTGGAAACTGCCCAACTCTGCTGCAGCAGTGTGGTGGCAGTTGGAAAAAATGTCATAGGCAAGCATGGCTGAAATCTGATTAAAATTTACTTACAAAAACGACCAGGCTGTAGTTTGCTTACCTCTGCCTGGAGAAACTCACACGTGCCCAACGAAGATGGGGCATTGTTCGACATGGCAACAAAAAGAGCAGAACCTAGATGTCCCCTAACGTCAGAAGAGGTCCATTTTATTTATCTAGCCATATATCAGACTATTATAGTATATTTAAAACAGACCTGACAACAACCCATCAACATGCTTAAGATTTATGCTGGCTTGATGTAGTGAAAAGAAGGGCCATATGTACCCCAATGTTCATAGCAGCAATGGCCACAATCGCCAAACTGTGGAAAGAGCCAAGATGCCCTTCAATAGACGAATGGATAAAGAAGATATGGTCCATCTACACAATGGAATATTACGCCTCCATCAGAAAGGATGAATACCCAACTTTTGTATCAACATGGACAGGACTGGAAGAGATTATGCAGAGTGAAATAAGTCAAGCAGAGAGAGTCAATTATCTTATGGTCTCACTTACATGTGGAGCATAAGGAAAAACATGGAGGGCATTGTGAGAAGGAAAGGAAGGGTGAGTGGGGGGAAGTTGGAGGGGGAGATGAACCAGGAGAGACTGTGGACTCTAGAAACAAACTGAGGGTTTTGGAGGGGAGGGGTAGGGGGTCGGGTGAGCCTGGTGGTGGGTATTGAGGAGGGCACGAATTGCATGGAGCACTGGGTGTGGTGCACAAACAATGAATCTTGGAACACTGAAAAAAATAAAGTTAATTGGAAAAAATAAATAAAAATTAAAAATTAAAAAAATCAAAAAATTACCCCCCCCCCAAATTTATGCTGGCTTTCGTAGAAAAAAACATGTGTCTGGAAGAGACTGTGGCTCCTTTACACAGAGCAACTAAGGAATGAGGGAAGCACTCTAATTTTGCAGTGGAAAGGGTTGTGCTCCCTCCCACGTCTCCAATCCCAGGCATCAGTCTAGTTTTCTGGCTCTTCATGATAGCCCTCAGAGGTCGGATTTCAGATTAAGTCTTAGCTTCAACCAGCTGTGTGACCTTGGACAAGTTATGAATCTGTCTGACCTCCATTGCTTCATGGTGTCCAATGGTGACGTTAATAGGAATAATTCACAGAAAGTAAAAATACCTGGCACTGTGTCTGGTACAGGGCAAAGGCTAAATAAATATTAACCAATATGAACACTGCATGAAAAAAATGAGTAGTCGGTACCAACGGTCACTTCTCAAGAAAAATAAATCCATTATATTTGTTTAAATGTAGATCATCTGAGAGAGTCTCACCTGAGTGGTGGGATTAAGAATCACATTAGTAATTATAGCTTGTTTTTATTGGTAGGAACTAGAGGCTGGGACAGATTTGTTGTAGCATGCATATTATCTCATTTAACCTTCATAAAAATCTTGTGGGGTAGGTACTATTTTTTTTTTTTAAATCATTTTTAAAAAATGATTTACTTGTGAAGAAATGGAGACCCAGAAAAGTTAGGTAAACTTGTCCAAAGACACACAGTTTGTCCCTGGAGGAGCTAGAGAACTCAAACCCTTGCCCCAGAAGCCAGAATACCTACTTGAAATCACAGTTGGGAGTAGGGAAGAAACAGTGACTTGAAATGGTGTTTTCAAGGTGTTTGGTAGGAAAACAAGGAGGGAGAGGTGATAGTCCCCTGATGAGGACAAGCAGTTTTCAGTTCTTTTTCCCCTAATTAAAGATGGAAGCCATGTTTTTGCACTGAGAGGAAATCTCCCTTGGAGCTACGCTGCCCAATATGGCGGCCACTAGCTACATGTGACGATTCAATTTATTTTTGTTTTTTTTTTTTTTTTGACTATTCAAATTTAAATTAATTCAAGTTAAATAAAATTTGAAATGCAGTGCCTCAGTCGCACTAGCCGTATTCCAAGTGCTTAGGAGTCACACATAGTTAGTGGATTTCCACCATGACAGAAAGTCCCATTGGACGGCACTCCACGAGAGACTAACGAGCCGGTGAGACACAGAAGT
Organism: Nasua narica; assembly: GCA_028533885.1. Lineage (NCBI taxonomy): Eukaryota > Metazoa > Chordata > Mammalia > Carnivora > Procyonidae > Nasua > Nasua narica. Next base: position 1,557,453 of record CM052803.1, read on the forward strand.
GGGGGTGACAGGTGAAACGAGGTCCATGCAGAATAGAGATAAGGAAAGTAAACAAATTGTCTTGCTTCCAGGATTCTCCCAGTTTTATGGAAATCTGCATCCTAGGAGCCCCTCCTGTCCTTCTTTTAAAACAGAAAAATCCCATGTGCGAGGAGCCGCCTCGGGACAGCTGGTCGCCCAGAATGCCTGGGAGATGGTGGGCAAGGTCCCTGGGTGCACAGGTTGCTAAAAGAGAGACGAGAGCACTTACTCAGTGGGATGGAGGGGATCTGGGCTGAGCGGGCACACTTGGGTGATGGTCAGGGTCATAGTCAGTTCTAGATCCCGCAAACGTCGACAGTGCTTAAGACAAAAGGCAGACACTTGCATGTCTTTCTTCTTGCTGATGATCAAAGTGGCTTTCTGACAGTCACTTAGGACCTGACGCACAAACGCCTCCTCCTGGATTTCATGCAGACAGTAGAATATCTGCGGGACGCCGTGGTGCAGTGTCGGTGGGCTACATTCATATGACAAGGCTACCACTTTCAGCAACTTCCTCTTATTACCCAGGGACAGCTTGCATCCAAATGACTTCCCTGCGGCTAAAGCGCACGTTTCATTTAAAAGGCCAAATAAGAAAAGCCCCATCTGAGCAAGATAGTTCTTCTTCCTTCCGGGATATGCTGTCAAGCGTACGATCTGAACACGGTCCAACACCCAGAAACTTCTGAGTCTTTGTGGAAAGCACAGAACGTACAGCAAGGCAGCAAAAAACTCCTGGAAGCTTATAATGGCAAATGCATAACGGTCTCTGTCACCTGCCACCCTTTGAAAAATATTCACACGGAGAAACGTAGCGACGGCGGCCTCATCCAGGTCGGCCTGCGCCAGGTCTTTCGTGTCGAACACCCATCGCATGTTCCACATGCCCTCTGCAGCCAAGTAGCACAGACCTTCCAGTTGTTTCTGACGCATGTTACTGGGAGGGCTTCCAGGGTTGGTTGGGAATAAGCTAGACAGATATTGGACGAACACAGCTGTGGCATTGGGATACGCCTGTGCCGGCTCCGCCCCCGTCTCCATCAGTTGTCTCAGACACGAGCAAACCATCCAGCAAACCGCGGGGACCTGACACATGGAGAAGAGGATTGTGTTCCCCATGACAAAACCCAAGGCTTTATCAGCGTCCCTCCTGTTTCGGAAATAGGTTCTGAAATACATGGTTCTTTCCGTCATGCTAAATCCTGTAAGCGTTACGAAGGAGGGATGTTTTAGGAAGGGCTTGAGTTTCCTCCAAGACGTGAACCTCAAGGTGAGCAGTAAGGTGGCTTCGGGAAGCATTCTTTTGCTCAGCAAACTGGTCAGGAGGACAGACCCGGGCAACTTCAGGCTCCAGTCGTCACTCAAGTCCGCTGGCCTATCCGTGAGGGTCAGTGATACTTCCTCGAAGCCATCAAAGAGGAGCAGAAGTTGGTCTGGTTTGGACATAATCTTGGGCATGAGAGACCGTGCCCCGGGCCACTTACGGGCGACCAGCTCCTCGAAGCTCTGCTCGTCCTCCTGGGGTATTTCCCGGCAGTGGAAGTAGAAAGCACACCAGAACTTGTGGGCGTAGAACTTGTTCTCTGCCCACTCCAACATCACCTTCTTGGCCAAGCTTGTTTTTCCCACCTCAGCGACTCCCTGTAGGACCACAGTCTTGGGCTGTCTGCCTTGAGGTCTTCGGGGAAGAAAAAGACATGGTAAGAACGTCTTGTACCTCTCTATGTCTTGGTAGAAGAAGTCCATGTGGTTCCCAAACCCAGTGGTCATGATCCGTATCATGGAATACTCATCCATCATGTGCAGTTTGTACTCCTGCATTTTATCTGGATCAGTAAGGGGAGAAATACAGGGTACAGGGTACAGGGTCAGAGTCATTTATGAGAACCGATTGAACGAAAAGAAAGCTAGCCTTGATATCTACATCAAGCCCCGTGACACACCTGCACATGTCATGCTCTTTTCCTGACAGCACTGTTCCAAAAAAGAAGCCGTCAGTACTCAGAAAAGTCAACTTGAACTTAAGCAGAGAAGGGCTGCTTTTTTACTTAAGAAATATGGGGAGGGGGGGTGTAAAGCTGTTGAAATTCCCTCGGTGTTTCTGTAGCTTCAGGGCCAAGTGATATCACATTTCTGTAAGTACATCCTTTATTCTTCTTGCCTCATGACAAGGGGGTTGTTGTTGTAGTTATATTATCATTATGTCATAATTTATATTGGTATTCGAAGCAGAAATAATGGGGAGAAGGGACACGTTTGCGGCTTGTGTATGCTTCCATCGGTGCAAACCGGAGCACTCAGGAGACTTCTACTTATATCTCTTGGCCTAGAGCCATCAGATGGTTCACCCCAACTTTAAGGAAACCTGGAGAAACAGTATTTCCCCTAGGGCTGGGTCCATTTTATCCCTAAATAAATTGGATTCTGTCAACACATGAAATATGGGGTAGGGAGTTAATAGGATCTGTCACAGCCTTTATCCCAACCTGTGATTCTCTCTCCCCTCCCCTCAACAGGAATCTATAGATTAGACATGATGTCTGACTCCGACTTCATTCCCTCCACCTCTGGCTGATGGATAGGAGGAAGCTTACTACAAGTTCAAGATCTACTTACTCATTAGGTTTATGAGGGTAAGCAGGTCACAGAATCTCTAAGCCTCTTTCCCACCATCTCCAAAATCAAGCAGACTTTACAACTCTGGCTCAGACTGTGGTCAGAACCATCGGCCCTCCAGTGTTTGTTGGATGGGTAAAATCTAACTGTGCTAAGGCTAGAACTGGGCATCCCATACCCCACTTACTGTGTGTTTTCCTAACACTTAGAGTGTTGCCCTTGGGCCCTCAGCTCCTTTTGACCCATCTCTTCACACAACCTCACCGGCAAGTACACACTTGATTCACATGAACATAATTTGGGTTCTTCCTAGAATCCCCAACTTTTGATGCTTCAGGATGGTGGCATGGAGAAGAGGATGGATTAAGGTATCTGCTGTATTTGTGTGCCCACCAACTGTTCCCAACAGCACTCCAGTGGTTCTTTGGGAAACCACCCCTTGCCACTCTTGGTTTGTTAAATTGGGCTGTGGCTGGCCCTACCTCCAAGCTCTCTCTGAAGTACATGGGCCAGTCCTAACCAATGAGGGTGCTTCATCGTTTCATTCATTGTTGAGCTCGTGACCTCAGTTCCTTCAGCTGAATCAGTTCTAGGATGAGTGGTGGAGAAATGAGAAAATACTCCTTCTGCTGATGGTGCTAAGCAGGTACGAGATATGTGTGAGGGAGCTGGTGGCCAAGATGGCCACCGTGGTGGGAGGGGCCACTCAGGCTGAGTCCCTTGGGAGAAGAGGGAGCTAGGGGAAGGACAGTGATGGAGACATGATGTCAAGGAGACATCACCTGATGTCTCCGACTGGGCTGGTGGCTGGACTTCTCAGTTAGGTGTGTCCGCAACTACTCTTTTTTCTTAAAATTCTGATTCATAGAAGAGACACCGACATACTAATTTACTCTCTACCTCGCCTCAGGAACTGAGCTTCTTACCCCAGCCCACAGCCCGTTTTCCTCCAGGCTCTGTCACAAAGCCGGCACATACCAGATTCTCCTTCCTCCAAATTCACTGGCACTTCTCTTGGGTTCGAGTCCTCTGGCTCCAGGTTGGGTAGAATGTCTGAAACAGACAAGAAGGAGACCGATGCACTGTAATGACTGACAGGACAGGGAAAGCCACATGAAAGCAATGGGCCCTTTCAGGATAGGCCGCACCACATCATCCGAGAGTCCCTTTCTGTCACCACCTTAGTCCAGGGTGAAGAAAATTGCCTAGACTTCATCATGATGTTAGGAAGTAAGGAAATGGTGCTGTTTTAGGATGTCCTGAAGAAGTATTCAATTACCAGTCAATAGCTCAGCCATACACAGAGGGAGCAATATACACAAACACACATGCATATGTATATATAAAATATATGCATACTTAAAAATCTATGTATGTAAACGTATATATGTGTATATATCTATGTATGTACATATTTATATGTATATGAAAATAATCGTGTATACACACACATACATATATATTCATTGATTCTTCTTACTCGTGTTAAGTTCTATAAAATTACTGTAAATATTCATATAGCCAGTACTACTTCCCCATGAATACACGGTTAGATTCCTATAGCCTCTGCTTACAACGTTTTTGGCTCTTTAGTACATAACCATGGTCTACGTGTGTTTTTGTTTAAAGAAATCTTTTTTCGTATGATTTAAATTTTTTAAATTTTATTTTTCCAGTGTTCCAAGATTCATTATTTAAGCACCACACCCAGTGCTCCACATTTAAAGAAATCTTATTCAATTTATATTGTTTATTCAATAAATATTGTTGATTCGTGAACACTGAACTCAACACTCGATAGCAACATAACTCATGTCTGAATGAAGCTTACCCAACACATGTATTTTCTCTGTGTTTAGGACACTAGACATCCCTTCACCTCTACCTTGGGGGGCAGGTTAAACAGGAACATCGCCAATGAGATACACTTCTGTATCTCATTGCATCATAAAAAAGTGGCACCAAACAGACTGTGGAAGGGCACTTATTTACAGGATGAGTGCACAGGTGAGAAGGCAGAGCACTGCTTTATTCAGCTGCAGCTGGGAACATCTGTGTCCAATTTTTCTCCAACCTACATGTCTGTAAATGACTCTGAAGGTGCCACAATTACTGAGTTTGGAGTTAAAAATAAATTTTAGTGAATAGGCAAATTCACAAACATGGAATCCCTCAATAATGAAGATAGAGTGTATATAGATACCAGATAAGCAGTATCTGGTTAAGTTTTTTAAAACTATGCTAATATGATAGTCTTTGACTTTTGGGGTCAGAGTTATCATCATACTCCACAATTTGCCTTCTTGTTCAGGTGGCCAATATGGGTAGCCAGTAAAGTATTTGGTTCTTTAATACTCAAACCCATTCCCATTTTTTTAGCTCTTTAATACTCAAACCCATTCCCATTTTTAAAAAAGATTTTGTTAACAATGAGTCTTGGAACACTGAAAAAATAAAATAAAATAAATAAATAAAAATAAAAAAGATTTTGTTTATTGTGGCCATTGCTGCTGTGAACATGGAGCACCCCAGTGTTCATAGCAGCAATGGCGACAATAGCCAAACTATGGAAGGAGCTGAGATGCCCTTCAACAGATGCGTGGATAAAGAAGATGTAGTATTAAGGAGAGCACATATTGCATGGAGCACTGGGTGTGGTGCATAAACAATGAATCTTGGAATGCTGAAAAAATAAAAAAACCGAAGATGTGCTGTATATATAAAATGGAATATTACTCAGTCATCAGAAAGGATGAATACCCACCTTTTGCATCGACATGGATGGAACTGGAGGGGATTATGCAAAGTGAAATGCATCAATCAGAGAAAGACAATTATCATATGGTTTCACTCATGTGTGCAACATAAGGGATAGCATGGAGGACCATAGAGGAAGGGAGGGAAAGCCAAAGGGGGAGAAATCAGAGAGGGAGACAAACCATGAGAGACTCTGGACTCTGGGAAACAAACTGAGGGTTTCACAGGGGAGTGGAACGAAGGGGAGGGGGTAACAGAGTGATGGGTATTAAGGAGGGCACATGTTGTGATGAGCACTGGGTGTTATGTGTAGTTAGTGAACCACTGAACACTGCATCAAAAACTAATGATGTACTATACAGTGGCTAACTGAACAAAATAAATTTTTTTAAGATTTTATTTATTTATTTGCTAGAGAGAGAGAGAGAGTACAAGGGGAACTCTCAGGCAGAAGGAGAAGCAGGCTCCCTGCTGAACGAGAAGCCCAACGTGGGACTTGATCCCAGGACCCTGGGATTATGACCTGAGCCGAAGGCAGCTGCTTAACTGACTGAGCCACCCAGGCATCCCCTATCTCCATTCTGTATACCAGATTACTACTCACCATTTAGCTCCATCTGTACCCGAAGACAAAGTTCTCTCAGGTTCATCTTGGCAAAGATGTCATGAGTCACATCCCAAGCTAGTCGTCCAGGGAAGAACTCCACCAAGAGATGAACCACTTCTCCCCATCTGGCTGTCTTCACCTGGTCCCAGGTGATCTGGGCAGACCCAGGCCTGGGGTTCTCATCCACTAAAAGCTGCTTGAAGGTTTGTAGCTCCTCCTTGCTTAAATAGACCATGTACAGCATGATTCCATTTTCAAAAGGAGTGTTGTAGGAGGCAGAGGACATCAAGGATGAGACTAAATAACAAGGAGAAGAAGAGCTAGAAGAGGAAGAAGAAAAGGAGGAAGACCGAGAAGAAGACCGGGAAGAAGAGCAGGAAAAAGGGCCAGACCTCAGATTCATATCACTCATCTTCGCTCAAGACTTAGAACCTTAGTGCCAGTGATAAAGACAACCAGTTGGAAGAGAGAACAGACCAGACCTGTGGAGACACGAAAATATAAGAAAATTAAAACCCACTCAAGAAGACAGATTTATTGAATCCATATCTGGTAGAGCACACCACGCACCAGATACTCTCTTTAGCTCCTTTCCCCCCAAGGTTCTTCCTCTTGTGGAAAAACCTAAAGACCTGTCCAGTATTCAGGCTTAGTGTTTAGACTCAAGTCCACTCTGTAGTTTTTATTCTTGATGCCATGTATTAGAAAGCTAAGTGGCCAAATCACAGCACCTCTCGGTGCCTCTTTTCTGATCTTTGATCCTGGGACCAGAGCGTACCCGTCAGTGGGGATGTGAGGATTCTGAAAGAGACGAATCTACAGGTACATTTGGAGCTGTGTCTGGCACATCACAGCTAACAGTTATTTGTGGCTTATAGCTATGGCTCAGTTATTTTATTTTACTATTAATTTTTTTATGTTATGTTAGTCACCGTACAGTACATCATTAGTTTTTGCTGTAGTGTTCCACGATTCATTGTTTGCCTATAACACCTAGTGCTCCATGCAATCCATGCCCTCCCTAATACCCATCACCGGGTTCACCCATCCTCCCACTACCCGGCCCTCTGAAATCCTCAGTTTGTTTTTCAGAATCCACAGTTTCTCATGGTTCGTCTTCCCCTCCGATTTCCCCCACTTCATTTTTCCCTTCCTTCTTCTAATGTCCTCCATGTTTTTCCTTATGTTCCACAACATAGTGGAACCATATGATAATTGACTCTCTCTGCTTGACTTATTTCACTCAGCATAATCTCCTCCAGTCCTGTCCATATTCATGCAAAACCTGGGTATTCGTCCTTTCTGATGGCCGAGTAATATTCCATTGTATATATGGACCACATCTTCTTTATCCATTTGTCTGTTGAAGGGCATCTTGGCTCTTTCCACATTTTGGCTATTGTGGACATTGGTGCTATGAACTTTGGGGTGCATATGGCTCTTCTTTTCACTGCCTCTGTATCTTTGGGATAAATGCACAGTAGTGCAATTGCTGGGTCATAGGGTAGCTCTATTTTTAATTTTTTGAGGACAACAACCTCCACATTGTTTTCCTGTGGGGAACTGACTGCAAGTTGACACAGTCCTTGTGGTCAAGGGAGTTTTACCAAAGGCTGGCTCCCACAATCCCTGCAGGCCACTCACTATTTGGGAGAGGCCTTCCATAAGCCCTCTGGGTCAAGCTGACACGGTCCTTGAGTTCCTCTGTAAATATGCTTGAATAAACTCTTTTGTTTTGAAGCAAGGCAGCCACGTGGGACTTGTGGTCATCTGACCTTGAGTTCCTTGATAAACATCCTTGTTATTGAACCATAAAATGAAGTCTCTCATGCATGTTGGGGGTCCACTGGGTTATCAGCCCATGGAGACTTCCCAATCCCAGCTTTCTGACTCTTGTCTTTCTTAATTTCCCACCGGTCTTCCCTTGGACTTCTCACACTGTCCGTGACATTTTCCAAAGTGGCTGCACCAATTTGCATTCCCACCAACAGTGGAAGAGGGTTCCCCTTTCTCCACATCCTCTCCAACATATGTTGTTTCTTGCCTTGTCTATTTTTGCCATTATAACTGGTGTAAGGTGGTATCTCAATGTGGTTTTGATTTGAATTTCCCTGACAACTAATGATGATTTTAAAGACTCAATGGGAATTCATAAAAAGTGTCTGGAATCAAAGGCATGTTATTCCTCTCCATCCAGTGTCTCATCCTTCTTTTGTCTTCCTTTGTGATTATCATGAACAAGAAGTGGAATGTGGAGAAGAAGAAAGAAAGCAATGAGATTACCAGCAGGAGAGGGGCTCACTTCTTGGTCAGCCTGCTGCTTACATACAATTGCTTCTCTGAATTTTCATTGTTACCATCTTTTAATCCTTATCCCCATCATTTGAGAACTTCCTGTATACTTCCCTTAAGTTATCATGTATTGGGCACTAACACAATGTTTTATTTCCTTTGACTTACTGCAATGATTTTTGACCTTTGAAGGCCCCTGTGGATGACGACCACTGCTTAAGCAAGCACTCAGCTTTCACCTCCACTCTTGGATTCTGTCATTCCTGATAGGTAACCAAAAAAGCCTACATTAAGAAAAAAACATCTCAAACAACCCAACTTCACACCTCAAGGAACTAGGAAGAGAAGAACAAACTGAGCCCCAAGTTAACAGAAGGAAGAAAATAGTACAGATCGGAGCAGAAATAAATGAAATAAAGACAGGAAAGACATTAGAAAAGATCCATGAAACTAAGAGTTGTTGGGGTGTTACATGCAAACAATGATCATGGAACACTACATCAAAAACTAATGATGTCCTTGTACGGTGACTAACATGACATAAACAAGGATAAACAACATGGAGCACTGGATGTGCATGAACAATGAATCTTGGAACACTGAGAAAATAAAATTAAATAAAAAAAATTGACAAACGCTTAGACCATGAAAAAACAGACAGGACTCAAAATCTGAAATAAAAGAGAAGACATTACAACTGGTACCACAGAAATAAAAAGGATCATGAGAGACCACTATCAATTGTTGCTATCAGCTGTTATGTCTTGGAACATCTGAAGAAAATAAAATTAAATTAAGATGTTTAAAAAAAAACAATTACACATCAATGAATTGGATAAAGAAAAATAAATGGATAAATTTCTAGAAGCATACAAACTACCAAGATTGAATCATGAAGAAACAGAAAACATGAGCAAATGATTAACAAGTAAGGAGATGGAATTAGCAACCAAAAATCTCCCCCAAAAGATAAGCCCAGAGCCAGATGATTTCCCTGTGAATTCCACCAAATACTGAAAGAAGAGTAATACTAATCTCAAATTCTTCCAAAAATTGAAGAGGAAGGACTCCAAACTCATTTTATGAGACTAGGATCACTCTCACACCAAAATCAGATAAGAATACTCCAAGAAAATTACAGACTAATAGCTGATGAACATAGATGCAAAAATCCTCAATAAAATTCTAGCAAATAAAATTTGCCTTTTGTTTCAAAAGTTTATTATAATCTATGACTTCCAGGAACATGGCTCATTTGAATAAAAAGAAAATGACATACCATCAACAACAAAAAAATTTTAGCAAATTGAATTTAACAACACATTAAAATGATCATACACCATGACCAAATGGGATTTATCCCTGGGAGTGCAATGATTGTTCAACAGAAATCAAGAAATTCAACACAACACATCAATAGAATGAAGTGTAAACCCCGTATGATTATTCCAATAGAGGAAGAAAAAGTATTTGACAAGACTCAACATCATTTCACAACAAAAACTCTCCAACAATTCCCCCCTCCCTTCCCTCTCGGAGGGGTGATGAACCATGAGAGAGTGTGTCCGCTGAGCAACAGACTGAGGGGTTTGGAGGGGAGGGGGTAGGGGGTTGGGCAAGCCTGGTGGTGGGTATTGAGGAGGGCACGTATTGCATGGAGCCCTGGGTGTGGTGCATGAACAATGAATCTCGTAACAATGAAAAAATAAAAGTACTTGGGGGAAAAAAAACTCTCAACAAATTAGGTGTGAATGGAAAGTAACTCAACATAATGGAGGCCATATAGGACAAGCCCACAGCTAACATACCACTGGACCATGAAAAGCAAAAGCTTTCCCTCTTAAATCAGGAATGAGACAAGGATGCCCGCTCGCCCACTTCTATTCAACATAATACTGCAAGTCCCAGCTAGAGGCAAGAAAAAGAAAACAAAAGGCATCCAAGTCAGGAAGAAGTAAAATTATTTCTGATTACAGATGACACGATCTCACAAATAGAAAATTCTGAAGACTCCACCGAAAATAATGTTAGAACAGACCAATTCACTTAAGGTGCAGAATACAAAATAAATACATGAAAATCAGTTGTGTTTTTATATATCAACAATGAAATATCTGGAAAAGAAATTCACTAAACAACCTCATTTATTATTTCACCAAAAAGAATAAAATATGTAGGTATAAATTTCATCAAGGAGGTGAAAGGAAACGATATGACATTGATTAAAAAATTGAAGACACAAATTTATGAAAAGATCCCATGCTCTTGGATTGGAATATTTAATATTGTTAAAATGTCCAAACTACCCAAAGCAGTGTATGGATTCAATGCAATCTCTATCACAATTCCAGTGGCATTTTTCACAGAAATACAAATAATAATCCTAAAATTTGTATGGGACCACAAAATACCCTGAATAGCTAACACAATCTTGAGAAAGAACAACAAAGTTGGAGGCATCACACTTCTCAGTTTCAAGCTATATTCTAAAGCTATGGTAATCAAAACAGTATGGTACTGGTATAAAAACAGACACAAACCAGTAGGACAGAATCTAGAGCCCAGAAATAAATCTATGCATATATGGTCAACTAATAATTGAAAATGGAGCCAAGAACGTATAATGGGGAAAGGATCATCTCTTTAGTTAAGGTGTTGGGAAAATTGGATACCCACATGCAAAGGAACGAAATTGGTCTCTTCTCTTAAACCATGTGCAAAAATTAACTCCAAAGGGATCAAAGACTTTAATGTATTGCCTGAAACTGTAAAACTCTGAGGAGAAAACATATGGGAAAGTCTCTTTAACATTAATCTTGGCAACGATTTGGGGGGTATAATACCAAAATCTCAGGCAACAGAGCAAAAACAAAACAATGAGACTTATCTTAAACTGAAAGGCTTGTGCGCACAGCAAAGGAAACAATCAATAGAATGAAAAAGCAACCTACGGGATGGATGAAAATATTTGCAGATCATACATGTGATAAGGATTAACATCCCAAATATATAAAGAACTCCTACAACTCAATGAAAAACAAAAACAAAGCAACAAACAGCAACAACATAAGACTGAACCAACACCCCCATTAAAATGGGCAAAGGCCCTGAGTCAGTATTTTTCCAAAGAAGCTGTAGAAATGACCAAAAGATATGTGAAAAGATGCTCTCAACATCACTACTTACTAGGGAAATGCTAATTAAACCATGAGATCTATCACACCTGTTAAGATGACTATTATCAAAGACAACAGACAACACGCGAGGATGTGGAGAAAAGGGAACCCGGGGGCACTGCTGGTGGGAATGTAAGTTGGTACAGCCAATATGGAAAACAGTATGGAGCCTTCTCAAAAAATTAAAAATAGAACTACTTTATGATCCAGCAATCCCACTTCTGGATATACATCCAAAGGCAACGAAATCAGTATCTTGAAGATGTATCTCCATCCGCATGTTTGCTGCAGTATTGTTCACAATTTCCAAGATATGGAAACAATCTAAGTGCCCATCAATGGATGAATGGACGAAAAAAAGGTGGTTTATATACAATGGATTATTACTCAGCCATTAAAAAGAAGCAGGTTCTGCCATTTACAACGCTATGAATGAACCAGATACAGAAAGGTAAATACTATATGATCTCACTTATCTGTGGAATCTCAAGTGTTGAACTCATAAAACCAGAGAGTAGAATAGGGGTTGCCTGGGATTGGGGTTAGGGGAAATGAGGAGATTTTGGTCAAAGGGTACAAACTTTCAGTTATAAGATGAATATGTTTTGGGGAATCTAATGTACAGATGGCAACTGTAGTCTATCACATAGATCCTTTCTCATCCATTTTGCAAAGGAGAAAACTGAGCTTTATGTAGATTAGCTAAATTGGCCAAAACTGTGACAGAAACCAGACATTGGAGTCAAGTCTCATTCCTAGCCCTTTACACCAAGCCATGTGCCCGAACTGATTATGATCTTTATTGAAAAGTACCTGGGGGGAGGTGGTGTCAAAGCATTTCTTAATCTTAGCTGTCTCCTCTTCGTGACTACAGCTTTCTTGTGTTTTTGTTGTTGTTATTATTGTTTTTATTATTATTATTATTATTAAATCTTATCAGCTAATGGCTACCATAGACTTCTGAGTCCCTGGAGACCCTCTGATATTTCTTTCAAGTCTCGGGACTGTGCTAGCTCTCAGAGTCCTCGGCCCCCAGCTGGGAAAAAAAGATTGAGAATTTAGGACTTCGCTTCAGGGGACAGGAAGACTGGCTTTCAGAGATTGGTCAGGATTTTATCAAGGAAACAGAGCTGGTTGTTTTCAAAGGCGAATCTCTAGCTTTGCTGTGCATTTTCGATAGGGGCCAACTGGACTTGGTGAACTTGAGTGCCTGCCATTGTAACTAAGAAGGTGAGATGGTGCAGATGATAGGGACGGGAGAGAAAAAAATACAACACTCACCCCGAAGGGAATTAGGCTCCCCGGCTCCTTCCTGTCAATACATCTCCCAAAGCAGAAAGAAAAGCACTGGGTCTGCCCTGCCCCCAGCCCTAATAGGCTCTGTGGTCCCAGGCGGTTAACATCATCCCTCCCATTGGCTGAGGCTGGCACATGACCATCCTCTCATCCTCTGCACTGCATAGCTTGGAGGCCATTTAGCATCCCAGGTCCCAGGTAAGGGGCTCTAAGGCTTGTTCCCCACAGGTGCTTTCAATCTGAGAAGGAACTGCTCCCCAACCCCTTAGATTCAGAAGAACAAGCCACTTCCGAAAATTATGGTTTTGGAGAGGGCTGGTACTGGTCCCCGAGTGTGGCTTCCCACTTGAAAACATCTAGAACTATTTATTGGGTGATCTTGTACACCTGTCCATCTCCCCTACTTGGAATGAATTTGAGCCAAAGGAGGGTCCCAGTTTCACCAGGACCCAGTGCGGTTCCGAATGCAACAGGCCCTGTCGAAGAGAGACCCAGAAACAGAGCACGTAGGAAAATGACATAAATAGACCTGCTGGAAGTAGTTTTTCCACGGAGACTCTCGGGTGCTCTGATCTGCAGTCAAGGCGTTTGTACATACGGTTTTATCTGTTTCTTTCCAATTCTTACACCTGTCTCTAAGTGCTTCCTAATTTCCAATGTAATATTGCCAATTTAAATTTAAAATGGTCAGCTAAATTCTTGAATTCAATCTGCGAATGCCGCCAAGACGATATTAACTAGCAGTGGCATGAAAACTGTCCCAGCGTTCCTGACTTTAGTGGAAGAGCCTTCACATGTGTGACGGAATGCTGTCACAGGTGGTTTTCCTGGTGTTGGGAGAAGAATTGGTCCCTAGATGTGGTTACCTCTGTGGTTTATATTTCAAGGCCTCTTGGGCTCTTTCTGCCCCTTTTCTCATTATTTTACACGACCTCTCAGATAGCAGGAGAGGTACATTAATGGCCTTTGGCTGGAGGAGAAGACTCCCTTCACGTCAGGATAGCATGGGTTTGGGTTTTTTTTTAAGATTTTATTTATTTATTTATTTGACACAGAGAGAGAGAGATCACAAGCAGGCAGAGAGAAAGGGGGAAGTAGGCTCCCCGCTGAGCAGAGAGCCCGATACGGGGCTCCATCCCAAGACCCTGAGATCATGACCGAAGCCTGAGGCATGGGTTAAGGCAGAGGCTTAACCCACTGAGCCACCCAGGCGCCCCAAGAGCATGGGTTTTAATTAGAAACCCACTTGTGCCTCCCCTTTCCCAGCTAGTGATGATTTGCACCTGGAGAAGGCGTCGGAGATTATGTGTGGCAGCTGGGTCCTGAGTGGCTTCTCAACCTAGCTAGGGGGAGTCAGAAGGAAGCCATAAACTAGGAGCTTGGAGGGAGACCTGATAGGCTGAGGTGCAGCCTGAGGGCCAATCACAGGCTGGGGAGGAGTTGCAGTTGGCTATTTCTTGAAGGTTCTCTGAGCTGGGGCATCTGGGAAGTTGCCTGAGAGGACAAGTCTGATCGGTAAGTGACGTCCCCTCTCTCTGTGACTCCAAAACTTCTCTAGCGTTCCTCCTCCCGTGGGATCCTGTGGGTGTTTTTTTTTTAAAGATCTGCTTTATTGAGGTATGATTGATAAACAAAAAACCCTGCACATACTTAAGTACAGCTTTATGAGTTTGGACAAAGACATACACTCTTAAAACAGTCACCACAATCAAGATAGTAGATGTATGCATCATGTCCAAAGGTTTGCGTCGTTCGGCGTGTGTGCCCGCGAGGTGAGAACACTTAAGATGTACCCTCTCAGCGAAACTCTCAGTGCATAATGCATTACTGTTAACGGTGTGTACTTTGCAGACTACAGCAGACCTCTAGAACTAATCCTCGGATAACCGGCGCTTTGCTGTGGGATATACGTGCAAGAGGATTTTATTCAACCTTAAAAAAAATCTTGTAACACTGGAAAAATAAACATATTTGGGGGGGGTGAGTCTTGCCATGTGTGACAACGTGGATGAACCTGGAGGGTGTTATGCTAAGTGAAGGTAGCCAGCCCCAGAGGGACAAACTGCATGATGAAAGGTCTCAGAAGTATCTGAAAGAGTCACACTTTTAGAGGCAGAGACTAGAAAGGTGGTTTACTGGGAACTGGGCAGGGTTTGCCACCGACGCTTTCTTAATCAGCAGCAGTCTCCTGCAGCTCTGTCCTTGGACTTAAAGCTTCTCTCTTTCTAGACCCAGGAGATTCCATAGTTCTTGGAGAACTTCTCGCTGGGTTCCTCCATTGTATCTTCTCCCTCCAGGACTTTTGCTCCTGTGGTTTTCACTGACCACTGCCCCAGGTCTCTTTCCTTTCTCCTTGGTTCAATCTGATGGAGTCTTCAAGCCTCCTACAACTCCCTTTCCTCTCTGGCTTGCTCCTTCTGTTGGCTGCGTGATTTCGTGGCACCTCGTAGGGTCCCGTCTCAGACGCGGCACTCTGTAATATTGATCACAGTTGTTTCCCATTATTTACAGATTCCTTAACTGTGAATTCACTGGCTGGCTGAAGGGTATTTCTAACCACCCCCACCGCCAAATCAATACTTGTTGGGCATTCTCCTGGGCCTTCTTGGACATGCGCAGAACAAGAAAGATTTGAGAAATGCTCCCAGCTGGGGGCTTGGACAAACCAAAGCTCGGCATTCTCGCTTTAGCTTTTCTCCTCTATGTAGATGTCCTAGCTGGTCTGTTGGGCGCCATGTCTTTTGTATTTTCGTGCTTTTTCTTTTGAGATAGCAGGACTACTTAATATGCCCCGTGTGTACTGGTGAAGTCCTATTTGGTGGTCTTCAGCTTGAGAAGGCTGGTGCTGTGCCCTACAGAGAAACATCTGTGCTAGGTGCTCTTTTCCTTCAGGCGCAATAATACCGTGGGCCCAGTATAAATGAAACAACGGTTCGGGTTGTATGCGTGTCTCTGTTTAGGACCTCTTATTCAACAAGGTTATGTATTGATGGGTCGACAAAAATGCCGTGACCAGAAGCTTTCAGGATGCTAACCTTGTGTTTGCTGCAGCAGCAGTGGTGTAGTAATTGCTAATTCGGGGCTCCTGGTGACTTCATAGAACGTGATGAGTGCCAACGAGCACCAGCTGCGCCTACAGCAGCAGATGGTATGCGTTTACTAGGCGAGCTGGTGGAGAAGTCAACAAGACACACACAGACTTTGCAAATATGCATTTTCGTGGCTGGCGTGCAAGCTCGTGAAGTCCGCGTGGAGAAGGCTGTGTTGCCAGTTCTAGTACAACGTGTCACCTGCGCCTGGGATTGGATGATAGTTTGATGCCGTTCCTAGTCCAGACTGTCCACTGATCTTTCTCCTCCCTGTTAATACCTCCCAGGGCTTTCCCCCAGGAGCTCCCAGGAATTTCAGTGCTGTCCTGTGAATCTGGGCTGCTGGGATTTTTTTTCCCTAATGTTAATTCCATTAGCCAACTTAGAGTACAGGATTAGTTTCAGGCGTAGTGTTCAATTGATCAGTTGCATATAACACCCAGTGTTCATCCTGTCTCACGCCCCCCCCCTTTTAAAAATAGCTTCTATTTATTTATTGGACATAGAGAGTGAGAGAGGGAATACAAGCAGGGGGGGAGGGAGAAGCAGGCTTCCCACAAATAGGGAGCCCGATGCACGGCTTGATTCCAGGACCCTGGAATGCCTGAACCAAAGGCAGACGCTTAAAGACTGAGCCACCCAGACACCCATCTCACGCCAATCTTAATGCCCATCACCCAATTATCCCCTCCTCCCACCCACCTCCCTTCCAGCAACCCTCAGTTTGTTGGTCGGAGTCCAGAGTCTCTCATCATTTGTCTCCCTGATTTCTTCCCAGTTTTCCCTCCCTTCCCCTATTCCTCCCTTCCCCTAGGATCCTCTGCATTCTTTCTTCTATTACACATATGAATGAAACTCTGTAATTGCCTTTCTCTGCTTGACTTACTTCACTTAGCATAATACCCTCCAGTTCCATCCATGTTGATGCAAATGTGGGTATTCATCCTTCCTGATGGCTGAGTAATATTCCATTGTATGTATGGACCACATCTTCTTTATCCATTGGTCTGTTGATGGACATCTGGGCTCCTTCCACAGTTTGGCGATTGTGGACCTTGCTGTTATGAACATTGGGGTGCAGGTACCCCTTCTTCTCACTACATCTGTATCTTTGGGGTAAATACTCAGTAGTGCAATTGCTGGGTTGTAGTATAGCTCTATTTTAACTTCTTGAGGAATCTCCATTCTGTTTTCCAAAGGGGCTGCCCAGCTTGCGTTCCCACTGACAGTGGAAGGGGGTTCCCCTTTCTCCACATCCTCTCCAACATTTGTTTCCTGTCTTGTTGATTTTGGCCATTCTTACTGGTGTAAGGTGATATCTCAGTGTCGTTTTGATATGTATTTCCCTCATTCCAAGTGATGTTGAATACTTTTTCATGTGTCTGTTGGCCATTTGTAGTTCTTCTTTGGAGAAATGTCCATTCATGTCTTCTGCCCGTTTTTTGACTTGATCGTTTTGTGGGTATCGAGTTTGAGAAGTTTTTTATAGAGTTGAATATCAGCCCTTTGTAGTGTCATTTGTAAATATCTTTTCCCATTCCGTGGGTTGCCTTTTAGTTTTGCAGACAGTTTATTTTACTGTGCAGAGGCTTTTCATCTTGATGAAGTCCCAGTAGTTCATTTTTGCTTTTGTTTGGGATGGTTTTAATAGCTACCTGTTCTGAAGGATGTCCTTGTCAGAGAGGCAAGTCTGCAGACCAGTTGCCTCAAGCCTGTTCTCTGTTGCCTCTAGTGCTCCCTGGGACTTGATGACCTGTGTCTGGGCTGGACCAAGCTCTGAGGGGAATAGCAGTAGACTTTTTTTTTTTTTGGGGGGCATAAATATTGTGTATAAACTTTGAGATATTTTGAGGTTTATTTGTAAGATTGAAAAAATTGAAAATTAAATTAAAAATTCTTTTCTCAGGGAAGCTATCTAGCACTTCGCGAATTATACCATGATCTCTCATTTAACAGCTTTCCCCAAATGGCAACAACTTGCAAGTAAGTTCTATAATGAAAGGTACCAATATAGTGCTGGGACCTCACACCAGGTCAAGATCATTCAGAGTAGAAGAAAGATCTTCCCTCTTCGCATAAAAAGAATTACGTTCATAAACTATTATTATGCTAAGCATGATGAAAAAATTTAATCTCTGGGGCACCTGGGTGGCTTAGTCAGTTAAGCTTCTGCCTTTGGCTCAGGTCTTGATGCCAAGGTCCTGAGATCAAGCACGCCATCCTGCTCCCTGCTCAGTGGGCAGCCTGTTTCTCCTTCTGCCCCTCCCCTACACTCATGTGTGCATTCTCTCTCTCTCTCTCTCTCTCTCAAATGAATAAATAAAATATATTTTTAAAAAGTTTAAAAAAAAATTCTTTTCTTCCTCCACATTATTATAGTAGAAAACACATAACCACCTTAAATATTTGTATTCTTTTAATTTTATTTTTTTCAGTGTTCGAAGATTCATTGTTTATGCACCACACCCAGTGCTCCATGCAATACGTGCCCTCCTCAATACCCACCACCAGGCTCACCCAAACCCCAACCCCCTCCTATCCAAAACCCTCGGTTTGTTTCTCAGAGTTCACAGTCTCTCATACTTTGTCTCCCCCTCCCATTTCCCGCAATTTATCCTTCCTTTCCTTCTCCCAGTGTCCTCCATGTTTTCCCTTATGCTCCACATGCAAGTGCAATCATATGATAATTGACTTTCTCTGCTTGACTTCTACATACATTGCAATGCACCCTCTCCCTGTCTGAACCTGAATGGTTCCAGTGCTCTATAATGGCTCCTGGTGCCCCTCCCAGGCTCCCCAGCACTAACCTCTATTCTAGATTCTGTCATGGTGGGTTAACTTCTGAGCTTCATATAAAGATAATATGCAGCGGTACATGTTGTGACCTGGTCTCTGCTGCTCGACGTAATAATTGGGAGGTTGATCCATGCTGTTGCGTAGGTTGGTGGTTTTTATGTCTTTCTGTATAGAATGCCGTTGTATGGATGTAACACATTTCCCCATTGGTGGACGTTTGGCTTCTTCCCCATGTTTGACTATTATCAGCTAGAGTTGCCATAAACATTCTTATTCTTGTCTTTTGGACATGTGCCTGGGAGGGGAGTTGCAGGATCTGTGCATGTGTAGCTCTAGAATTTGCTGCCAGGGAGCTGTACACAGCGGCTGTATATTTTCACACTCCTCCAGGGAAGGCATGGTTCTTCTAGCTCCATATTGGTGACAACGCTAGATGTCAGCCCTTACCATCTCAGCTCCTCCCATTGGGGTATAGAATTCTTTCCCTGTGGATCCAATAGAAATCTTCTAATGAGTCCTGTTCATGGGCCATCTGGATAACCTCACGTGTGAGATGCCTCCTGAAGTGTTGTGAGCATTAGTAAAATTAGCATGTTCTTATAACAGTCATTGGGGGTAGTGTTCTGTATACGTCAGTTAGGTCAAGTTAGTTAATGATGTGGTTCAAGTGTTCTGTATCTTATACTTTTTTCCTGCCTGTTCCCTTAAATCTTAAATCTCCAGTTAATCACCTTTTTTTTTTCCTATTTTTACTTTATGTAATTTGAAGCTGTATTACTAGGTTCATAAAATTTCAGAGCTGCTCTATCTTCCTGCTGGACTGGTCCTATCATAAAATGTCCTGTGTTTAGTGATAATTTTGTCTCTAAACGTACTTAGATAATGTTATAGCTATAATGGTTCGAGTTAGGGTGTGAACACTGCGTTTTTTTCACATTAACTTACTCCAGATGTCCTGTGCTCTGATACTTGTCATGTGCCTTTCGGGGTTTTTTTTTTTTTTTTTTAAAGACTTTATTTATTTATTTGACAGATCACAAGTAGGCAGAGAGAGAGAGGGAAGCAGGCTCCCCATTGAGCAGAGAGCCCGATGCAGGGCTCAATCCCAGGACCCTGAGATCATGACCTGAGCCAAAGGCAGAGGCTTTAACCCACTGAGCCACCCAGGCACCCCATGTATCTTTCAGTTTTAATCCAGTTTGACAGTTTTCTTCAGTTAGTATTTATCCCATCTACGATTGCCAACACCTTGGGGTTTTGGTATGTCCTCTTGCTCTTTGTTTCCTGTGTTTTTACTCTTCCTTCATCATTTTTCAAAGAAATTAAGTATTTTCTTTTAGTTAGATTCTCTTGTTACAATGGTTACTGTAGAGAGTTCAGTATTTATCTCTAACTAGTGGTTTGCCTAAGATGATGTCATGACTGATCGATACAAGAATCAAGGAGAAGCTGAGCTTTCTTGACTTATCCTGTGCCACACATTTCTGTGTATTACCACGCATGTTATAACGTGTTAAGATACTGTATTAAAATATTTTATGTTAAGGGTTAATACTCTTGCACATCCATCCCCACATTGACCATTTCTGTGTCCCTGTTTATGTTCTGCCATACTTTCATCTGAAAAAGTTTTTAGGTGGTGTGTGTGTCTGCTGGTAACGAATTCTGTTTTAAAACTTTCTTTTTAATGGTTTATATATACAATGGAATACTATGCCTCCAACAGAGAACATGAATACCCAACTTTTAAATCAACATGGTCGGGGGTGGAAGAGATTATGCGGAGTGAAATAAGTCAAGCTGAGAGAGTCAGTTATTATATGGTTTCACTTGCATGTGGAGCATAAGGGAAAACATGGAGGGTATTGTGAGAAGGAAAGGAAGGGTGAATTGGGAGAAAACGGAGGGCAAGACGAAACATGAGAGATTGTGGACTCTGAGAAACTGAAGGTTTTGGAGGGAAGGGGGTGGGAGTTGGGTGAGCCTGGTGGTGGGTATTGAGGAGGGCACGTATCACATGGAGCACTGGATGTGGTGCATGAACAATGAGTCTTGGAACACTGAAAAAATAAAAAATTAAACCCAAAACTTTTTGAAATTTCCAGCTTTATTGAGGTAAGACAGACACATATTTAAGTTGTAAGTGATTTTTTTTAAAAGGTGTACAACATGGTGACGTAACTTTTTTTTAATTTTATTTTTTCAGTGTTTAGTCAGTTTCACTAGCCATTTGTATCTTCATTGGAGAAGTGTCTCTTCATGTCTTCTGCCCATTTTTTGCCGTGATTATCTGTTTTTTGGGTGTTGTGTTTGAGAAGTTCTTTACAGATGTTGGATATCAGTCCTTTGTCGTGTCATCTATGAATATCTTTCATTCTGTGGGTTGCCTCTTTGTTTTAACGTATGCATTGACTGTGAAATGATCACCACAATCAAGCTAACACACACATCCACCTCACATAGTTAGGTTTCCCCTGAAAGTAGACACTTCAGGTCTACTTTCTTAGCAAATTCCAAGTATATACTATCAACTATAGTTACCATACTGTACATTAGATCCCCAGAATTACTCATCATGTGACAGAAAGCTAGTAACTTTAGACCAACATCTCACCAGCCCCTGGCAACTCGGTGTTTGATTGGAAACATCTTTTTTTAAAGATTTATCTATCTATTTATCTATCAGCATGCACAAGAAGGGGAAGCTGTAGGCAGAGGGGGAAATTGGCTCCCCACTGAGATGGAGTGTGATGTGGGACTCAATCCCAGGATGCTGGGATCATGACCCGAACTGAAGGCAGCTGCCTAACCGACTGAGCCACACTGGAGTCCCTGGAAACATCTTTATTTTACCTTCATTTTAAGTTTTTCAAATTCCAGTTAACATACAGTGTAATAATAGTTTCATAATAGTGATTCAATACTTCCATACAACACATGGTGCTCATCACAAGAAGTGCAGTCCTCAATACCCATCGCCTGTTTCTTGCTTCCCCTCCCCACCTCCCATCTGGTTATCATCAGTCTGTTCTCAATAGTGAAGAGTCTGTATTTCTTCATTTTTTAAAGGATATTTTCACTGAACATGTAATCCAGGTGTTTTTTTTTTCTTTAGAGCTGTTTAAAGATGTCACTTCATTGTCATTTTTATACAACAGATAACTGATGTACCTATGTGTCCCTGGTGTCTTAGAGAATGCAATGAGGTGACCATAGTGTAGAGTAAGTGTGGCTCTTTCTTCCTCATGTGCCAGCTGCTGCTCTAAGCACTGGGTGTGCAGCCCAGGGCAGATGGCATCTCTGTCTCAAGGAGTTGGCATTCTTGCGCGGTTGAGAGAGAAATGTAGAAAAACAAGTAGCAGGAAGTGCTACTGGGAGAAAGCAGAACAAGTGTGTCGGTGGGTTTTAGAGGTGGTAACATCCTGGCTATGGTTTCAACTCTATTCTCTACAGGTGCCGTTCGGTGGATGTAACCGTTCCCGGGCAGAGCTAATAATCTCATGTGTTGGGCAAGATGAGCTCCACCGTGAGTATGTGTGTCAACAATGGTTCCAGTGATAAGCTGCTGTCCTACCTGATGGGCCTGGATCAGTCGCAGCTGGAAGAATTCAAGCTGTGCCTCCAGTCCCAAGAGCTGATGCTTGGGAATTTCCGGAAGATCCCCTGGGCAAAGCTGAAAGCCAGCAATCCCATTAATCTGTTAATTCTGTTGGCTGAATACTTTTCAGAAAGGGAAATATGGGAAGTGACCCTCAGCATCTTTGAGAACATGAATCTGACTTCACTATGTGTGGAAGTTAGAGCAACGTTGAATGGTGAGTGGGTCAACCAGAAGGAGGGAGGGAGGGAGGGATGGATGGAGAGACGGATGGACAGGAGCGGGGGTACAGAGGCATATCTGCTCTTTGTTCATGGAAGCAAGGACATTGTTGGTGGATTTTTATGGGGCCAGGCCAAACTGCTACCCCTAAAAATCTCCCTGCTGGGCTATGGAAGTTTCAGGTAAAGGTATAAAGGCTACAATGATTTGGAGCCCTAGCCTTGGAGGGAATAGGGATTCGAAGCAAAAAGAGGAAACTGAGAGGTTCACTCAGTTGTGTTGCAAACCTTCTTTTGAAAATAAATTTCCTAAAAAAAAAAAAAAAAAAAAAAAAGGAAAATTTCCTCCTGGAGGAGAGGTGGGTGCGGGGATGGAGTAACTGGGTGATGGGCATTAGGAAGGGCACATGAAGTGATGAGTGCTGGGTGTGACCCGCAACTGATAATTCATTGAACACTGCATCTGAAACTAATGATCTACAGATTGGCTAATTGAACTTAAAAAACAGATTTCTTCCAATGTAGCAGTCGAATTAGTAATTGGAGTATAACAGAAATTTCATGTTTGCTTGCACAGGATTCTTTTTCCTATAAGGGAAATGCTAAGTAAATGCCAACAAAACAAAAAACTGCACCCAACTGAGCCAAACCATGAAAGAATATACAAAATGTATGTGCATGTACACACAACTCCAACGTCTACCAGCTACCCTAGCACGAGCCTCACCCACCCAAAACCGAGTAATTTTCACCTTCACAAACCCTCATGAGCTATGACCCTCCCCACGCCTGCAAGCAAAGGTCAGGTGCCTTTTTTACTTTAAAGAGCCTGCTGTGTTTGTGGTGGCATTGCATTAGCTAGCAAGATTGGATTGTGTAGTATTTATCGTGAAGTATCTCATAACCAGTTAGCAAGCGTGAAACTAAGCTGCTATTTTGGTTGCGGTCATTTTTCTGAATGTATCACTGATCGCATTTTCCTATAAAAGAAAAACCCATGTGGTTTTTATCCAGTCTTCTCTCTGCAGAGAGCCTTAGGAGTGCATATGTCACATGATGGTAGAATCGGTCATCTCTGAGACTGGTACAAAATCATCCTAACTTTCGCTGGTACCTGTTAGGAGCCGGGCATCGATCCCGATGCCTCCTGTGCATTTGTATGTAGTCTTTACTACACTCATGAGATGGAGGTCCTGTTGTCCCACTTCTGTAGACAAGGAAACTGGGGCCCAGAGCTCAAGTGAGTTGCCCAAGGTCACAGAGCTGGAGACTTGAACCCAGGTGGTGGGTCT